>NJFT01000015.1:0-354728 GCA_002221725.1 Scedosporium boydii
CCGCCCCCCGAAAACAGACGGACCTCTCTCGGAATCCAACAAGTTCAAGATTCAATGTCTCACCCCGTCAGGGCATCGATGGTAAAATGTGAGATCTCACGAAACTAGATGTCTCCCATTTCCCACATTCCTACAACTCCAAACCGTCAGGCATCAGTTTGCCCCCCTTGACATTCTTCTCGCAAACTTTGTTTTAGGTTGGAGCCAATATTCCGAGGAGCCCGGAACTGGTTTACCCTAAATGCCACATTCCTGCTCAAATCGAGCGTAGTCCAAATTCTCCGAAAACAGTTCCCAGGAAGTCGGTACGGACTAGTGACCAATATAGGAAAAAGCCCGCGCGTTTTTAGTTCCGCTACACGTCAATGGTAACGTGGATTAGTTGGAGCAATGCAAGAAGCAGAAGTGGCATGCATGGCCTAGCCCTAACCCCCGGTGGCCCCCGGTCCCCTTCGTCTCCGCGGAACTTGAGGATCTCGTGCTCTGCCCTCCTCCCCAAGAACGCATGCCAGTCTCCCACTATAGGCCTTCGAGGTTCCCGCGCGGAGAGGGAGGAGAGATAGACCAGGAGAGCCGTGTGGTTCAGGGAGGGCAGGCCCGGAGGGCTCCGAGTCATCAAGTCATCAATTGATCATTGTGGCTTGCCTTTCCTGTATCTCGTAGATCGAGCTATTCGAGACCGGCCCGCTTTGGCGCCAACGCCTCCTTCGCCCTTTACTCCAAAGTATCATCTCGGTTGGTGGAGGAAGGTATACGGAATGTGGGCAGGGGCCTACAAAAACCAGACCCGAGAGATGGGGAGACCATTACGGTCTACGGGACGCCGTCTTCGCCCTAGCATGGCGCCTCCTGCTTTCTCGGTTCCCATCTTGTCTTGGTCTCGAACGAATCTCGAACGAACTGGTGATAGATCGCCTCCACACTTTTTTGTATCTTCTATTTAAATAGCCAAGAAACACAAAGGGGAGGAGAGAAGGACGGCAACGGAGAAAAAAAGGGGGCCCACGCGTTGGATGTACATCCAAAATCTCTCGATCCCGAGAAGCCGGAACTGCAACATCTCCCTCTTATTTTTCTTTTCTTCTTCTACCTTGCCTCCCCCACCGCTTCCCCCGCTCCTATTGTGACGGGGCTTTCAATAGTGTCCCGGCGTTTCTCGCCTCCCCATAATTCCTTTTTATGTTTGTGTTTGATTCTCTTTCGGCTCGTTTTTTTCCTTTTCCCTCCCCCCTTGCGTCCACCTCTTTTTCCTCTCCGGGAAAGTGTCGAGTGCGTCACGGTCAATGTCGAGTCATTTTCCTTTAAAGCTTGCCGCTCGTCATACCCCAAAAAATGCGGTCTCTGGTCCTTGCTCTTGTCCTTTGTCTCCCTACATCGACCCGGTCCCTCCTACGCTCTTACGCTCTTACGCTCTTAACGGTCCTTTGAAACGAGTGCATTGATATCTGCTTGCGTTTTTGTATACCCCTCATGACGACTTGACGAAACTCCAATCATAGAGGACCGCACTTACACACTTACACGCATGTGGAAAACAGCAAACATTTGAGTTCTCAAGAGATAAAGAAGAGCCTTGATCGAGCATTTCATAGAGAACATCCCGGAGATTTTTCTTACTCGGGTGTCCAGGGATATATACAACCTCTTTCTTCTCTACATGCCCGCCCCCGGCCCAAGCAACCAAGACCGCCACCCTTCTTCTTTTTCCCCCCGACTTCCTCGCATAAAGAGGCATTCACAGACCCCCCCATACCGTTGTCCAGTGGAAATCGATCCTACTCTCATGTCTCCTTCGACGACGGCCAGCACCGAAGCCGAGACTCATCCGGCTATTTGCAGCAGTTCCAAGAACATGGAGCCTGCAACTCCTCCGAGTCAGCCTCTACCGCCGCAGAAGCCGGCACAGCGCTACGAATCAAAACCACTCCCACCACTGCCCCTGATACCTTCGAGATCATATAGCACCTCGAAGCCAAAGCGATCAAGCTCGAACAGACAGGCTCAAAAGTCAAACCCCTCTCTTCCAGGATCTCGGCCGATAAAAGCGACAACGGGCTACTCGCAACGAAGATCACAGAGCCAACGCACCTCAACTTCTAAGCCAAGACCACCTCCGATATATCTACCACCGCTGAACTCCCGATACGGCCGATGCACCCAGCACACCAAGATAGCAGTCGGGCCCTCGTACCCCCTCTCCCCTCCGCCGGAAAACAGCTCGACGGACACGCCTGCCCACATCAAACGCTACAGCATGTTGATCACCCCCGATGACCTGACTCCCCCTCCCCTCCTGTCCGGGGCCCTAACAGGGGCAGTCGGAATTTACACGGCTCCCGCATCACCCACATCGAGCAGCTACTCGAGCGAGGGCGCCGAGACTACTGTTTCCGAGCCTGTGCCTTTCACCCCGGGTCCTGATGTCTACGAAAACTACTCTCTCGACGATATCGACTACGATGCCGATGAGACGCTGGTATCTGGCTCCTTTCTATCGATAGGGACTCCGGATTCCCCGGTGTCGGCGGTCATCCAGCCGCTCAACATCCGGCGAGTGAGTAACAGGGCGAGCGGTTCCAGCGGCTACTCGTCGTCAGTGTATAGCGACGCCAGCCCACGCCAGCCGCACCAACCGATTATAGACCGGGGCCACGACAACGACATGGCCGGAGGACGGACACTAGGAACCATGCACGACATGGACCCCAGCAACACCAGCACTGCTATGGAGGAATACGTTATCAAGGACATGTATCACGCATCCGTGGGGCAAATAGCAGCATCGACCAGAGAAAGCCCCACGATACAAAGAACCACCTCCTCGATATCGCAGCGCACGATGTGGCCTACGATGGAGAAGGTGAAGAGGCGGTTCTCAACAAAGTGGATGCCTGGGGCGCCGTCTCTAAGGGGACGGCCCGTGAGCGTGCCATCGAGCGTGACGAGTGTGGATCGGCAGAGCCTAAAATCTGCGAATACCACCACCACGGTGTCCATGCTGAAGAGCACGTTCGAAGAGGACGAGGAGGAGGATGCAGACGCGGGGAAGAACAGGCTCGGATACATTCTGAAGGTCTTTGGGCGGACACGGCCGAGGCAAAGTGCGGTCTTTGAGAACAAGCATCCGTGGTCGGAGAAGAAAGCTACACCACCGGAGAAGCAATCGACCTGGCCAGAGTCTAGTGCCACAGCCAGGAGGCCTAAGCTTACGAGTCGACAGTCGAAGTTTGCCATGGGCTTGCACAGCCTAGGGAGTCAGGCGAAGTTCTTGTGAACACGTCAGAAAGGAAGGGGGGAGGAAGCTCAGCTCGTCGTATCATCTATCCGATACAAACGGGCGGCATCGTTTCTCACGATGACAAGGAGAGTTGGACCTGAGGATTTCTTTTGTCCCATCTCTTCCCTCCCCCACACCCCGTTTAATTTTCTTTCCTTTCTCGTTCTAGCGCAATTTAGTGGCGTTTAGGTATGGGGGTTAGATTGAAGCTACCTACTGGGCTTCGGGGTCCTGATGGCAGTTACGAAGTATTGTTGTCCGGGCCGAGGTTTAGTTTATGAAATCATCCACAGGGATTAAGAGTCTGTCCATAGATTATGAAGGAATAGCGAGAGACATGATGCTCAATATACCAATATCTATTTTTTTTTTTTTGATGCTCTTGGAAGTTTAGGTGATGACGGTGCCCCAACTTCAATGTTCTTTTCGCCTGTCGTGTGTATTAGTGAAGCTCCCCTAGGCCAGGCCAGGAGTACTTCGCATACGCCACCCGAGCATCGGCTCAATCCATCAGATCAAATCCATTATCAACCTCCGGAGACTTCTGAATTGATGTTTCGGCGTCTTGGGCTTACCTCGGTATCCATTCGCCTTCCTCTGACTGTGCCTGCAATCGGTCTAGTCCACACGGATTGATTCAGTTTTAGGTTGGTAATGACGGAGAGAACCAAATCGAACCCTAGACTGCCACTGCCACTGCCAATCTCCATCCCTTGATCCCTTGATCCCTTGATCCATCGGGCGTTGACCCCATTGACGCACTTTCCCCGCATTGTCCCAATGGTCAATCCTGCCCCGGTCGTGCCTTTCCATCCCTGACACCAAATTGATATTGATCCCAACGTACTTTCGTACTTCGTAGCCCAACATTGAACGCACTTGTCCAAAGTATTGATCCCAACGCAAACGCACTCCGAAATCGAAATCAACTCCCACCATCCACCACAACCTGCACACACCTGGACCAGACAGAACCATCCCATCTCTGAACGTTTCGGGAAATACTCTCTCCCCCTACATACCCCGGCTCTTCCCCCGTGCATACAACACACATTATCACTCCCCTCCAAAATCCTACAAAAGAGATAAACCACCCCACCCAATCTGCACTTGCACACCACACCAGCCCAATATTCAAGCCATGATCCAAGCAGGTCTCCCTTCCGACCTAGCCAACAGTGTCACCTCCTCCGAGCCCGCGCCCGCCGCCGATTCAACCTCCGATCCCGCTTCGGCACTTTCCGCTCCTGCCGACACCGCCTCCACCTCAGCCTCGCCGCACATCTTAGAAGCCGAGGTTCAGAGCCTCGCCGGTGCTGTGAGAAACGCCTGTGCTTCTTCTGACTCGGATTTGTCGATTGACACCAATTTTTGGGATGTCGAGATGATGGCGCCGCCTAATGCTACGTCTTTGGTAAGTTGTGTTCGGTTCCTTAGCAGTCAATTCGGTAGTTCACTTTTTTGTTCCTCTTAATTTTTTTTTCCGCTGCTGCAGCGCATATTTTTACTAGGGCTTTGGTGCCTTCTAAAATCCGTCATGTCGTCATCTCCAAGCGCTTTGCTCTCTCTCTTGCACTCTCCATTGAATAGCAACAGCAAGGCCATGAACCTCAACTTCCACCCGATGTAACAACAATACCATTTGGTCCTTTCATTTTTTCCTCCCCGAACCCCCCCTTTCTCCCTTCCCCGCCAAAGCGCCCAAAAAAAAAAGGCCATGATCTCCACCTTCAACTGGACCAAGCTAACACGCCTCCTCCCCCTCCTCCCCTCCGCAAAGGCCGCCATCGCCCGTCTCCGCGCCTATGCCCCTCCGTCCTTCCCCCTCTGGGACCAGCTCCCGGCGAGCCGCCGCGCGGCCGTGCTGATCCTCCTCTATGCCGATCGTCGCGGCGACTTGCGCGTGGTGCTGACCATGCGCGCCGCGAGCTTGAGGAGTTTCTCGGGCCATGCGGCATTTCCCGGTGGCAAGGCCGATTCGGTGGATGAGACTCCTTGTAAGTTCAAGTGTTTTTATTCTTCTTCGCTCCCTTCCCTCTCTTCAATGCGACAACTACAAAAGGTAGATCGCAAGGGGGGGGGGGGAATAATACCGAACAAAACTGACGCCTCTTCGAACGTTAGACCAAATAGCCCGACGAGAAGCTTGCGAAGAAATCGGCCTACCCATGGATGACTCCAAGATCCCCGCACCCTTCAAGATCGAATTCCTCTGCCACCTCCCCCACAGCCTCGCCCGCAACGGTCTCGCCGTCCGCCCCTGCGTTGCCCTCCTCCACAACCCACTCACCCCTGCCACCACCGACTCCTCATCCGACTCGAACTCTACCAATTCTTCTTCCTCCCACCCCCGCTCCCCACCGGACTCCATGATGCCCCGTCTCGACGCCAAAGAAGTAGCCGCCGTCTTCTCCGCCCCCTTCGGAAACTTCCTCCGCGCAACCGACGCCCCCGTCCACCCCGGATCAACCCCTCTGCCCGCCGGCCACTGGTACGACGGCAACTGGATCTCCTGGAAAGACGAACCCTGGCGCGTCCACAACTTCTACGTCCCCATCAACAACCAGCGCGTCGTGAAACCCGACAACGAAGACGTCGCCACACCTATCCCGGACCCGCTCGAGAACGGAAACGGCACCCCGGCGCAGGGCGAGAAGATCGAGGAGGTCGCAGAGAGGTACAGGGTATGGGGCATGACGGCCAAGATCCTCGTCGAGGCCGCGTCGTTGGCGTACGCGAGGCGGCCCGAGTTTGAGCATAACGAGGTTTGGGGCGATGAGAAGATTATGTTGATTGCGAACGAGGAGGGCCAGTTCTTCGATCGGGCAAGCACTAAGATCAAGGTGACGGGGGATGTGGCGGGGGCGGGAGCGGCGACGACAAGGACGAACGAGCCGTTGACGCCTACGGATGAGGCGGTTGAGGCTGCGAAAAGGCCGGAGCCTGCGAAGATATGAAGATGACGGCGGTGCGCGTTGTGGCTTTGTCTTAGGAATGCGGTCATGGGAGCGGAGATAGAATTCTGATATGTTAATGAGATTTAGATTTATGTCTCTTTGCCTCGCATAGGCAACTTTACAATGAGTATGATATCAATCGCAGGCTGATGTCCCCGTTCTTTCCCCCCCATCACTCCGCCTCTCTCCCCCCTTTACTCCGGGTATTCGATCTCTCATCTCGTGCTGAACAGCTATCCCACCCCACCTCGCCGCCGCCCAAACTCCCCTATCGACCCGTTCGCCGCTCGTCAGGGAAGACACACTCAATGGCACGCAGTATCCTTCGTCGAAGAAGTGGTGTTTCCGAATAGGAGATATCCTACAAACGCGCCGACCGAGACCGCAATCATGACCCAACCATTGTAGGTCATGAAGATAAGCCTAATGGAGGGGGAAAGAAGTATTGCCCATGATTAGAAATCCCCTCCCAAACCAGACCAAAAAAGGGGGGGACCGTGCAGCAAAACGAGGGCACGGGGCATAACTTACATGAGCATAAAGGCGTAAAAGTTTTGAATACCGTAGAGGACGGCCTTGATAATGTGGGCTCGGCGGTTGATCTCTGGCTGGTTTTGTCCTGACCAAAGGAAAGGAGTGGACTCGTTAACCTCTGCGTCACGATCGTCTTTTTGTTGAGGAGACGAGGGGGGAAAGAACGTCTTAGCTTTCTCTGTACCACATAATTTTCTCTGGTGGGAAAAAGAACCCAAATACAGAACAGAAGAAAGATGAGAAGCACAGCAAAACGATTGAAAACAAAACGAACGATTGGGAGGAGGGAGACCAGGTGTGGGACTTACTCGGAGCCAACTCGACTCGCTTCGTTACGGCGAGCTCGTACTTCCTGCTAAACGCTCGGATGGCTTCGTAGCCGGCACCAATGGCGACGACGGCGATGAGGGAGAGGACGAGGTCGAAGGTGGAGCGGATGTGCCATTGGCGGAAGACGATGCAAAGGTTCTTGGTGCTCCATGTGAAGAGCATCTAAGAATAAGTAAATAGAGATCTTAGCTGACTCTGTTTGGAGAAGATGCGATTGTAGATTGTAGACGGGGGATGGCTAAAAACGAACGTTCATGCTGCACATATCGTTGCCGCCGCCACCGTGGTCCATGCCTCCATCGCCGTGGTCCATGTCGCCGTGATCCATGGCGTGATGCATGTGGCTGCTGTGATCCATGAGGAGGTTGTCGAGGAGTTTGTGGGCTCGAAGTAGAGAGGCGCTTCGGGATTCGTTTCTGTATCGTCGGTGCGGAGGTCGGGAATCGAGAGTCGGAGGTCGAAATCGAGATGTTGGCAGATGGGAATCTGAATCGCGAACTCGTATAATTGTCGCTGGTTCTTGCGGAGAGAATCAGGTCTGGAAAGGAAATGAGTTGAAGGAGGAAGGAACAGGGACGGGTGAAGGCGTCATGCGAGTTTAAGCTGTGGCCCTGGTCAAGGTCAATGGACCGGGCTGGACTAGACCAGGATAGAGTTGAGCTCTGACGGTGGGGCAGAGAATGTGCTCAAACGGGCGCATTTCACACCAGCATGATGCGTGTCGGGGCCCATTGCGGAGATCGCACAGGCCGGCCACGCTACAATGACGCTGAGGGGGTGCGTGGTGTTTCCTGGCCAGTGGCCTGGCTTCGCTGGCTGGCCTGGTTGGCTGACGGAAAGCTATTGATTACTTCGTAAGCGTATCCGTACGCTTGTGCCTCAGTAATGCCAGGCCATGCGTCGTTATCGTTGCGATGCCCGTCAATGATGACTGATTATTCAGGCTCTCACCCTCCTGAGACAATGGACTTTGATCGAGAAGAGACAATAATTGACAGTACCGTTCTATTGTTGCGCTATTCTTATCTGATCAAATTGTGGAGAAGCCGCCCTCGGGGAGCGTAACGTGGTGTGTAATCTGTAAACGGGAGTCGAGTCACAGTTCACAGTCTCGGTCTCAGTCTTTGAGATGGTGTCGTCCCATTATTAGGCGATTTCGGACACAGCAACACGCCAGTCTGTAAGAGTAATCAACGAAACCTTTCACTTTCACTCCTCCCTTCGCGAACTCCAATCCCAACCCCAGGTCAATCTGACATTCCTCAAAGTCGCCGGGTCCTAGTTCGTGTATTGGTTGATTTAATTTTCCTTCCCGTCCTACCCCTGTCTTAGGTCCCCCATCGCATCCTTGCTGTTCTTTAAGTCCGCAGAGATGCTGGCCCCTCCCATCAATCTGCCGAAGTGGCAAGTTATCACGAGAGACCCCAGATGAGTTGCAAAAACTCACTTTCAGTCTCATAACTAACTTGGGAAACCCTCAGGCTCGAAGGAAACTCTCACCTCCTTCAGCCCCCGATCAACAATTACTGCGTATACAATGAAGACTTCACCGTCATGGTAAGTAAAAAAAAAAAAACATCAATTGATTTGAAATCCCATCAACCCTCTTACGTCTCGTCATCCCACTTCTCAAATACCCCGCCAAAGAGAGAAAAAAAAAAAGATATCAATCCCTAACACGCGATCCCCTCTCTCCTCCCCGCGCCCCCCATACCCAGATCGTCGGCGGCCCCAACGCCCGCACCGACTACCACATCAACGAAACCCCCGAATGGTTCTACCAATACAAGGGCGCCATGCTCCTCAAGGTCGTCGACGACGGCGCCTTCCGCGACATCGTCATCCGCGAGGGCGACATGTTCCTCCTGCCCGCCAACACCCCCCATAACCCCGTGCGCTTCGCCAACACCGTCGGCGTCGTCCTCGAGCAGCGCCGTCCGGAGTCCTCCGTCGACCGCATGAGGTGGTACTGCCAGAAGTGCGCCGCCATCGTGCACGAGGCCGCCTTCCACTGCACGGATCTCGGGACGCAGATTAAGAAGGGCGTCGAGGAGTTTAAGGAGGACTTGGAGGCTAGGACGTGTAAGAAGTGTGGGACTGTGGTGGATTGGAAGCCCGCGCCGGGATCTATCAAGGATCCGAACTTGGAGTGAAAAGAGTTTGGTATACATATAAATGTATATGTGTATATGTAGAAGAAAAGGCGCAAAGAGGAGTAAGCAAGCATGGCGACTGGGGGTTGTGGCTTGGTTGTATTAGGCGGCTGGTATTGAGCAAGAAACTACGTGATGAAATCTATTATGCATTGATATAAGCTCTCCATGATATCCAAATCAGCTCTCCAACGTTTCCTCCTCCCTCCTATTTACATCCGCGAATCATCAAGTGGGACGCATATTGTTCCTTAAATGCGACGCAACTCGTACAGACCCTTTCATAGTCCCAAGAAAAATAACCAAAAAGGAAAATTCCCCCCCCCCCCCAAAAAAAAAAAAAAATAGCCCTCTAAGTCTCAGAGAATTCATACGAGCTAGTAGATTCCTCAACAGGAATCTCAATCTTAGCCTCCTCAAGCTCCTTCCCATCAACCCTAAGACCAGCCCTCATAACATCACCAGGGACGACGGGGCCAACACCAGCAGGGGTGCCGGTAATGACGATGTCGCCGGGCTCGAGGGTCATGACCTTGGAGACGTCGCTGAGAAGCCTGGGGATCTGGAAGAGCATGAGATTGGTGGAGGCGTCCTGCCTGGTCTCGCCGTTGACCTTGAGGAAGATCTCGATGTTGTGGGGGTCGGGGATGGCGGACTTGGGGATGACGCGGCTGAGGGGGAGGAAGGTGTCGAAGCCCTTGGCGATGTCCCAGGGGAGACCCTTCTTCTTGGCCTCGTTTTGTCCATTGCGGGAGGTCATGTCGATGGCGAGGAGGTAGGCTGTGGGGAAATATCTGGTTAGTTGGGATGCCCTCCCAACTCGCGACGGGTAGCTAAGAAAGGAGGGGTGGTTGGTAGGCGAATTGCCCCTACTTACACTCAATGGCGTCCATAGCGCCCTTCTCATCGGCAGCGTCGAAATCCCGAAGCCTCTTGTTGAGAATAACACCGAGTTCGACTTCATAGTGGAGATCGACACCCCTGGGGCGGATGACCGGGCCGGCGCCGGGGAGGACAATGGAGGAAGGGGGCTTGAGGAAGAAGAAAGGCTGCTTAGGCCGTACGTTGTTGAGCTCCTGGACGTGGTCACTACAGATGTCACAACCGCCGTGTTAGCTTTCATACATCACCCCGCAACTCCCCCCTAGAAACGGTTGGAGTCGGCAAAATATCAAGCCAACGAAAAAGACAACATCATTAGAAACGATGGCGCCTTTAAGCTGCAGCTCGAACTTACGCATAGTTGCGTCCAATGCAGACAATCTTGCTAGGCGTACGGAAACCAGAGGAAGTCATGGTTGCGAAGGATCGACGGAAGAGCGACATGGTGATCGAAGAGGGGAAGAAAAGCCACGGGGAAAAATAAGCGAGAAAGAAATGGCGTCTATGTACTATTGCAAATGCGCAAGAGGCTCAATGGCAAACCCGGTCGCGATTACGGTATCGAGGTGAGGGGAAAGCAATAAGTCACACAAAGAATGCGCCGGATCAATCACTCGGGTGTCCCGCGCCCTGCGTGTCGGGCTCGGTCGTTCTTCTGAGGAGCGAAGTCAAAGTGGTGGCTGCGGGAATATGTACGTTGGAGACGGGGGAATCGGAATTGGCCAATTGGATCCGACGACCGGAGCGAAAGAGCGGATGTGGCTGTGACTCTGGAAGGGGAATGGAACGTGGAGAGGCGTCTAGGAAAACGGCAGTTGGATTTCGATCTATTTTGCTATTCGAATTGAGGTGGAGGTTTTTTTAAAAGCTCGCTTTGAAACTCGACACGACTTCGACTGTGAAGTACGTACTGAGGTACACCACATGCACATGTCGTGTTTCCGAGTAGCCGATGTGCGGAGCTTGTTCATTGGAAGATTGCATCGTGGGTGGAGCTCGCGGAGAAGAGCTCGGAGACGAGCGCCTGTGGGTTGCTCGGATTTTCCGAGCTTGGTTCGCAGATTCATTTCTAGTTTACACCACGCTGAAGCACTTTTGACACTACCACAGAGCCCATGTGGGGCAACTACCCCAAGATTCCGGGGATCGTGGCTAGTTGGAGTTGTAGGGATTTTGAGAGAATCGTAACTTCTACTTGTCGGAAGGTGGATCCGAATTCAGAGGAGGCTCTGAACATGAACTCTACCATTCCTTCTTAGGTGTAAGACAGTCACTTTAAAGCTGGAGGAACGAGTCTCTGGTCTTACTATCTCCAGGCCCACATTCGACGACAGTTCATCAGAGATGCCAGTCAAGGTCTCCGCCCGCAACCTGGTAGATGACGCCGCAGCTACCCGCGGGAGCCTGCACTCCTAGCTTAAGATCGCGCAGGGCACAGTACAAACGCCCTGGTGAATTCCGTCCAGCAGGAGAACATCTACGGTGCGGAACCCATCTCGATTGGAATAAAACCCGATCCCTTGAGAGACGATGGACCCGAAAAGAGAAAGAGAGCACACGAGGAGAAATACATGTATTGTAGCTCTGAGGCTGTTTCCATGCATCCCATGTTCTATCAGTCTGGAATTTAGGATCAGATGTGAAAATTTTTTGCTCTTTGCTCTTACTCTAGGTAGCGCCATTGACATCGATGAAGTCTTTGGGGGATTGTTCTCCAATGTTGTGTTGGGTCAAACAAGTGTTCTAGACTCCCTGTCTTCGAGATCCAAGGCTTACTAACGCTTTCTGGGTTAAATGGAGCCAGGGCAGGTGCATTGCAGCCTCAACTCTGGGCCAGCTCTGGGCACGACAAATAATTACGTTTCTTCCACCATTTAACCTGTCACCACCACTCACCAAGCCTTTTAAAAAAAAAATCACCAACTTCATGAACATTTGTGAAGTTGCGAGATGCCATCAGAAACATAAACAAAGCAGCTCCAAGGAGACATTCAACAGTGACGTTACCATAAAAGCATTAATATTCGCATATCACCATTCCAATAACCAGTCTCAGGACACATCTTATACCACTTTTCACTATTGTGATCCACTCGGACAACCCCTAATTCCCCCCACGACACTCTCACCACAGCATTCCAATCACCCAACCCCGACCCATAACCAGCCATGGAGACCCTCCAGCTGGCCCAGATGCTGGCTGACCTGAGCAGCCTTAATGCGACTGTAAGTTTCCTTGGGGTTCAGCAGGCAATACCACTAAGCGCTGAGCTCGAAAGTCTACTACCGCCCCAAGCTCCATCCTACGGCGACACTGACGACCAGCCCGGCATACTAGGAACCCCCCGCCGCATCTTCCCTGTTGAACGCAAGTAAGAAGATTGACACCGCCATCGAGAAGATCGAGACCGAGCAAAAGGACCAGCCGAAGCAGGAAGATCGACCCGGAATGAAGAGGGCCGCCTCAGCTATTAGCTCCACAGGAACTGGGGGGAAGTTTGACAAATTCAACCGTCATCTCCTTGGCAGTCAGCCTCCTTCTCGACCTAGTTCGGCCGCGGCCACGTGTCCTGCGACCCCTACCGGACCTCTCGATGTATGACTACACTTTTAACGTCCCCATCCCCGCTCCGCGTCCCCTGCGCCATGTCCTACGAACCTTCCATTTGTGTTCTAACATGTCTATGCGACTCTACAGATTGAAGACGATGTCGACAAGGCCTCTATGCTCATGGCCCTGCACGAGATTCGAGCCAAGCTCAGGCAGCAAGATAATACCAGCCTCATGAGGGCGCGAGAGAAGATCGACGCCCTGGCCGCTCGCCAACAGGCTCGAGAGGCGGCTGAGCAGGCCAAGTCAAAGGATGAGTCTCGCAAGGTCCGATACCCTTATCCCCGTTAAATTGACGGACGGCAGAACCACAATATCTGAAGTCGACAAAGGAACTTTTATCGTATGCTGATGACGGTCATGGTGATATGACTTTTCTTCTTCCCTTCTAATATTTTCGTTTCTTTTTCCCCCTTTTCCACTTTTGGTCTCAAGGAAGTATCTAGGAGTTTTGAGGAGTAGGGCGGTCAGGATCCCTGATTTGAGCAACAGGGAATTTTACGAACTTGGCACATCGGCGTACTGGAAGTTTGTGTTCTTGCTTTTTCTTTTTCTTTTGTTTCTTTCTTTTCTCTTGTCACGTCACACAGCGATATATTCGAGGCGGACGTGGACACGAACATGGACATGAGGCGCACAAAAAAGGAAGGGAGGCTTTCTGCAAGTGATTTCATTTTCGAACAAGAGAGGGCAAGGAAGGAAAGCCCAGCGCTACATAATCCGTGTCATAGCAATTCAGCAATGGCCATAATGAAAAGTCTTTATAATTCAACTCGTCAAGGGGAGATGTCTTTTTTTAATTGATACTGCACTGCGCCTTTCCTCCATTCCCATAATCCAAATTGCCTCATTTGTTCAACTCGTCTGTGCAGACCACCCTGCATGTAGCATTGAAGTAATTGCGGAGGGAATCCCCAATCGACGTCATCGGGAGGGTAACGGGGCTCTCCGGGGTTCTCATCAGGTGCCCCCACCTGGCCTTCCTACTTCGCCATCAAGTATGGGTACTTTTGCCATGGCTGTGCCTACGATTAAGAATAAGCGAAAGGGAGTTAGGATTGCCGGGGGGCTCCGAGTCGAGATACACGGCCTACGGTTAAGAATCTAACGGACGTAGTCTAGATTACTTGGCGGTGGGCACTAGGATAAAAGACGTGGGATGGTGCGCAGTACGAAACATTTGGCAACCCTTGGCCCAGTTCCGGCAGCGCCAATCGCCGAGAAGGATCTTCGGCTTACCGACCGAACTGGGGTTTAGGAGAAATCGTGCGCTTTGTCCAGAGGATTACGAACATAATCGCTCTCTTTCTCCGGCTCCATTGCCTCAACCGAAGCTGACGCGTGTACGCTAAATTTGCGTTTTCTTCGCTCCTTAGAAATTGAACAAAGAGATGAAGAAAGTATAAGAAAAATGGAAGAAAGAGGGCGAAAAGGCGAAGAGACCGAGATCGCGTCAAGAAAGTGGTGTAAAACTCAATGACGTGGCGCGAGGAGGCTGAGGGGCATTTGGAATTGTCAGCGCAACGCAGCTTCATTGTTAGCTTGGAGGATGACTGAGAGGTTGCACGGATATCCGCTGTGGATGACGTTCTTGTTGGCACGAAGCTACATTGATCTCGAGGCAAACGTTGCGGTCGAAATACTTCAGGCCGAAGTACCGAGCTTGTTAACTGAGAGGGACTGGGGAAACTGGGGACCATCAAGAGCTCAGAGTTTCAAACTACACCGCACATACTTCGTAGTTCGCATGCTAACCTAGTGGTTGGGTTGGGTTGGGCGAGATACTTGCTTTGGGCAAGGTAAACTCTTACATTCCAGGTCCCATTGATGTGGCCCAGACGGGCTCAGATTCACATTCCTGGGTCTTGAAATAGTGTGAAGGAGTGGCAGGCGGGGAACATTTCTACTAAGGATGCGAACCGGATGTTTGTTCAAACTTCAGCTTACTCGGGTCTATAACACACTTTGGAATTAGTCCAAGCCTAATGATGATCACCGTCAACCTAATCTGTATAATTTTCGTAAACGAGCTCGATGAAGCGGTGGGATAAGGTAATGGACGTGTAATCGCCCAAACCGGGCAATAAACGTGCCGTGACAAGACAAGGAAGAGGGCACAGCCATCCTCTCCGCTGAGGTGGCTGAATGCCCGGTTGTGGTGCCGGGTACAGTCCATCACCTGTTTCGTAGACCTGACGGAGCAATATACATGGGCCGAGCCAAGTCTTGGGATTGTCCCCAACGACCCAAGCCCAGCTTCGCCAAGAAAACACCAAGAGGCAAAGTCAAATCATGCCGACTTTCAGCTCCTTCCTCTTTCTATTATAAGTCGTTCCGTACCTTCAATCGCGCCCCTCCTTTGTTCTTTCTCCTTTCCGTTTCCATTTAATTTTCTTCATCAAACAATTTCAACAGTTGAAAACGAACATCACACAAAGAACAAGTCCGAGACGGTTTTTGCAAGTCGCGACAAACAAACCCACTATTTGTACGGCTTGAATCGCAATTCCAACCCAGACTTGGTCATTACACTACATAGTCGACAAAGGACCTGATTCGTTCCAGCATTAAGGTTATCCGTCTGTGATTCTCACCACACGAACGGGTCTTCGTCAATACCCAACAAGGAACAAAACACGATCGCGAACCTCCATCGATTCACATCGAATTTCATCCATCGCATCGGGCCATCGACGTTGCTTCGCCCTTGAAGGGGATTTATCTTGATCGGGGAAGCGATCACATCTTCACAATCAAAATGGAGTCGATAGGACACGAACTCTACAGTCGGTACGTCATCATCGCCTCCCGCCCGTTGCGCTATCCAATTCCATTAGACCAATGACAAAAAAAAAAAAAAAAAGAGAGAAGAGGAAGAAAGCATCAAGAAGCTAATTATCTTTCTCCTACAGTGACTTCGGCTGCCCCCGAGGCTGGTACTACTCCCACGGCCGCTGCTACCAACGTACTGGCTGGTACTACTGGGGCCGCTGGGTCGTCGCGGGCGTCATCATCGCCCTCACCATCTTCCTCTGTCTGATCATCGCCTGCGTCAACTCCCGCCGCCGCCGCAAGCAAGGCCTCCGACCCATGTACGGAACCGGCTGGATGGCGCCCCCGGGCAAGTTCGGCGGTCCGCCTCCCAACCAGCAGTGGGCTCCCGGCTACGGAAACCCCGCCCCGCCTCCGCCGCCCTACGGTCAGCAGCCTCAGTACGGTGCGTCGCCTTATGGCCCGCCGCCGCAGAATGGATACTTTGGTCAGACGGAGGGCGTGCAGCAGCCGCCTAACGCGTATCAGGGTGGCTACGCACCGCCTCCTGGACCTCCTCCCCAGAAATAAGGAGGGGACTCCGTGGTGATGGGGACTGGAAAGAAGAAGGGGAATCGGATCGTCAAACGAGCCCGTTACGAAGGGGATGAGGAATCGCTTGGTTGCGAGGCGGATATTAGTTTTTTTAAGGGTAAACAGTGATGGAACGGATGGATAAGGTAATGATGAATGATACCTCGCTAGCCATGGTGGCATTTTTTTTTCCATTTCTCTCTCTTCTCTCTCTCTTCTTTTCCTACCGAATACCTTGTATTTCCGTATTATATTGTACTAGACAGCTATGGAGTTTTTTCTAAACTCCAATCGATCTCTACCCTTGCGGATTATGGTTTTGCTCAAGTTGTCCCAGTGAACTCTTCAATAATGAAATGTGCACCCCGATATGTCATACTTTCTTCCCGATCATGGCCCAGGCCCAGACCCCGGAAGTCAAGATCCCTTTCGCCTCACCCGAAGCGATCCTTGCCATCTCCTCGAGCGGTCTACATATTCTTGGCGAAGTAAAGACTCTGCAACTGGCTGGGCTCGATCCTGAGTCAGTCATAGACCGTGATCCCGAGGTGGTGCTCACTGAGCGATCGCCGGCCGTCACGGTCCTTGGAATTTCCTTTCCTTTTTCCTCCCCTAGTCAAAGACCGTAACTGGGATCTGGGGCGTTGCGAAAGGTGAGTTATGTCTTATGTCGCGAGACCATGAGATGCGTTTGATCAAACATTTCCACCCGTGATAAACCCTGACACTGTATAGGAGATGGGTGCAGGGCCGCAAGGTTCTTTACCGTCGAATCTTGGATCACTAACACACCAGAGAATCACTTTCCCAATGTGACCGTCCCTGCCAAGTCCGTCTATACCGCCCTTTAACGCGACCATTGTCTTCGCGGCGTCCAGATGTTTGTTCAGGGCATCAGCGTCACTGCACAACTTCTGCCCTCGCCTCACATTCGTTAGCTCACGGTCCCTTAGCCTAGAGGGGAAAAGAGGTTTGGAAGTGAAAAAGGCATGTGGTCCTTACCGCATCAGCTGCAAGAGCAAGTGTCTTTGTAAGAGTCAGATCACTAACGGCAGTTCCTTCGCGGCGAAGGGCGTCGTTAATGGAGGCGATGCATTGGCCTTTGTACATCAAGGCCAAGGTAGAGAAAGATTCGTCATGGTGCACATTGGCGAGGCTTTGGCACGCGGCGAGGAGGAGGGTTGAAAGCATGCCGGCGTCGGCGGCGGCTGTTTGGACGAGGTAAGATGTCATGCCCTGAGAAAAGGAGGCTTTCTCGGAGTCATTTTCGAAAGGCATGCAAGTAATCACTAAGCCCAATGCAGAGTTGACGACTGGATGGATTGTAAGTCTTGGGCTGGACTTTGATGAACTTTGATGGGGGCCAATACTAAGTAGAAGACTAAGTTTAGATAGGGGAAGAGAGGAAGAGAACTCACAGTGATCAAGCAGATGATATTCGAGACGGCTCAGCGGGCGAGTGAAGCTATTGAAAGGATCGATCTTTATAGCACTTTGACCCGTTACCACTAGCCTAGGGTCCGCTGCCGTAGCACCTGTTTGAGGGATGCGGGTGGTCCTACGCTGCCGGGATAGTGTCGAAGTAGGAACGGCCGCTTTCTTCTGAGCTACCTCCTTGGCCAACTTCTCCTGATGCTCGACTACGTTCCTCTTGCGCCGGCGGGGATTCCTCGCCGCGTGCGAGCGAACTAGTGTCTTGAACTCTGCGGCATCCGCAGGATTCGATAAATGGACAAACTGGAGACCTCCCCGAGCACGAGAAGGAGGCTTGGGCTTTTCGTCGGCGATAGTCATGCCGGCGTTTTTTGCGTTTGCCTAAAGCGGATTCGAGGGGTTGGACTTGGAAACCTGGTTTTCTACGAAGTACCTGGGGGAATGATGGGGAGAACAGCTTTGGACTCGGCAAGGTGAATGAACTAGGAGGAAAGTGTAGACACCGCATCACATTCAGAATATTGATTTCTTCTTATTAGAAAGGATACCTTTGTACTGTTTATCGGGAAGAGTTGGCGCGGAGGGGACGAAGAATTACGAAGCGACCCTAGAACTAACGGAGTAAGCTGGCCCAAACTCGCCGTGTCCTGTCGGAGCTGATGGAGCAATTGATCCTTCTCGCGAGATGCCAAGAGTTGCATTTTCCTAATTCGGTATAGGCTGGCCGAGTTCTTGCGAGCTCTCGGCCTAACCAGCTCCGACTGCTCCGAGTGATAGCTTGCGAAGAACACAGCTCCTTTCCTAATTGTCCTATCGTCAGGCACGATCGTAATCTACAGAAAGCGGGAAGAAAAATGAATGGCTTAGAGATAGCAAATTCCTATTTTAGAAGGCCCTCCGGCAAGTTTCAATCGGGTTTGAAACGTTGGCGGGTAGACAAACGAAATACTACGAGGTTCAGGATTGATGTGTATCGTCACTCAGGGTATAAGTGCAGTTCATGACCGTCACCAAACTGAGCCCTCAACATGCAACGGAGCCCCTCAGCTGTCTCACCCTACTCCTAAGCTCGCTTGCCTAATGTCAACCACCTTGTCTTCAATAATTCCGATGTCCCCATAGCTAGTATTTACGCTTGAGATCCTAAGTTTGTGCCCGTGATGCTTCGCTCAAGGCTTGACAAGGCTCGGCAGGACGCCCGAATAAAAAGCTGGGACCCGAACACTCAGATACCAGATCTGGAGGGCAAGGTTTTCGTGATCACCGGTGGCAGGTAAGTCATTTGTATCGCAGCGGGCTGTTATGCCTGATCGCACTCTCGAGGCACACTGTTGACTCGCTTCCTAAGCGCTGGCCTAGGTTTGGAAACGGCGAACAACCTCGCACGAAAAGGCGGCAAGGTCTACTTCACGGCCAGGTCGAAGGAAAACGCAGAGCGCGCCAAGGAGTACATTCGATCCAAGAGTCCGGATGTGGCCGAGGACCAGCTCGTCTGGATCTCTCTTGACCTCGGAGATGTGACTAGCATCTTGCGTGCCGTTGGCGAGATCAAAGCTAGCACGCAGAGAATAGACATCTTGAGTATGGGACCCTCCGTGTTGTGAACCTCGGTTTTGTTGGGTCGCTTACCTGGTTCTTCAAGTCAACAATGCAGCCACCCTTAAGGATATAGGGAAGACGACGGATGCTGGGTGGGAATTAGGCATGGCGGTTTGGTATGTTTCGTTTCCCACCTCCCATGCCCCCGCCCCCCCAGCCAAAATCGCTAACCACAGTATCTATGTCGTAGTCATTTCGGTCACTTCCTATTTACCAACGGCCTCCTTCCAATCCTAAAGAAGACGGCAGCTCAAGACGGCAGCGATGTAAGGATCATCACCATGTCATCCGAGGCCGCAAACGTATACCTACCTGAAAACTACGAGTTCGACTTCACCTCACCATCTTTCGTCTCTGGCGTGCTGCCCTACGAGCCCTGGGCATGGCGATGGTTCCAAAAGCCACTCTTCGACGTTAACATGATCCTCTATGCCCTGTCCAAGCTGGCCAATGCCCTCTTCGCGCAAGAACTCCAGCGTCGCCTCGACGAGCAAGGCGTTCCCATCCTATCTCTGTCTCTGCACCCGGGCGAGGCTGGGACCGATGGGAGCCTATCCATCTTTGCGGGACCGTTCAGGTCTCTGTTGCGTCAGGTGATGCTTACGAGTGACCAAGGCTCATATCACACGCTGTTTGCGGCGACGGCCGGTGAGATCCGGGAGAGGGCCGAGAAGTATAAGGGGAGGTATATGGTGCCGATGGGGGAGGTGAAGGCCGTGCATCCTGTGGCGGAGGACGAGGAGCAGGCTCGGAAACTGTGGGAGAGTACTGCAGCGGAGGTGGATAGGTATCTTGCTGAGCTTGGACGTGGCGCTTTACCTGAGTGGTGAGATAGTTTCTTTCCGATGATTTGATATTGTACTAGAAATTACTCCTTCGTAGCTAATGTTAGTCCCAGCGACCTGGGACGCAACTTCATAAAAAAAAAATTAAAAAAAAAAATTAAAAAAAAAAAAAAATAAATAAAAATTAAGGCAATAAGCAGAGGATGCTGGGAAACAAACGGTACTATTGGATTCATCTTTTGTGTAAGGAAAGAAACGGTGCCTTCTTTGGTGTGTGGGGTTCGGACGCTCGGGCTAGCCGGGACAAGACAAACGCGGCCGCCGAAACAGGAAACGTCGTATTAGTCATAGAATGCTTTTGTGGGTCAAGACCCGCAAAACCCCAATTTTCCCCGGACACAGAACTTCGACCAAGGCACGCCAAGACTACCGTTCAAGCTAGTAAGTAAGCTTCAATATGGCGGTACTAGGATTCCGTAGGTATAAAACACAGGATTCAACGGTCTATTTAGCGAAAAAGGCAAGATGGCCGAGCGGTCTAAGGCGCTGCACTCAAGAAAGTCTTTCCAGGGAGAACTTGGAATTGCAGTTTCGAAAGAAGCGTGGGTTCGAATCCCACTCTTGTCATTCTTTATTCTTTTTTTCTTCCTTTCTTTTTTCATTCACAGTATTCCTCATCAACCGCTGACCTGTGCTCAAATTCGTCAAATTAGAGCCATATCCACCCATTTCCCATTCTCAGGGACGTATGCGGCGAGAAGCACTCCAGCTTCCCTAAATGCCGCGTCAAGCGACACGGGCATATGTTGTTGCCCAGTTGCCTGACAATAAATGTCGAGTCGTTTTAGATCGGGGAATAAGCCGCTCTCGGTTTCCTTCGCCAGCTCTGCCAAGTCCTGAAAGAGGCAATATAAGTCGGCCCCTTTAAGAGTTACTTTTGCAATCGATGCCGGGAGGAGAGTGTGGAATAAAGGGCGGCCCATCTCTTGTTCCAGATCTCCGCAGAGAAAACATCTTTGGTCAATGACGAGCGTTCTGAGGGCTGTAAAACTCTTCAAGCTGGTTATCATATCATAGCGCCGGAGCTCTGCGACGCGTTCCCAAGTACCTACCTGTATTTCCAGATATTCCAGGGTCTTACTGCAAAATCCCAACTCATCAGATATTTCCCTGGGGCTCAGGTCAAACGCCCTGTTGTAAAGCCTTTCATCGCCTCCTTGAGGCTGAAGATATCGGAAGGTAAAGGCCTCGAGTTGCTTGCAAGTGGAGGCTAGCTTCCCTAGCATCTAGTGGCCGCATGTGCACATTGACAATGTGAGTACCTTCAAATTTGGCAGATTCAAGCCTCTGGTCCATGAATGGCACATATAAGCTTCCAGATTCTCGAGATTGGGCGCTTTCTGGAGCAGGTGAGTGACCGCATCTAAGCTAAAACCGTCGGTGTCGCCCCGAGGAGCTAAGTGCAATGACTTCAAGGATTGTAGGCTCGATGACGGAAGCATGAATTTTCCATACACGGTGGTACGCGAGAGCTGTAAGGAGAGTCTCTCCAAGTTGACAGCTGAGCTGAGAAATAAATCGATCAGAAAGCTGTATCGAAAACCCTCCTGGAACGAGCCGCCACCGGCATCAGCATCCCGACTGAGAACATGACTCCCAACTGGCTGCGGGTCCTTCCAGAACTTAGGAAGCTGGACTTCCATGTGCTCAATCAGGTCGTGGATAAAGGCTATGTCGTCCACTCCGACCCTGAATGTGTTGAAAGTGGCCTGTCTGACAGACGTGCCGAGGCCGGGGCACTGCATGAGGGTACGCATAAAATCGAAATAGGGCCGCTGATGGGTCATTAGAAAGAACGCATGGTATAGAAATGGCGTTGCAAGAGTGTTGAATCGGCGCGATGTTCGGCACAAGTTGGCCAACGCTGCGACGTGAAGTCGAACCCGCTCGTGCTTCTCGGTTACGGTGTCAAGAGGACGACATAATCTGGACGGCGCTGTGGCATGAAGTCGAGCTCGTTTGTCCTTCCAGGTTGTCCCTTCAAAAGCACCATCGCAGGAAACATCCGGGAATTTCTGGCAGTGTAAACAAAGCAGCGTACAGACTTCGTGGAGGACCTCATTCGGGAGGTCAAGCAAGCTTCCGGCGGTCATTGTCCGGGGGCACAGTTCCTGGGGCTCTAGGTGTTGGTGTTGGGACATGGCTGGCTTCTGAGAGTTGGAATCAAACTGGGGCAGGTTTGTATGATGGCAACTTGCGTAAAGGACCTTGGAGAGTGTGATAGAAGCAAAGTGTGTGGTGTCGAAATGGGATAAGCATCAAAAATCGAAGAGACGATTGTCATCTATCCAGTTCTAGAGGAGTAGGAGACATTGTGCTCTTATATATACCGCACCTTTGCTTAAGGCAACATCGATGACAATGAAGCATGCCACCTTGCGGAGTGAAGTACAGACCAGAAAGAAGCTTTTGACTCGTCGTAATACAGGTTAATGTTCAATATTCCTTTCATTGTTAGTTCTGTTCCTTGGAAACCAAGATCCGATACCGTCTGGTGTCTATTATTCTTTTTGGTGAAGTGCCTGTCTTCTATCCGCCTTGTAGCCCATTTCGTTGGGGACTTCTACTGTGTGTTCCCGGCTTTGTTTCCCATTGATCAACAGATCCGACGTCTGTCAGTTCTTACAGGAACCTTTGCAGCGGCTACCTGCGGGGGTTGGTTTACTATTGGCCAGGCCGCCAGTTCAATGTTGTTTCGTTCCTTGATGTGTGATGCTGCGGACAAAGGTTGCACCAATCTATCTCGCCTCTACTCCAATTAGTAAGGCAGCAGAGTAAATCTACTCGATGGTGAACCTCGCGCCGAAGTGAGCAACAGTCCGAACCCCCACAATTCCTGTTATGCTTTGCGAGCCGAGCCTCAACTTCCAAGCCAATGGGGTCCCTTTGGGCGCGATAGGAGCTCTCCAAGATGCCAGGTTAGTCAAGCGTCACCCGTGAAGCCCGGACTCTCCAGAAGAGGCGAATCCCGACTGACGGAAATGGCGCCGCTCGAGCAAGTTGAAGAAGACAATATCTCTGTCAGCATCTTGCAGGAGCTATCAAAGACCCCATACGCCTGCTCCTCGCTAACCCAACTCACCGGCGGGACTGCCAACTTTGTCTATCGCGGCATCTTAGCTCGCCCCTTGCCTGTTCAAGATGGATCCACAGCCAAGAGTGTCATCATCAAGCACTCGGCCGACTTCGTGGCCGTCAACCGGGACTTCCCACTCGACGTCACTCGTTGTGTAATTATGACCCTCTCCTCCTCCTCTCCCTCCCTGGAACTTGAGCGGAGGCACTGACCCATCTGTATTCTCTGGAAGACATTTGAAGTGTCCATGCTTGACGCTGTGGCAGGCTATTCGCCTCCCAACTTCAATGCCGCCGTAATCAAGACACCTCGTCTTTACCTTTTCAATCGACGGACAAACACGCAAGTTCTCGAAGACTTCCCCGATACCAGTGATCTAAAATCGGTCTTCTTCTTGCCCAATGTTGTCAGTCTCCTTCCTGGTTCTAGCGCAGCGACCATCGGCCACCACTTGGGGTCCTGGCTTCGGTCCTTCCATTCGTGGGCTTCGGCACCGAAGCAGGCTAGCATGCGAGCCTCGATTGGGCAGAACCACCCGATGCGAGAACTGAAGCGCATGGTAACCTACGGTAGCTTTCTCACGGTCCTGGAAAACTTTCCGGAACTGTTGGTGGGTTGCAAGGAGACGCTGGAAATCGTCCGTGATGTCATGTCAAAGGAGTTTGAGAAGCCGCCAGTTTTTGAAGACGAGGACTGGGGAATTATACACGGGGATTACTGGTCTGGGAAGTAAGTCCTGTCCCTTATTCTGCAATCATCAAGTTGAATGGGTCCTCATGGATGGCTTTTGATAAACAGCGTCCTACTTCCGAAAACTCCATGGAAAGAGCCCGGCGCCGGAACCAACAAGCTCTTCATCATCGACTGGGAATTAGCTCAGTATGGCCATAGAGCCTACGATCTCGGCCAAATGATCGGCGACCTTTACGAGCGGAAAATATTCAGAGATATCGACATCGTCGTGCCCGTCATGCAGGGCGTCATCGAAGGTTACGGCGAGCTGAGCGACGATATGGCCTTTCGGACTGCTATCCACGCAGGCGTTCAATTGATCGGCTGGTATAATAGGCGATCCCCAACGAGTCCTCTGATGGCACCGGCGGAAGTGGTCGTGGCCGGGTTGACGGTCGGAAGGGACCTCGTTCTGAAGGGATGGGAGAAGGATAGGAAGTTTTTCGAGAGGAGCGTGCTGGCATCTTTGTTTGCCGCAAAGTAGACTAAAGATGGAGTTAGGAGGGTGATGGCTGTTTCATCAACCAAGATGAGAGTGGGAGAGCCCACTTGGGGCTACGTTGGAGCGGAGCTAAGGGGTATGAAAGGGGAGAACAAAGGCCGACGGATCCATTGCGTGCATCCAATGTTTCTTGCTTCGCAAAGTTTACATCATAGATGCACTCGGGTCTCAGACAGAGATCAATTCATACACAGTAAAAGCCTACGAAGTACCACGTAGAGCGAGAGCAAGACATCTGGGGAGATGACAGGATGGCAAAATGAGGATCATTTTTGGGTATCATTCTTCGTCCCCTGTCCCTGTTCCTAGATGGTTCCCGGATGCCGGGATGCGTGTGTCTATATGGTGCATGGCATATAATCCATGTTTGAAGCAGTTACGACCACCAGTGATGAGGCAAGGGCAGTCTCATCCCCATCAGGATGACAAAGCCAAGCCATTCTTGAGGCACGAAAAAGGTCAATCGTGACCCGGTGTGTCTCGCACGAAGGCCGGACATGGGGTACTCGTCACTCTTCGCAGTTCTATCATTGCCAGCATCCGGGGACAACTGCTCAATGGTGTTGTCGGGTGCCGCCCAAGAGATGACGACTTTATCAATATTTCTTTCGTTCTCCATTTCCCACTTCCTCTTCTGTTAATACTGTTAATGCCCTACGGTCCATCCCTTGCTTCGTCCTCTCACCTCATCGTGCGGCTTCTGAGGATGGCAATCCCCGGGCACAATTTGCGTCAATAGATCCCTGTCTATCCGGCATGCACTACCCAGTTATCTCCGATTCTACCTCGAAGGATGTACGAAGTAAACTAATAATACGAGGTACGTACTTCGTAAATTCCTCTGTTGTATTACGAAGAACGAAGTACGCCAGGCCGAAGCTGGCAAGGATCGATCCGTTCGGGGCGCAGCGCAAGCAGGTCCAGACTCCAGAGTCTGATCAATCGATGTCACAGCGTCAGCCAGATCGGGCTTCAGAAGTTCAGGGGTCTGCGATGTCGATGACCTCTCGCTCAATTTGATCAAGTGGCTTACTCAACCTTAAGCAAGGGGGCACGTAATCCTCTGTACATCGTACGTCGTGCTTCCTTACCTTGTGCTGGATTTCTTGCCTTTGACGCGATCGTGAGCTTCAACCTCTTCTCCTCAAGTGAGGTGAAACTACGATTGTAAACCATTTCCTGCTCCAAGACGCAGGCGCCCATACGCCCGGTCCAGAAGTGAGCTGCCTCTCACGACACTCTTTTCGTCTTCATTTTCATCTTCGTCTTAGTTCCTTCGCTTCATTTATTTCCGCCCCCAATCTCACCACTTTTGTCCATCCTTCGCGGCAGTGCTGGTACTTCGTACGTATGTGGATGGACAAGTGGTGATTGCCACTTTTCGGAGCACCTCTGCTTCTGATGAAATAGGTTATACGGCTCCTTGGCACTTTCGCATCTCCCATTAGCCTGATCTGCGCCGTCTTCCCGCCACCAATATCTTTTTCTTCTTCTTCGGATCGTCACCTGGGATCCCTTTTCGGCTCGCCGTGTCTTATAATCTTTATATATATCCTCAATCCGTTATCATATACGGGTCCGCGGAACCAAGCTGCGATAGCGAACAAGGGAAAAGGAAGAACGAAAGGAAAATAATATCGACTGGCTATTTTAGCCCCCATTGTCAAGATTGAAGATAATTTTCGCTCTTCCTCCCTTGAAAAAAAAAAAAGACTCTTTTTTTTTTTTTTTTTTTTTTTTTCCAAAAGAAGAACAACATCCTCGTCAGAACACGAGAATCCTGCAAACGACTACGAGGGAGGATTTAGTTTAGAGTTTCCCGACGCCTTCGGACACAGCCAGCTTCATAAGTTTCAACCCCGAGAGTTTGTGACGAACAACACCTTCGTCCCAAGCCAATTCCGCTTCCTCGAGGAGGCGCCGCAGCATCCAATAAGGACCAGACCCAGCTCCTCTGCACGCTGTGACATCCCCGCACCACGCCTCTACGTCTGAGTACGTCCACTAGACACTGCCAAGTGCCAAGTGCGCAGCATCAATTAGCACACGCCGTCTCCTGCTTCGTGCCGAAGCTCAGACTCAGCCCTCCAGCCACCTCCAAGTCACCGCCCCCTGCTCCTGAATCTGGCATATACTTGCCAAATATAATTTTTGGGGTCGTCAGTCAAAAGGAATCAAAAGCCATTGGTCATAATCCTACAGAATTGCTGCAGAATACGCAAGGTCTCCCGGTCCTTATTCGCCTTGTTCCGCTCTTGTTCCTGTGCCTGGAACAGTCTTCATCCAACCTTGATTTTCTTCCCCTCCACTTTTTTTTTCTTGGTCCCTCAAATCCTCCTTTCTTTCATTCGACCAAATCTCCTCGATTAAACAATCCGGAGCATCCACTTAGCGTCACCTGCCTCTCTTCTCTGCATCGTCACGTTACGAAATAGACACGAAGAAATAATCCCCTTTTAATCGACAAACGCGCCCGACAACCAGGCACTGCACCTCCCTGCCGCTTAGAGAAGATCTTCATTGACGTCGATCATACACGTTGGTTTGGATCCCGCCTTGGGCATGTGTGCTCAGTAGTGTTCTACTCGTCTCCGCTCCCTCCCCCCGAATTTCCTCTCGACTCGTCCTGTACGCCAGAAAATCGTTCGCTCGCTAAACCCGATTTCCACCCATCTCTGCCCTCCCTCCTTCTCCTAGCTGTCGGCCGATTTTCCTTCCATCCCGACTTTTCCACCCCTTCGTCGGCCTCCTCTCTCGTCTCTCTCCTTCTCTGCCCCCCTCGATTACATCTTCAGCACCGGGGAAGGGGAGACGGGCAGTGAAGATGCCATCCATTGATGTCGCAATGGTGAGGAGCCTGCGAGGCGGGCTCTGGGGGGCGTTTGCCGAGAGTTTATCGACGACTGTAGTGAGGCGAGATGCGTTTACAGACATCACCAACCAGGCCAGCGATGTAAAGACCGCATTTTCCAGTTGGGACAACTGCATGCAAGCCAGTTACTGCAAGTAAGACATTTTCCCGGCCTTCAAAGGCGCTTCCCCAATTAAGCTTCGCGAGATGGCTCCTCTTGTCTCAGTTCGAACCTGCCTGCTAATCTACCTAACCTCATCTGCAGATGGCCCGTTATCGCTATTATTATTATCGGTGGTCTCATCATATTTTCCGTCGTCTGGTGTATCATTCGATGCGCCTGCTGCGGTCTTTCGTGCTGCTGCGAGTGCTGCTACTGCCTTAAATGTTGTGGCAATTGTCTAGGATGCTGTGACCCGCCAAGGGGTCGCGCCCACAAGTACCTTGATAACGAGACACTTCCGCCAACCCACGGCTACCGACCGGAGCCTCCTATGAAACCTCCCGCATTCTCGCCTGTGCGGGCGACCGCTCCCGGCCCCGTTTACGAACCTCCTCAGTATGCCGAGTTCGACGTGAGCAAGAAGGGCGGGGATGATGCACTCCCCTCTATGCCGACATGGGGAGATGCTGGATCCAAGAAGGTCGTCCTCGAAGAAGATGGCGTGGAGATGAACAGACTTAACCCGGCTGCGACCGGCCAGACCGTCGCCTCCGCGTCCGCCGCCGCCGCCGCTTCTGCCGCCGCTGTTGCAGCAGCAGCAGGTCAACCGAGTCCCAGCATGTCTGGCGGCAACAGAAGCCCTTACCGCCAACCTTCGCCCATCGCAACGAACGGCTATTCCGGCCAAGCCGTTGGTTATGCGAACCAACCTCAAGGCCAGAACTACAACAATGGTTATGGCCAACCTTCCTCGCCTTACGGTGCCGATCCTTACGCCGCCGGTGCCATGGCTCCCGCCCCTCGGATGACTTCTCCTCACCAGGATTACAACAACAATGGCAACGGTTACAACCAATATGGCAATGCGCAAGGCTATGGTGCCGGCCAGAGCTACGACAACGGCTATTCTTCTCAAGGCTACGGAGGAGACTATTCGCAGACTTCTCAAGCCGCACAAGCCTACGGCGTGGACCCGAGACGACCTTCTCCCACACCAGCGGCCTACGGCGCTGATCCTATGAGGCACTCGCCTACTCCCCAGGCCGATTACGGCTACGGCCAGCAGCAATACGGCGCTGGCGCTGGATACAGGCAACCCCAGGCACAACAATCTACCAGCCTCCAGAACTCTGGCGGTTTCGACTTTAATTCCGGGTATAGCCGGCCGCACGATCCCTACAACGACTACGGACACGCCAACGAACCTCAAGAACTACCCGCCAGCAACGGTTATGCGGCATACTCGCCTCGCACGGCCCAACGTCCTAATGGTGGCTACTAGAGAAAGCAATGCGCGTACGCATTGTTTTCGGGTCTTACCTAACCTCCTAAACCGTCTCATTCTCACCCGCGGGTCGTCATTCCCAATCTACGCATCGCCACGGCTAGAAGGCGTTATTTTGTCGTTGTATCTTTTTTTTCTCTCTTAAAAAACAGCAACTTAGACGAGCCGTCTGCATTTACTCACGTCCTTTTTTTTTTCTTTCTTTCTTTCTTGGGAGTCACGCATGCTTCAGGCACGGTAGAAAAACGGAGTTTTTTTTGGGTATTTTGGGAGTAATTTTCGTTTCGAACATGACCGGAGGGGCCAGGTGCGCATGACATGGCGTTGTACGTCGTCTGTGACTTGTTTGGATGGATGATCGATTCGGTGTTTCGACTGACTCGTTCAATCGATCCTTTTTTTCTTTTTGTTCTTATTTGATTGGAAGGAGGCTGAAATTTTGAATGTTGTCCGCCGTCGAGCGTCCTTCTCCTCGGCTTCGTCCTCCAGTATTCTTACGGATCCTGGTTAACCACGGCCCACGAACGGGCAAGAGCTCGTTAGTTAGATCGCGGGAGTGGAGGAAAAGGTGCCCGCGAGGAGAGAACTTGTTTGGATTCGGATTCTGATATGTTGTTTGGGCGGTACCGTGTACTTGTACGGAGCGGGAGTGTTTGCAGAATCTGTACTGGATGAGAAAGCTTGGAAGATATTTCGTCTGTCTGGGAGTGGGAGGGGAGAAAATGAAAATGGGCGGGCTAATAGCGCAGGGACAGAATAATACCACTTTCATGACAACTCGGAAAACAATGAAGCAGCCGAATCTTGGCCTAGGCATCACTCTCTACGAAGTCTCCGGTGACCTCTGATAACTGAAGATCGGATGGATATAAATATTCAAAAGCAGTATATGTATGAATGCCCGTCAAACGGAGCCCCCGACTCCAGCTACAACCTATGAATCACCTGGCTAAAGAAAACAAAAAAGAACAACGCCCATTTCCCCGCTTCTGCTTTGCTATCCCAATAGAATGTAAAAGACACCCAAGAAAGACAAGATGTATCCGGTTGTTTTGCTCGTGCGATGCTGGACACCGA
Source organism: Scedosporium boydii (assembly GCA_002221725.1). Lineage (NCBI taxonomy): Eukaryota > Fungi > Ascomycota > Sordariomycetes > Microascales > Microascaceae > Scedosporium > Scedosporium boydii. The sequence goes on from NJFT01000015.1 coordinate 29,654, forward strand.
CACCCCCTCCTGAATGGGGAAGTGCGAGGATGGTATATAAACGAAAGACTTTAGAAACACAGGTACGAGAATGGAAAAAGGCAGGGGGTCAAAATAGTAACAGGAACGTTCGCAATAGAAAGACGAGAAAAAGAAAATTGAAACTGTTTCCCCTTCCCCGTTGAACCCCGACGTGTGTCTTGCATGTGTATGTTCCCAAAGCGGATAGCTGAGTAGAGAGTGTTGAGAGTAAAAGGATGGATAGAAGAGCGGATACAAGAAACTCGCGGTGAGTTCTAGCGCTTTAACAAATGATACTCGGTTTACCGGGTCAGGACAGCAAGTTCCTACTCCTTAGGATAGAGACTCGTCGGCAGCAGGCTTCCGCGCTCGCTCCCCCTGCTGGAGCCGCTGCCCTGCACCAGAGTTTCCCCGTCAGCCTCGCCATCCGACTCGTAACTCGGCCGCGATCTAGACCTATGCATGCGCACGCCGTACGTATTATCATTTTCGGTACTGAGATCATCAGAGCTAGTCTCGAAATTTTCCGCGTCGTAGCGACCGGCCGACGAGCGGCGTCTCCTCTGATCGTCGCTGTCGTCGTCGGGTTCCTCGCCGGGGACGCGCTCGTGCTCGCGGGGCGGCTGCATCTTGATAAATGAGTCGATGATGTAATATTGCAGGGCGTTCATGATGAGGGGGAAGAGCATCATGACGAAGAAGATTTGCAGCTTCTCGTTGCCTTCGGTCCAGCCCAGGGCCCAGTCGCCGATGTGGGAGACCCAGGGGAAGAGGACGAAGATGATGAGGACGACGAGCTTCATGCCGAAGAGGCCGCAGAAGTAGAGGAGGGATTGCTTGAGCCACCATCGCCAGTTGGGTGGGGAGCCGTAGTTGCCAGTCTGGATGGATTCGGGAGGCTGGCCGAAGGATGTGAGGGAGGCGAGGCCGGTGAATAGACGGAGGAGGTAGATTAGGATGGGGATGCCGAGTGTCGTCTATTTCGTGTGAAGCTAGACGTTAGCAGCCGTTGCATATTTTAGAACTATGGTGCCTTTCGGAAGCAGCTAGGGGCAAGCGCGGGCGGAGGGCGGGAAAAGCAAAAAGCGAACGAATAACTTACGTCAATGCCCAGGTTCAGTAGGTAGGCTGAGCACGGGTTCGGACTATACCCGTCTTCATCCCTACGCAGCAGCATCCTCTCCATGGGTCCGATACCAGGCTGTGGCGTCTGTAGGGTAAAGCGTCCCGACGTGAGCATGGACATGAAGACGTTGGCGATATGAACCAGCACGGAGCCAAACACCTGCTTCGAAACGTCGAAGAACCAAATCAACACGGGTCGCTGCGGTCGTTCCCTCCATCGCTTGTACACTAGGGACATCATGGCCAGGCCGCCGAGAGCTGCCTGCACAATGAGGGCGAAAGAACCCAGGAGACGGCACTCGCCGGTATAGTCATCGTCGTCGGTGTCGTCATCGTTACCCGGTATCGGGACACTCGTCGCGGTAGCTACTGCAGCGGCGACGGCAGTGGCTAGCAAGTTCGCGGTGGCGAGGGGGATCGATACGTCGGTTGGCGTGGGGTTCGCGACGGTCGTTAGCGCAAAGACTGCCTCTCTTGCGAGGTCGAGCACAACGGCGGGTCCTTGCTCGAGCGGTGGTGACATGGGAGGCTACCTGGACCGGGGATATTGGAACGGAGGTAGACGGGCGAGAGAGTGGTGGGATGAGGTGGTGGGAGCTACGACGTGTCGTGTCAAGGTTCGTTCTCCCAACCGACTCTCGAGTGGAGCGAGAGGGGCGAGCGTGCGAATCGTCACGCCCAATTCATCACTGATCGGGGTTTTTTTATTCCTACTTCTTCCTCGTCGTCGGAGATTGTGATACGGCTTTGGGCGCGCGGAAGGGCTTGGCAAGGAATGTAGGGAGATTAGAAGCCGGGAAGTAGGACAATGTGAGTCAATCAAGTAACGGCGGGAAGAAGAATAAAGAAAAAAGAAAGTAGTAAAGGAATAAAAATTGAGAAGAAACAAAAAGGAAGAAGGAAAAAAGAGGCCAAAAAAATCTTTCTTTTTTCCCAATTTGACACGGGGGAAGCGAGAGAGTGCAGGTTGTCGAGGATAGGTTGAGCCTCCTGACAATCTGCTACGCCTCGTGGATACGGGTTGTATTACTTTTGCTTCGTACTTTAGAGCGAGGACGTTGCGGTACGGGGCAATTGCTCCAATTCAATGCTTGGCTGCCTGGGATCATCGAGGCGGAGGGGCCAGCAGCGTCACGGTTTCGGTGTCTTACTGTTAGTTTAGGGCCAAGCGCAGGGGCTGTTTGGCTGCATGTGGTGTACGAAGTACAGTGGGTGCCTCTGGCCGCCGAAAGTGTAAGAAATTACTGGGGTCTTTTGTAATTTGATTTGCCTCTGCCGGCTAAGTAGAGCCACCGACGCCCCAAATTTACTTAGTCTCAGGGGACGGAGTGTGGACGATGGAGGTCACAATGACAATGATCAACGATACTTCGTTGCCGGTTTCCCGTCAAATCTTCTCTTTATCGCTAATTCACTTGTATTACTTCATAGAGGTGTGATATCTGTCCTAAGCTAGATTACAAGATGCCCTACATCATTCGCCAAAGGGTCCATTCCCATCTGGTTCCTCCTCCACGTTGGGAGTGGCAGTGGCCACTGACGGCACCGCAAGCCGATCGCATGGCTGAGGTTGAATGACCCTCCCTAGGCCCAAGTGACCTTTTTTTGCCGGATTTGGGGCATTGCCTAGCGCATCGTCCAATCGTCTTGGGATGGCTTGCCCATGCGCCATGCAGTCAGACTGGTGTCACTCGTTCGCTTTTCAACGCTTGAATGCGAGGTGCGTAACAGTAACACTTGAGACGATCCGTCAGCTGGAATCTGCTGTCAAATCCTCTCTTGACGGAAGCTCTGGCAGAATCTCGGGTGAACCTAGCTCATGTTCAAGGTGACCAGATTTATTACCTAAGCCGAAGCTCGTGTGGTCACTGTGACGAAAAAAAAAAAGTTGCCATGAGGGATGAAGTGAGAAGCGTGTGATATATGTGAAGGACGGATCAGACACTTCCATTGAGCTGTTTCCCACCGAACTAATTCGACGACCGAGAGAATATCCCAATTGAACCAATTTCCAGACGGGCACTCTCTAGTCGGCCACCCAAAACACCACAATGTTCCGGTCGAGATTAAGGATACCGCGTGTCCCCGTCGTCGCGCGACCAGCTGTCCGAGTCCAGAGATCCCTCCATACCCTCCCCGAGCTCCCGCACTCCTTCAAAGATGGCGTACCAGGTCTCCTATCCGCCGAGGGCTTCGATATGGCATGGACGCAGTACCAGAGCCTGATGCTGGAGAAGCTCAACTCCCTTACTGCCGGTAAGCTCCACGGACCGTCTCGAACCACTTTTTTCTCTTGAGAAGAGCAGACTCGCCCGCCGCTTTGTGCGCTCAATTACAATCGCTCTAACACAAAACTCACTCTAGGCACCGAACTTGAGCAAAAGGACACTTACTCAACCCTCGTCGCCACGGCCCGCGAGCCCTCCAAGGCCCCCATCTTCAACCACGCCTCCATGGCCCACAACAACCACTTCTTCTTCAAGAACCTTACCCCCAACCCGAACCCCATGCCCTCCGACCTCCGCCGCGACCTCGAGCGCTCCTTCAGCAGCATCGAGACCCTCCGCCGCGAATTCATCGCCACCGCCTCGGCAATGTTCGGCCCCGGCTTCGTCTGGCTCGTCCAGACTTCCCCGTCCGAGTTCTCCATCCTCCCTACCTACCTCGCCGGTTCCCCCTATCCTGCGGCTCACTGGCGTCGTCAGGACACCGATATGAACACCACGGGTCAGCACGGTACGGGAGGCCCTTGGCTTAAGAATACCCAGGTTAAGGGCATGCCGCAGAAGAAGGACGAGCTCCCGCCCGGCGGCGTTAAGCTTACTCCGCTCTTGTGCCTCAATACCTGGGAGCACGTCTGGCTTAGGGATTACGGCATTGGTGCCGGCGGTGTTGGCGGGAAGAAGGCTTTCGCTGAGGCTTGGTGGGAGGCTGTTGATTGGGAGGCAGTCGCTTACTCGACGAGGTTGACCAAGTCGGGCGAGGGTGGCACCGTTCCGGCGAAGGAGTCGCTTTTGAGGCCGAGGCCTGAGGAGACTGCTACCTACGGAAGGGAGGTCGAGCCTACCCCCGAGCTGACGGAGGAGCAGGGAAAGGAGCGTCCCGCTGATTCGTGAGCGTGTATGTATTGTGTGTGAAGGGGAGGGGGGGAAGAGTGTGCGCTCGCAGCTGTCTAGTCGGATAATTTTGTTTCATACTTCATAGCTATAGCTCGTGGGCCGCAAAAGGGTGTTATGACTCTGAGTGTGAGGAGGAGGGTGTGGAGAGGAAAAGGGAGATCTCCAGGACACATTTGTACAACAGTATTGTTCTACTATCTAAAATCCATGTCAACAAAAAGGAAAAGGGGCAATATAAACGTCTCTACATGCAAATAAACTCCAATATCCAAAGCTGGAGTGTGGCCCCATAGTTGAGCAGAACACGATTTTGATCAAGTCACTCGATAGAGAACGATTGTATAACATATATGCCATTCAAACTATATACTATGAGTATGCCGCCCATTATAAAAGAAACGAATGGAGGGGATTGGTGGTGTCCATGTGGTCATCTCAATATTATCTGTGGTTCTTTTCCAAGTCGACATTTTCCATCAGTCTCCGGGGAGTATCCTGTCTTTTCAAACTCCCCTGCCAAGCCACAATCCCTAAACTTGCTATGTCAAAAACGATAAAAGAGTGAAAGAAAGAAAGAACAAACGAGACGAAAACACACAAAAGTGAAAACTGCCGCAAGCAAAACAAGGAAAAAAACTTCTCAACTCTGCCCAGCTAATCCAGGCTGGGGCAAGAGTGGATCAGATGCGAGGAAATCGAGGCAAAAGTATGAAACCAAGCTTGAAAAGGTGAAGGGAAGAAGAAAGAAAAACAAAATCCCAATTCGCCTATTATGCTATAACACCAAGTCCATGCATCGTCCCGGTTAGGACAGAAAGGAAGAGTGAAGAGAGAGATGAGAAGACGAATGAATGGTGATAGTCGTGAGGAGGGAAAAAAATGAACTGCCGAGGTCTTGCGCGAGCAATCCTTGGGAGGAGGTATAAGTTGCTATTGTAAACCGGTATTTTCTTTGCCCATGCAGTGATAAACGAAGACGAGAGAAATGGGAAGTATGCGCTGAGAAATGATGAATCGAAGAGCATCGACAAAGAAAAAAGACCAGGAAGAGAGACAGAGAGAGAGAGAGAGAGAATCGGGATAGAAGTGATACTCCAAGCACTGAGGCATTTAGATCATGCTTCCATTGACGCTGATCTGGAACCCTTCGCCCTTCTGCTTGAGAGCCTTCGCAAGCATGAGCTCGCGCATCCAGTCGATGCGCTCCTCGCGGTCCTTGACGGCAAAGTGATGGGTCTTGCCAGTGCCGTTGACACCATCAGCAAGGTCGCCAGCCTGGACACTGTCTCGCTTCTTGAGCCTGCCAGGCTGCTTAGGCGGGGGCACAAGCTGGAAGGCGAATGCAGCGACGTCAGGCTTTCCACTCTTACCCTGTCGGATGTGCATGGACTTGAGAGCGGCGCTGAGCTTGGACTGAGAAGCATAGCTCGAGCAGGCTATGGCATAGTCGTCAATATCAACGTACTCGAGGGTACGGTCAATATCCTGCGCATCCTTGTGCATGGCGAGCCTCGTGCCCTTGAGGGTGAAGTAGCCATCCTGCCACTCGTGGCGGAGGAAGTGAGTCTTTCGTTTCTTCATCGGGCCCTGATAAGTGGTGCCGTCTAGGGTCGTGGACCGAACTGCATCCTTGACAGGTATGGCCTGAGACACGCTGGGGAAGGGAGGGATAGCCGTCTCGAAGGGCTTCGTGCGCTCAATTGGCGACCAAGGGTAGTTTACTCTCGGCGGTGCGCGAAGAGGCTGTTGATGTGTCCTGCGCGTTGGAGATGGAGTCTTGGATACTTGTCGAAGAGGAGGAGGGGTAGCCCTGTTCTCATCGACGGCAGGCATGACAGGGAAGGAAGGTCGGCGAGTAGAAGCGCGAGACATGGTGCGAGCAGGAGCAGGAGCAGCAGCAGGAGCTCGGTAGTTCATGTCCGGAGGTACGGACTGAGAGACATCTCGAGACAGAGGATCAATTGGCACAGCCATGTAGGGAACATCCATTTCAGAGAATGGAGTCCCACGGCGGAGATTGGATACCGGGGAGACAAGATCTTGGGCAAGCGGCGAGGCTTTCGTCATAGTATAAGGAACGAAGCCTCCCCCGGAAGCAGGACGTGCCTCCTGCACCTGCGCCTGCACCTGATCAGGCGATTGACAGACGGGAATAATTGGTTGCGCAGTTGGTGCAGTCTGTGCCGTTTGTACATGGTGAAGTGCCGACTTTCCAGGAATGGAGAGCTTGGGGAGATGGCGAAGGCCCTGGTGCGGCGCCTGGGTTTGAGGGAGAATCTCGAAGGGAGGGGTCGGGGGAACCTCGCCAGCCGATTGAGAGCGCTGGAAGTTGAGGAATTGCCTAACATGATCCGGCTGGTTCTGGGGTTCAGCGTCTTGGGCGCTTCGAAGGGTAGCTAGGCGAAGGTATTGCAGCGGGGGTAATTCACCAGGGCCCATGACGTCTGACGATGCAACAACAGACGGTACGGCATCTGAGACTGGGCGGAAGTCTCCAGGGTCCAGGCGTGTAGCCGTCTCCGGATTGCCAGGGTCACCGGCAATGAGAACGCCATTCTCGAGGGAGGCCAATGGATGCTCCTTCTTAAAGGCCTCGATCAGGCGCCTCTGCTTTCTGAACTTGGAGCACGCTTCGCCCTTGGAGCAATGATGGGGCTTGGGGATTACCTGCTCAATGCCGACAATGGATACTGACTCCATAGGAGTGATGATGTCGTCCATCTTGTTCTTCTTAACCCGTCGCCTCCTCGTAGATTGGCGCCTGGGAAGCGTGTCGGCAGGTGTCTTGCAGACATCTCGGCTAGGGATGTCCTCAATCGGAGTGGGAGGAAGAGGTGATGTGGCCTTGCAGTCCCGGAGTACTTGGACCTGGTTCCAGATCTTAATGCGAACGCCGAACGACTGGATCTGGAGCTCCTTGAGGTCCTCAAACTTCAGAGTCATGAGGATGCCACCGCTGATGTCATTGTCCACGAATGTCTGGGCCACGGAGTAATCTACACCGACATTGAGCATTGACTGAGCGACCATTCGAGGCGTCCATGAGGCGAGGTCCTGGGTGTCAAGATGCTGGCTCGTAAAGCCCGCAGGTGTGGAATGGGCGGCCAGAATATTCGCTAGCTCCTTATTGGGGGAGTAAAAGTCGGAGTCATCGACGGACCGAAGGTAGTTATTGGACTCCTTTACGGTCGAAGGAGTAATGGGAGAAAGAGTCAAGACATGTTCGTCGCTGTAGGTGGTCGACAGGGAGTCGCGGAACAGGTGCGGGCCGCGAGGACCTTCAACTTGCCTCTCCTCCATCTCGACAAACACTTCGGGTATACGGCCATGGCTCGATCGGGGTGTCGTCGCCTCATCGTAGGACGAAAGAGTTGTCTCGCTCCCCTGCCCAGTCTAGAGGAAGACCCCAAAGGTTAGAAAAAAGGGAACCAGGTGCCACATCATATGGCGCTGCGCCAGCCACTTACAGAACGTAAACTAGCGCGGGGAGAGTTGTCCACGGGCTCCTCGAAATCACTGAGGATGTCATCCTCATCCCAGTCGGTATCGACGAATTCCGTAGCAACCGACGTTGGCCTCTTCTGAGGCTCACGCTTCAAGCCAAAGAAGGTATCTCGGAGACTGCTGCGCTCCCTCATCTCCATCTGGGTGGCGCGTTGCTCCATCATTGTAAGCTGGGGATATTCCTAGGTGCGCAGATCCACGTAAGCTATCAATCCCAACTCTACTAACTGCAGTCAAGCTGTCTTTCGTCGCAGGCCGTGTAAGCTGGATCTTACCATTTTGTGAGATGGCTTTCAGGTCGCACTAAAGTCAATTGGCGACCTTGATGTGGAGTAGTCGGGTCCGTATAAATCTCCGCTGTGGTACCCCGCCTAGACTTCTCGGAGGGGAGGGCCGTTGCCGGCAACGGTCTTGGGGGTTGGGTTTATATAACTGTGAATTCGCAGGGGACGGATCGCAATGTCGAACGTGGCGTGGAAATATGCAAGGGAGCGAACAGCACACTGGATCTAAAGACAGGAAAGAGACGAGAGAAAAAAACAACATCCACAGAGTCTACACCATGAAGCATCGGTGAGAAGAGAACTGAAGGGGTGGGGATGGGTGGGCGGGTGGCGCCCTCTTCTGGTTAAGTATTAGCGACTCTCTTTTTGTGCAAAGACGAGATCGTGGGCGGACCCCTGGATATCTGCAAGTTGGGGTTTTTGTGATTCGGCTATGTATCACAGCGGATCGGCGGTAGGACTTTACAAGGTCGACCAAACCAAGGCCAGAACGGAAGAGGATGGCTAACGGAATCGGTACAACAATACGAAGCAAGAAAAGTCATAGACAATAGAGACTCGGGACGGGAGGAGGAGGGCGATTCTATGTGTGTCCACTGCCCACTGATTGATGCAAGGAGGTACTTCGGATTGAGTGTAGTCTGCGCTCAGGAGGGGGGTCACTCATGCACACTGCAACACTACTGCCCATGGAGCAATCATGTATTCCGTAACGGAGCACGTTTCGTTTGCTCTGACGGCGACTAGGAAGCGCCGACTGAGTGACTGAGCCCATGTTACAAATATAGTAGCAGCAACTGAGACGATAACACTCTTTGGAGTGTTTGGTCTGCACGAGAAGGGAAGGAGCACCCTCTCTCTAGTGGAGAGGGAGGGAGGGGGAAGCAGAAGCAGAATACGTCCATGTGAGTCTTGCAATCCTCTTTCCCCCACTGGCTGCCGTTCCGTCACACTTCACTGACGTTGGGATTTCCCGCGCAGGTTGTGAGGGAAGGCGCGAAGCGATGAGGGCTCATTGGACCGAAACTTGTGCGGAGCTGCGAGGTTAGACCGCATTTGTGCAGATGTTTCCATGACTGGACGCATGCACAGAGAATTCTGCAGTATGATTGGACGAAAAAAGTTGTAAACTTAGAGATTTCCTTCTGGGCAGTACACCCATTCTCCCCATCATTGGCTGGAAATCCGTGAAAGAGTCGTCCGATTGCCCCAAATATAGACACTTTAAGCGCCGAGCTTGGGCACCACCCTCGACCTTTTTTTTCCCCATCGTTTACGGGCGAGAAAACGGACGCGTTGAGTGTGTGCAGATGGGTGCAGGATTGCCCTCACACTCTATCCACTTCTTCTTGCACTAGGCCCATCCCATCAGCAACTGCTGCCCGAACTCTAGTGCAGCTTCTAATTCTCCCTTACTTTGACGCTTGCCATTACACCATTACACCGCTTACACGCAAGGATACGAGGACATTTTATATTTCAGAAGCTAAGCAAGAAGGGGTTGAGAGAAGATTCACCAGGTAGCGAGTGGATTCAACACCCATCTAAAAATTCGTCTGCCCTCTTGCCACCGTAACGTCTCCGGTATATTCTCGTCGAGTGGGCGAACCGCCTTTTGCGTCCGTGTTCGAGGTTAAAAAAAAAAAAAAAAACCATCCACCCTTGCCTTGGTCACGGATCGGGTCCTTCAACACCGAACGGCGACTCCTACTCGTTGCCGATGAGCTTCACCTCCTCCACCGGACAAAAAAGAGCAGAAGCGAGGTGACAATGTGGCGAGCGAGAAGGGCCAACAGCCCCCAAAAGCTCCGAATGCGGTCACCCTGGCCCCAGCACCAATAAATCCCGGACGAGAAATGGGTGGCTGCAAGCAGAGCCAAGGTAGCGTAGCAGTATCGGCCTGCATGGTCACAACTAGAGATGTGATGTGATATACCTCCAGGGCACACACTGCTACATCAACCTTGACCTTATCTGTTATTGTCTTGCATTAGTGCTGCTGTGACAGCTCCATTCCCTACCCGCCTCCCCACCACCGTCTTAGAGGGGATGGAGTACGTGTACTTAGAAGACCTATTGAAAAAGTTGGGTTGGGTACACAGAAAGGCTCTTCCTCTTTCGAGACATTCTGGACCTCTCATGGGCCACCGCTAATGCCATCCACCAGAACAATCCTAATCCTGCACCACGATGCAAGGGTACGGGAGATTGGCAACCAGAGCCTCAAGAGGTTGGCAATTCGCTTGTATGTGGCGTGATCGATGCTGACGGTCAAGAAGAGCTGGAGGTGTTCGGCTCGGCGTCTGACCGAAAGCAATGGATCAAAAATGTCTCTTACCGACGCCGCAGGCACCCTCCACAGGAGTCCTTCTCCAAGCCTGACCGCCACAGTCCTAATAGCGGTCGGTCAATCGACTTTCCAAGATGCTGGTGATGGGGCAAATGCCCAAACTCTATGGGTTCTTTTTTCCTTCCCACTTCTTCTGTGACTCCTTCTTGCCCAGCATTTCCCGCTCCACCTTTCCTCGGAAACTCCGCTGTGAAAAACACTCTCTTGGCAGTCCTGGTCTGGGCTTCCAGCTGGCTTCGACCCTGGTCCGAGAAGATCTTAGCGTCCGCAATGAGAATTTTAGGGCATCAATGATTCCCCCTCCCGTGGTCGCGTCTTTCCAAACTTACTTCAATGTTGTGAGTCTATACCCATACATTACGCGAGTAAGCCGATATTTCCTCTTGCCAATATGTAAAGGACGACTGGAGGGACGTAATCCTTCTTGCTTCGTACTAGTGTAGTACGGACTTGAATTCTCATCCACCACATCCATCTCGGATATCATTTGGGGCAATTTGTTTTTTCAAGGATCGACGAATATCACAAGACAGGGTCTAGCTCTGTTCAAAATCCGCGCTACTGCGAGGACGAAGCAATCATCGACCACGGTACCCTTGACCATCATCTCGATATCACTGCTAGTACGAAGTACGAATGCCTCTAGAGCTCGGAGTCGACGGCACGAGGTTGGCCCAGCTCCGAACTAACGCCACAAGGAGCTTTCCCCCGCCGCCCTATGATAATCTGACATCTGAGCTTGCTTGGCCGAAAGGATCACAGACGTTATTATCGCGTTCGTTTCCGTGCCACGCACTGGCTTACACTGGTCGCCTCGTGACTGCTCTGTACTGTGAAGCTACCGGATGACGGTAGAAATCGCCGAGCTTTCCCTCGCTCATCATCCCAAGTCCTGTGGTCCAACCGGCTGATGACCAGCATTTGCGGCCAGAACGGAGACCAGCGGTCCATTCCTTGCGCGGGAATCGGCAGCGTCCGTAACATTACGTCCTGCCAGTGGAGCGTGGTGGATCTAAACCAGAAAGGGTGGAGAAAAGCGAGGACAATTGTGACAGTAGCCCAATTCACTCCTCAACCTCAATGCGTAGGATTCATATGACCTCATAAGCTGCGAGAGGTAGCGGTCAAGGTTTAGGTCCCGTAAGCTCTCCCGAGTTCGACAAGGGTTCGAGTTGATTTTTTTCTTTTTCCTCTCTAACCCCGCTGCACTTTGCTTCTTTCGTGTCGATACAAGCAAGGGGACCAGGGGACGGGAGACTACTTGTACGTGGGTATACAACTTTCATTGTTCATTCTCGGCGATCAAGTCAATCCGAGCTCCACCAGGCATTCATGCATCGGCGTGCGGGAATCCGTCCAGCTGTGCCAGACCGAGGGTATCGTAGGTAGACCCCACGGGGGCCTGCATGCAAGGAGCGCAGAGAAGAAAGGAATTGTCAATTGGAGTTTTGGTTTATGGTATTTTACATTCTATGGTCGGATGGGGAGGATCGCACACCTCGTATTATTGATCTGCCGAACCCTCCTACTTCGTAGACATCAAATTGAACGTAGCTAATTGAGCTCAACCAAAATGTCAACGGTGTGTGTGTTCATGTCTGTGCCTTGCAAGGGTGCAGATTGCAGAAGCGCATCGACGATGGCATCCGGGGTTCGCACATCCGGGGGAGATTAGCTTGACCATTATAAGGTAGCTTATTCGCAGAGCTCGACAATTTCTTTATCACCCAAGAGATGGATCAGGAACAACATCATGGAGAATTTTTGTGACGGAATATCGCAGAGTTCTTCGACATGTCGAATTTCCACCCCTAGTGAGATTGCTTCCCTGAGGGCACTTCTCCTAGGGCACGAGGGCTGATGAACTCTGAAGCACCTCTCCTCGTACAACGCCCCCGCCCGGTTGCTAGGGACTAGTGTTCCTCGTGGCGTAACGGCGGTGAAAGCTTCTGTGCCATGTTTGACGGGCTGGAGGCGTCCCGAGAATATTCTAGGTCTGAGACTGCGTAATACAATGAGGCTACAGGGTAGAGCTTTTGAGACAATGTCTTAGATGCCTTCTAATCAAATTCCTCTACGGCATCTTCCAATTCCCTTGGTGACGTCCTGCGATCCGGTGATGCGGAGACCAGCACGACCATAAGTCGATGAGCTGTAAGATTCTGGAGCTGGATTCGTGGTTGCACTTACACGAGCGATTGGTTCTATTCCCCTACATCCATTGCCTATTCCAATTGCGATTGCGACTACGAAACGAAAACGACCTCGTCAAATGAGCTAGCCTTTTGGCACCCTGATAAGATTTGATGGCTGTGATGAACCTGGTCTGGTTGTGATGTTAGATCCCGCACGGGCTTGCCAATCGGTCTAAGGTGCAGTAGGGAACACACACAACGAAAGAAACACATCAATGATGAGCTCGAAGTATTACGAAGTATGTCGCCATGCACCGACTAGAGCTGCACGGGGCCAGCAGCTTCCCGTGCACCCCACCCTCTTAAAGACTCACGTTTCTCGAGATCAGTGGTCCACCCCTCCCCCCTCGTCCTCCAGCTCCCTACGAGTGCCACTTTGTACGAGAGGGAATAGCACTAGGCGGTCTCCGCGATCCAGGGTAGCTGCTCAAGCTTCGGTTTATGGTACGACTAATGTACGCCCCCAGATCAAACCAAGGGAAATTCGAGGTTCACGGACTGCTCACCTCGATCTTTGTCAGCTCGAGGCGTTCCGCCTTTCGGTCAGGGAATTATGACTGCGACAGTCTACGGTTCCATCGTTCTCTCTATCAGATGGGTCACGTTGTTGCTCTGTACGACGTGGGAGCTCCTCTCTCACTACTTCGTAGCTTTCCAAAACAATTGGGCAAGGCAGAAGGCGGATGATAGTGTGGAACTTCAGGCGCCGGATAATACGAAGTAAGGGGGATCTCAATTAATAGATAGAGAAGAAAAAAAAATTGCTGACGTTTTGAAGCTAGAAGCCAATGCGTAACTTCAGGTTGACTACCGGGATCGCTCTTTTGTTCTTTCATTCTTTCTCCATAGCCGATAACTATTATTATACGAAGTCCTCAAGACTCCTGATAGTGGAGGAAACCGGTCTAAGCTTGCCAGGCCCGTTGGCGTGTCGTCGCTGACAGGATAAAGAGAATTCGGCTCGACCCAGATTTTATTCCCGGGGCGCATGACGCGGGATGCACAATCTCCCGCTCGAGGTCCTTTTTTCTCAAGCGCGAGTTCGCCGGGTACCTGTGTACTTCGTATGAGTGCTCAAACTCATTCATCCTCTCCACCTGACAGCTTGGGCCAAGTCAAGTTCGACCAGCACAGGCATTTGATCTGTGATCGTTCTGTACAGTGTAAGTTTGCAAGTCTGTCAGTGAGCAAGAAAGGAAGGAAGAGAGGAAAAAGGGGGGGGGGTGAGTTTGGTAAAAAGGTGAGTGAACCAGGATTGCGACTTCTACATAGTTTCAATGCAGCTAATCGGCTTTCACACACCGTCTCTTTTTTCTTATTTTCCCTCTTGCCAAGTCGAGAGTCACTTTGCTTCTTTCCTTCGACACATGCACTCGAACTCGGACACCAGGCCATACCAAGCCATCCCATTGATGGAAAAGCAAGACGGAGCTAAGAAATGCCTGAAAGAGGGGTCCCACCTGGTTCTTCGATCGACCGAACAAAGAAGCGAAAACAGAAACCGAGGAATAAAATAAAATAAGAGAGGAAGGGCAAAACGGGAGAACATAACACCCATTCGTCCCTCGAATATACACCGTAGATCGATCGAGCCGTTTAGTTATCGTCGTCGCATTTTATCCCCTCAAATCGCCATCCTCAATGGGCTTTTCCTACTTCGTAGGGTCCACCGACGACCGAATCTACCCGATTGTAAAGAAAGGTAGTGAACGAGTGGGCAGAAAAGAGGCAGAGCGCGGGCGCAAGACGGGACCTAGCTTCCCGTCCTTGCCTCTGTGTCTTTCTGTGGTATTGCTGGGCAATAGCATAGCTGTAATACTACTTGTAGTAACAGTAATTTCGTGAACCCTGGGATGATCTTCGAAATGCTGAATTGCCCGTCCAGGGTGCCTGTGCGCAATCAGCCAGGCATCGCATCCCGACCCTCGCCTTCCCGTTCCGTGCTGCCAGGCGGACACAGTGTCCCACTGCCACTGGATGGACAAGGGCAGACAAGGGCAGGGATCTGGTTGAAGCGTCGTTTTTCATTGCCACATTGGCTCAAGCTACCACGGGCCACTCAGCTCCCACGATTTCAGATCTCTCTCGGAGACCTTGGAGAACTTGGAACGAAGAGTGGAGGAATCCAGTACGCTACCCTAGTGTTAGTGATGCCTTCAATTTGACCGCGAGATCCAATAGATGGCGGAGGCCAGCTTTTGCGGCCATTTCTCGAGTCCTCACATGACGGTCTGGTAATGCGACCCTCGTCCCTCACTGGCTACAGATGGGTATGACTCCAGGGTGGGCACTGAGGAGAGGCATTTGACGAACGCACCCTTCTCGCGACAACATTGGGAGAAGGGCTAGAACGTGCGAAAGGATGCCAAGCAGGTTTTTTTTTCCTTCGCCCTGGTGATTTTTGTTTCCGCTCGAAGCTCGGAGCACGGAGCTCGGAGCACGGGGCAACTCAAGAAGGGGAGGGGGGGGTCCAAGACATGGGGGGAGGGTGGAGGGTGGAGGGTGTGAGTGTGTGTGCAACTTGCAGTAGTAAAGATGAGGGGAAAATCACTCCAGAGAAGCGACCTCGTAATCGTAGCAATCACGAGTCATGGTCAGGATCTCTCTGGATAAGGATTTTTTTCTCTTTTTCTATCTGATAGCTAGCTGCAGGCAATCTACGAAGTAACTGTGGATTGACGTGACAGTGGAGGGGGGGAAATGTAAGACGAATGTAGTATAGCAGCACTATCGGGCAGAAACACTCACAGACGACCATCACCTAGTGCATGTTGTTTGATGTTGAAGAGGTTGGGAAAAAGGAAACGCACCATTACGACAACAGAAGCCAGCGGGAGAAGGGAAGGGAAGATCACGGCCTGATATGAACTAAGAAGGTCCGGATTAGGATATTTGTGGCATTAAACTTCAGCTAGCGCTGCTTCACCGTTGAATTGAGCATATTAAGCTGTTGAAAAAAGTTCATGAGATGACTTCAACATCTTCAGTCTAAATCGGCAGCACGGGTGTAAGCTTACACCTGGACCGCCATCCAAAACGCTGGTGGATATTATTTTGAAATTGGAATGCTTCGTATCCAACGATGATTTTTATCTTCCGGCAAAATTGTCGTCAACGGCCCCCAACATTTTCAAGAGAAATCGATTTTCCCTCTTCTATTGGGAAGCATTAGTGGCCCGTCTGTACTTGTAGAATCATCATGATGCATCCTCCTCGGACATACTCCTCAAGGTCCTTCGCAGCTCCTCCCGACTAGCTCATGCTTCGGATATATTGGTTGGGGCGATCATTGCATCTCATTAATGTACGAAGTATTGCTCTTCCTCACCAAACCTCTCAGCGGAAGCCTTATGCGGACCCCGTCCGGTCGTGTGGGGGGCATCATCGTAGTGCCCATCGCCTGTGCCTCCGAAAGGGGTTCTCGGCTTGCTCATCACCATCATGGGGCGTGCAACTGGTCACAGTGCGCTCATACGGTCAGCTTAATTCATATTGATCGATGACTATCCGGAGGGGTCTGGCAAGAAAAGCTTGGCATTAAGGTCAATCATTGCCCGCTTCCTCTCAAGCAGAGCTCCAGCTGGTCTGGAGACTGGAGCGGAGGAGGGCCTGGAAGCACGCCCACAGTGCCGACTCTCAACTTTGCAGTAGCATCGCAGCACGGTGTGGGCGGGGAACAAAGGGTCTCCCCTGTTGCCTTTGGCTGTAGCAACCTAGGTTTGTTCTACCAGGGTCGATCCTGACGGGTGGGTGGCATTGAGGCTTTCCCCGAGGGTTCGCTGCCCTGTGTTTCTCTACAAGTACATTCTCGTCCCCCGAGGAAGAGAGTGTTTGCTTTGACGGCGGATGTGATGAGTGAAATTACCAAATTACGCTTCCAAAAGGCATCAACGAGCAGAAACTGCGAAGGAGAGCTGGCAAGAGCAGGGTCTTGTCTTACCAAAACGGAAAATCGACATACCAAAAGGACAGAGCCAAAACATTATTACTTCACATGTACTTCGTGGCTCAATCTTGATCGACCACCACAAGCATGAAGAAGCCATGCCGGGGTTAACTCCATAGATCTCTTCAAATCGCGGGATTCTTGTACAAGTACCGTAGCCTCTAAAATAGCGTTGCACACTGCACACTCGCGGAGTTGGCAAAGTCGCAATGAGTTGATCCGCCTTAGTCCTTCTGAGAGTAGCGGACTGGAGTTGTATGCAACAATGAGTCGAGGTGTCCCGAAAAATGCTCGGTTGGATATACCATCCTCGGCCAGAAGCACGAAATCTCCAATGGCACCGAGCAATTCATATGTTACTCTGCCCCCGCCTTAAGCTTTTTCTGCAAGCGAAACGGAAAAGGAACAAGCCGAATTTCACCGATCTCCGGGTTCGAAATCGGGAAAGTCAAAAAGAAGATGAGGAAGTAGAAGAGAAGTCACCCACAAGAGCCCAAAATCTGGATGATTGTGTGCACCACTCAAAAGGGCAAAGGGAACATTGAAGCATGAAGAGTGCCGTCCCACTTGATGCGAGTCGTGTGGATTCTCGAATAGGATGATTCAACTCCTCCCCCCTTTCACACGAGGGTCGGGATGAGCCCCCCGCCACAGCATTTTCCCCTTGGTCTTGTGGAACAGCCACATTTTCGCATAAAAAGACAGCTCGCTTTGTCGGTCAAACTTACGCCGAAGGCGAAGAACGTGGTCATCGTCAGAGAAATACCAGGCGCGGCCAGCTTCACTGCCACTCGGCTTGAATTCTTAAACAGCCATCGTGCGTTAATAGCAAGTCTCAGCTATGATCGATCTCCGCATCGATCAACAGCCCTGCACAGTCTGTGAGTGTGTGCAGGTCACTCGTTAAAGCTAGTGGCTCGGTCGTCCGGGCCACGAGGGTAAATGACTCGGGGGCCAAGCCGGGCATCACCTGTCAGTAGCATTGATGATGGATCTCTAGATCCTTCATGGACGTGGTCCTTGTCCTGTGCGCTCTTCAGTGTTGGGGGTGGGGCCTTCGGAAACACGGGGGGATCAATTCACCAGAGTCTGAAAGCTCCTGCATAGTGGAGTTTGCTAAGGAAAGGATCGATCGATTAATATACGAAGCATGCTATAGAATGCGGATAATTCTTCGGAGAGAGAACCTTCAAGTGAACGAGTGATTTTCCTTCAGAAACCTGGTCTGATGCTATATTGACAGGGCGAAGGGCATAACTGAGAATCCGCCCATAATATTGGGGGGGCTCGTAAACATTCATGCGATAGAATCGGCACTCCACATCGGTCTTGGTCGTTCTAGACATCTCGTACTGTAAGTCAGCTTTGGGGCACTTCTCATCCTGTAAAGAAAGAACTTCGAAATGCTTGATTTTTGCAAGCGATGCGAGAGATGCAGGGCATATTCGGGCTTGGCACAAGATATCGAAAGCAGACTCGCGGAGATGAAGTTGGATGAAGGGCGTGTTACCCCGCTATATATTAGAGTTGACACTCGCATGAACTACACTTGAATCGTCATTACTACTGATATTCGCCAAACAGGTTTCGTCTTCAACCGCATTAGCGTCGGTGAGGAATGATGTTCCCGTCCCATCTTCGGATTCTTCAACCCTGGTGATCACCATCCGTCACCGACACCGACAATTGGCATGTCACCGTGGTACCAAGGTACTTGTTTGCCTTGATGAGGATAATTAGCCCAAAATAAACTCATCGATCCAAATGGAGTTAAGTCGGGCAAAAATAAAAATAGCAGCAATCATGTTGGTTGCGTTGGATGCAAGGGATGAGGAATTAAAGCTAAATTAGCCCAGAAATAGCTTCGATGTTGGGTCAATTATGTTCCTTTGCATCAATAAAAGATGGGCTAATTTTATCACAAGCACGTGTGCATCTTTCCCACCTGAGCAGCCGGGCCTTTTGGGAGGTGCCGGAAGCGGGATAGGGACATTCCGTGGATGTGAGGATGTGAGGAAGGGAAAACGTGTTCATGATGGATGTTCACTCAACATGGTATCCAGGTACGTACCATCTTTCGGCACGAGGGATTGGCTTGATGGACGGCTGCTGACCATGAGCCGAACTAGGCTAGGGCGGTGAGCAAGGGTTTGGGGGAAGGAAAGCCTTAGGCCGTCTTGGCTTTGCTGGTCTGCAGCAGGAATTCTATGCCCAGCTGCGGTGCCTGAAGCACAGGATTGGTCAAAATTCGAAGACTCTAATCAGCTCACAGGACCTTTTCTCTCCTCCTCTTCAGTATTTCCACTCACAAATGGACGAAGTATTTCGTATCTCGACGCTAAGCTTATCCTGCCCCTCGTTTCTTTAGTGGACCTTTCCTAGTCAAAATAATCAATGCTCGACCCTCTTACAGCTGCGCTAGCCAATCCGCGGACGTATCGGGTTCTCGCCTATGCCCGTCACCCCTGTTCCGTCACACGCGCTAGAATCGGTTGGTCCCGCGTCCCTGTTGTTTCTGCACGAGCCTCTCTGTCGTCACATTTCTCGATCCAATCAAGATCCGCGATCGCCATGTTGTGTGCTTTTGTGAAAGGCAGGGGAGGTGGGGAAATGAGGGAAAATGGTGGTGTGCTGCCCACTTTCTCTGTTGGATATTGTCATTTTCCCTTGTACCCCTGTGATCTCCTTGTCGACTTTTTTTTTCTTTTTACGAGCCAAAGTAAGTGTACTTCAGTCAGCCAGCGAGAGAGGATGGTGAAGAAAGTAGCTTGGATTTCACCATCAGATGGCAACACGATGAGAGCAAATTTTGGCGATGAAGATCCTCCCCTCCCCCACTGTCCTCGTTGCCCCGGTATGAGTACTTCGTGGATCAAATGCCTCCAGCCACCACCTATCGGTTCGGTACACGGCTTTACTCTGTCATTGAGGATCGGTTCCTACTCGGAAGTACGGTTCAAGGCATTAACCACCTCTCATCAGCCCCATTTGGCCTCGGCCACCTTGATTTGGGGGTGATCTTGACTGAGATGGGTCCTCTTTTTCGACCCACTAGGGGCAGAAGTTATGTTCGCAGAGTGCGTCGCAAAAGGTGTTGTTGCGACACACGGGTTTGCCTTTGATCAATCTCTCTTTTAGTTTTGCTCTCATGCAATAGGAAGCATGGCTTCCTTCCTACGAAGCAGGATGCTCCTCCATACTTGCGCCGTTACTTTCACGTCTCGAGTGTTCTCCTTGTACAAGAATGTGGGCCACCGGCCGGTAGTACTCACATAATACTCCGCGAACCACTTCATTCTCGAGATTCCACTGGGTCACTGCCTAATTGGAAATGATCGGCCTCCACTACCAGGGTTTTATTTGTAGTAAGGCTGTAATTTAAACAGAGGAAATAAAATCAGACCTAACGATGATCACTCCTCGACTAACACAACTAACACACAGTGCTTTTGTGTCCTACCAGTATGATAGGTCGTGAACCCTAGCCTGACAGTTATT
This sequence comes from Scedosporium boydii, assembly GCA_002221725.1. NCBI lineage: Eukaryota > Fungi > Ascomycota > Sordariomycetes > Microascales > Microascaceae > Scedosporium > Scedosporium boydii. The sequence goes on from NJFT01000015.1 coordinate 49,675, forward strand.
GTTTATGTTACTCAAGTGTTAGTGCGGCCACTCATCGTGATCACCTCCTACATCGGACGGGTTGAGACTTTTTCGAAATCTCTCGAGCCACAAATGAGTTGAACGTTTCAAGGTGAAGCATGACAGCAGTCGGGCCATTTTGTCAGAGATAATGTAAGCCCCAGGCCCAGTGGGAAGGCCGGCCAACTGAGGCGGCCATATCTTTCCAGAATCTGCATCGTAACAGAAAATCCCCGGCAGCCTCGGGACACGGATGTGGCCTTTTGTTCGAAATGGTTACAATGACATTTGGGCCACGTTGGCAGCTTCTGCCATTTCTCAACGAGGTAACTATGACGGCATCATGAGCGGAGCTCGCGGATCTGTTCTTGGGGACTGGCGTCAAAGCTCGGCTGAAGATGATAATACACGCGCTCTTCACCAGATTCCGCTGTCAAATTCCTCATCTTCTATTCTGGGATCGAAAGCCAGGGTGGGGCCATCTCGCAATCCGGAATCCTCAACTTGCGACGCGGGCGGGGAATCTAGAGATGGTTGCATGGAGAACCAACTCCCAGAAATGCCTAAATTGGTCGAAATCTTTCCAAGCAGGAAGTAGGGGTCCAATGCCACCATTACGTGGGAAATCAATAAAGCGCACAAGGAGATGTAGGTCTTGCCTTGCAGCAGGGCAGTATTGGATTGATTGATCTAGAATAGCAGTAGCCAAGCTACGTACAGCTTGGTGAGCAAACAATATGCTGTCAGGCTGCGGGTTTGCGTGCAAGTGCGAAGTACGTACTTGTCGAGCCTGCTAACAATTGAAGCCATCTTTGGTAACAATAATTGTGTTGGCCAATGTTTGACCCCAACACAGCAAGGGTAGACCGCATATAGTGGTCACCCTAGCTGCACGGCGAGCATGGATGCGACCAACTTGTCGACCAGACCACGCGATGATTGGCTCCTCTAAGCGCACATTACCACTTTTGGCAAACAGACGAACATCCTTCCCGAGTGAATGATCCAAAATTAGAAACAACTTTGGGGACGGACACGCACCATCAAGCAGGGCAGCCAGCCAGATGCGAGAGAAGGCCCATCTCGCCAGGTCGCAGAGATGAAGGCCCGTCGATATAAGACTTTGGGACCATCCAGCACCAGTCCTCCAGTCTGCTTCTCTTGAACCTTGAAGTCAGAGAAGTTTTGGGTGTCAAAGTTGTCCAAGTGTCGAGTTAATCTTTTTTCTTTCTTTTGCTCTTTTTCATTTCAATCATTGCCTCGCTCTACAATCAATACAGTTTTACGAATCGCTTAATCCGATCTACGAACGATCCCCAATCACGAAACCACAGACGCAAGCAGGACTTGCAACCAGAAATACACTCATTCCATGCGAACGGTTTTTCGCTGGCGATAACCACGAAGCAACGAACCAAATTCCCAACAGTCTGATCAACGAATTTCATATATTTTCTTTTTTATTTTTCCTTCCTTTTTTTACGACAAAAACGCGCGCTAGCTGCTGCGAAATAATCTAATCGTCTTTCTGGAAGAAAGAGGGGGAACAAAAAAACCAAGAATTGTGTTCGACGATCTCGCTCTGCTCCTCTCCTCTTTTTTTCCCATTTTGTGCTGAACCACACAACCACCCTTGTTTCCTTCCTCGCCCGCTTTCGGTCGGCTCGAATTGTGGTTTATTCATCCCGATACAGTGTCATTTTCTTCGGCTAGATACTGTTTTCTTCAGCGCACCCCATCCCCCTGGTCGGACACCCCCTCCACCCCCACCCCTCCCCGGCCATCAACCGTCAACCGTGCGCAAATCGCTCTCCGCTCGCCCCTCCCCACCCCCCAGTAACTGGTGCGGAAAGGGTCACCCTCGTTGCTGCCATTCGAAGCTTCTCTATCAGAGAGGTGCAGTGTTCTCGCCCCAAAGCAGAAATACAAAATGGCAACACAACCCCCCAAGAATGCCCCAAAAGCTGCTATACCGAGAACATCATCCGCAAACATGGCTGCTGCTCAGTCTGCAAAGCCCAAGTCGGCCTCCAAGGGCAACTCTACGCCAAGGACCAAGACTCAGCTGCATCGCCGTTCACGGACAGGTTAGTTTTTGTTCACTTACACGCATTTTCCAGCCGGCACCAGCACCAGCGCCGCCCTTCTCCTCCACACAACCACTCTTTTTTTTCCTTCTTATTATTCATGTGCCACGATCCTAACGCAATTCGCAATTATAGGATGCTACACTTGCCGGTTAAGGCGGAAAAAGTGCGATGAAGGCAACCCGCTATGCACCGCCTGCAAGAATCTCGGACTCTGCTGCGAATACAAGAGGCCAATGTGGTGGAGCAATAACGAAGCCCGGAAGCAACACAAGGATGACATTAAGGAGATCATCAAGCGCAAGAAGCTCGCCGGAAAATCCACACAAACGATCCAGACCACCATCACAACTCCTCCCGGCCTATCACACTCTCTTCCCACCTCCGCTACCCTCTCAGATCCGCTCGATCGAGGCCGATCTGGATCAATTGACTCTCACTTCTCTGGCGCCTTCAACTTCAACAGCCCGCCAACGGAGTACGATGCATTCAACCCCACTCCTCAATTACACCCCAGCTTCATGTTTGGTGCGCCCTTCTACCCTTATGAGATTGACGTCAAGACCGAGAGGCAAATGTATGTCAACGACGTTCCCACACTCAAGGAATCCACCGTCTCAACTTTTAGCACAATACACACCCCTCCACCCCCAGGCACAGTCCTCTCATCTGGCGAGTGGGCCGAGCAGGTTCTCGAGAAGACGGAATCCTTCACTGAGGAGACCATCAACCCTCACTTCTTCGACTTCTCCCATGGTCCACCCATGACCTCTCGCCAGGTGGCGATCGAATTGGATGAGACTGATCAGAGACTCCTCGATCACTTCATCCAATCCGTCCTGCCCACAATTTTCCCTATCCTCGACACCAACCAACACGGTTCTGTTGGATCCGACCTCGTCCTCCCTGCTCTTCAGACCAACAGGTCCTATCTTCACTGCTGCCTCGGCATTGCCGCCCAGCACCTCAAGGCTACAACCAACATACCCGCCGAGGAGATTGACCAGGACATCATGAGGCATCGCTATGCCACCATCTCTACTCTCTGCGAGGCGCTCAACCGCGACGAGGACCATCAGCAGATCCTCGAGGCCACTCTCGGCCTCATCTTTTTCCAGTCCATCGTCGGTAACCTTGGCGATGGTCTTCCCGATATCCCATGGCACCAGCACTTCCAGGCCGCAGTCAGCCTCGTCCAGAAGCTCGACTTGCCCAACCTGGTTGCGGACCCGAATGAGGTCCACGCGCCGACTCCTTTCAACATGACTCTCACCTCGTGGATTGACATTATCGGTGCAGCGATGCAGGGTCAGGCACCCGTCTTCGCTCACACCTTCCGCGAGAAGCACCTCTCTAGCTACCCCAGCCTTGGGCTCCGTGAGCTCATGGGGTGTGATGACAGGGTCATGTACCTCATCTCCGAGATCGCTTGCCTCGAGGCGCTCAAGCGCGATGGCATGGATGACATGATTCTCTGCCAGCACGTTCACGCTCTCGGCGACCAGATTGGTCTCACCGAGATGGGCGAGTCCGGGCCCAAGATGCCCTTCAATGCCAATGGAACTCTGTCTCCGAAGCAACTCTCCAAGAACATGACTGCTGCCTTTAGGCTCGCGGCTCGCATTTACCTCTGCAGCCTCGTCCCTGGGTTCAACCCCGGACAGACCTCCTGCATCGGCCTCGTTGAGAAGCTCACTGGTGTTCTTCAGCACATCCCGTCGGGCCCTCTAGGCTTCGATCGAAGCCTCGTCTGGGTCTACCTCGTCGGCGGCTCGGTCAGCCTTCCCGGTAGCACTTTCAGGGCGTTTTTCGACGACCGCATGGCTCAACTTGCCGATATGGGCAACTTTGGCGCCATGGGCCGCGTCGCAGCTCTCCTTAGGGAGGTCTGGGAGCACACTGATGCCCAGTCCAAGGTTGGCACTCCTACCTCGGACGGTGGTGAGGTGGTACCATACCTCCACTGGCGAGAAATCATGCAAGTCAGAGGCTGGGACTTCCTTCTCTTGTAAGGAAGCCGACCCCGGCAATTTTCTCTTTCTCTCTCTCTTTTTATTTTTTTTTTATACACTTCACTGTTTATACTTTTTTTCCTATTTCTTTTTACATTCTATTCCTAGATGGAATTGCCGCAAGGCAAAGATGGCTGGAAAGGAGCAAAAGAGCTCAATCGACACTTGGATAACTTGGATTACTTTTTGGACACTCGGAGGAATGGACGGGAAGTGGTGAAAGGGTGAAAGGATGATGATGTCCCTCGTTTTGTTCTAATATACCAATGCATAGCATGGCAAACATGGGCGTTTTTGGGGGCGGACAGGGAAATGTTTCTGGGATGATCATGGCTGGAATACCACGGGAATTTTCATGGCATGGGGAGGCTCTACCTGGCCTGGTATCTGTCGGGCTCCAGGTGTGGTGTGTATCAACAATATACCCCATTCAAAAACATTACTTGAAAAGCCCCTAAAATTTGAGTGCCTTGACTTCTGTGACATTAGACACATCCAGATCAAACTTAGTCAACGAAAGTGCTTCTGTCAATCAATGATGATCGACCGGCCAGTATAGCAGCAGCGCTCAACAGCCGAGAGCGCAGGTGAGCATCAGCATCACATACCGGGGACCCCCTCCTCTCCCGCCCACCCTATCCGATATTACTTTCCGCATCAATGATCCAGGTAAAAGTCCGACAAGGCCTATGTTTGGGCCTGACGCAGCGTCCTCGTAGTTGTCTCTATTGCTATCTTACTCTGCACGGGCTATCTTCTTCAAATATATTAACACACCTTCTTTCCTTCCGCCCTTCTCACATAATTCCGCCTATTTCTAGAGAGAAAGAGATTTGATATTCGCCCTACACCCATTCCGCTGAGGCATGAGAAAAGAATCGGTTCCTTTTTCTTCCTCTCCTTCTAGGTGCCCCCACTATCGAGGGCCGGGTGAATAAGATCACACCTTTTCCCTTTTTTTCAATACTTCTTCTGCTATAACCGGAAGTTTTAGGGCCATGTGAGCCTTCCTGTAAGCATCAGTAAGAACTAGGTTGAACTACAATGTACCTTGGTGGGCGGGAGGACATTTCCTCTTGAACCTCTCAACTTCCTCTGTTTTAATATCTTAGCCTCTCTTTTCCTTTTTCACGGATGGCCTTTTCTCAATAACATTTAGTCGTAATATGCCGTCTCAACAGCGCCTACTTTGTCCTCCAACATGTATCTCGAGTGTTCCTATCAGAGGCCATACAACTAGGAGACCTTGCCGTGTGGCTTCTGCAGGGAGTCCCACCCCGAGGCTCCGAATAGCATCTGCCGCATATTCTGGACCAAGCAAAGGCCAGCGTTTCCGCTTTATGAGGGAATGGAGGGGGAGGGGGGTAAGATGGTGACTTAGACGCTGTGCGACCCAACTTGATGCCTTGATGGGGGGAAGAGGGGCCGGCTGGGATGCAAACCGCAGTTCTTATGTAGGTACATTATTATGAAGACGTCCAGATGGGATGTGCGCGAAAGATGCGTGATCGAGGTGAGGGAGGAAGTGGAGGCCAAGACTAAACAAAAGTTCCCCGGAGACGACGATATCGGATCTCTATTAAACCCCATTTACAAACATCAATCTGTCAGATCAATTTGGGAGAACCCTTACATATTGGAGTCCAGTACAACGGGCGCGACCTCATCAAGAGATGCGGTTTCACTCTGGCCAGAGATGTCAACATCCCCCTTGCCTATATTTAGGATGAGATTATTGTACTGGATATTTTTGGGTGAATAAAGGACCAACTGGTATGACTATATAATCTGTCTTGATTATGGGCAACGCTTCGTTGGATTCTTCCAAGAATATATAGTAGCTGTTGGCGGTGCTCTATCTTATTTGTAGGATTGATGTCAAGTTATATTGAAGCAAAGTCATTATGGCAGACAGAGATAGAGCGTGGGACTTATATCGCTTCTATCGAGGCAGAACAGAAAGAATGACTAAACAACACGATCAGAGCGACCTGACTTTAACGTCAATTGTAGATCCCAAGCCGTCACTGAAAACCACCGACGCAAGAGGCCGTTCTTCGCCCAGTCAGTCGAGAGTTCGAGGATCCGAACCACCCAGTAGCAACCGTATAGAATGTTAGTCTGGCCGATAAGTAACCTTCATAAATCATCGATAGAAAAAAGAGCACAGTCGTCCGTGTGAGACGGGCCACTTTTGGGACGGGACATTCATTCGTCCCAGGAGAAGAGCGCGGCAAAGGCGCAGCCTTGCTTTCTGCCCCTCTGTAAACCTGACCTTCCAGCTCTAGCCGCGGACGAGCAGGAGGAGTATTCTCGCTAGATGTACCACGGCGGCCCCATCACCTGGGGGCTGCGTTCCTGCTGCAGGCCGAGGCTGGGTCGGGAATACCTGAAGCGTTGGTTAGGGACTTTGCCCGACGGGGCCCGATACCCCAGAGCCAGACCATCTAGATACCTGGAACGGACGCGGATCCGGGCGGCTAGCTGTGAGGGGCCGGAATTCGAGGTTGAAAGTATCCTCAATGCCCAGTGTAGTCCGGACTAAGGCCATCCGAAACTATAGAAGCCTAGAAATGTTTACGCAGGTTAGTGAGAAAGTCAGTCTATAAGATTATTGTAGGGCTTTAACTTTGAAATGAGCGAGTTGGCCATGGGATGATATACATTGTACCCTGGATATTAGGGATGAGGCACCTGGCACAAACGCCCGTATTATGGAGACGGTCTATCAGCTCTCATGAGGACTCTGGCAGCTCGTCAAACTTAGCGACGCATCGCTCTACAGGGAAATGCGATGTTCTTCGAAAGGCCAGATCGCGCCTTCTCAGGCTTGATCGGCCTCACATGGGCGAACCGGTTCTGGAGGTGCCTTAATACAGGATGGTATTAGTGTTAGAGGGCACAGCTAGCGTTCGGGTCCCGCGCCCATCCAAGCCTTGATCGAACGGCAAGGGAATAATAATAGCATCCTTTTCGTGTGGTGCAGACTACCAACTTCCGGGACTGGGACTCGAGAGGAAGAGCAGCACAGAACGATTGTTACATCCACATATTAATGATGAATTGTGGACCAGCTCAGGTTTGAAGCAGATAAATGGCCTCTCCCGCAGGGATAAATCAATTACTTCGTACATCGGAGGCGAAATGTTTGCTTCATGGTTATATTGACAGCTTGCAGTCCCTGGGATTGCTGATGGTGGCATTCGTATTGTAACACAGTAGTTGCGCGTTGATCCTTCTGCGCCTTCACATTTCCATCTTATTCACGCCCTTCCTTTTCCGTTTTTCCCTGTACGTAAATTTTACCGAGCGGCCTAACCTTATCCGTATAAAATTTTTCAATTTAGAGGTGGCCGTGCCGCGTGAGACGGCGGAGTGTAAAAGCCGGACGGGCGTCGGGCGGGGGAGGGGGCTACGGAGATGGAGGGGGGAGGGCTCTCACTCAATCTCTCTGTCTATAATTCTGGTTCCTTATTCCTTATCGCACTATCAAGTCAGGGACAGGCAATACTTTGCCGAGCTGCAGGCATCTATAATTGATGAACGGCTCGGACGGTCTTGACCCGGAAGATACAGGGAAGCAAACAGGAGATGCATCAGCATTCGCGTTTTTGACCTGTTGAGGGAGGGGCGTGTAAGTGAGGGAATGATTTCCCGAATCTCGCCTTGATTTTGGTCTCGAAAGGCACCCAAGACCCTGCAGAGAGGGGGCCATGAGACTCAATGAGCAAACCGGATTTTCTAAGGAATCAATTGATGTGGATAGGGCGAGCGAAGCGGGAGTCATTGATGCGGTCCATTTTCGAAGCTCACACACCGCCCCCAAATGCTAAGCGATGAATGGCATGGTGAAATGGCCATCGATCTATTACTTTTGATAGGTTCGTGACGAGAAAATCTCGGCCATTTGCTTCACCCCAGAAAAACTCTGAAAAGCCCTCATAGAACGAAAAATTCCAAAAAAACCAAACCCAGAACCCGACTGGGCCAGGTAGGGCTCGATCGTAAAGCTCGTGATGAACAGGACTGCCCAATTGCAGTTGCAAAGGTGTTCTTCAACTTCCGCATCGGCCCACCTTATTCCGTAGCGAAGCGTAGCGCACCGCCTGGCAATGCAACAACGCAAGGCAACGGGGGGTGTTGGTCTTCACGCAGGGCACAGTGCTCTAAACTGTAGCGGGTCTCGATGGACTGTCGATGGTTACCATTCCTCGGCAAGCAAGGGAGGGGGGTGAGGCGAATGGGCAAGGATTATTGAGGAACAAAAAAAGGCGTTCATTAAAGGGTGTGTTCGAAAGGGACATAGAATGGGAAGAGAAGGAAAGGCGCGGGAGATGGGCGGCCGCGGATAAGTTGGAGGGCAATTCCCCGTCGAAAGCGACAAAAAGGGCGGACGATCGGGGTTCACGAGGCTCGTCGTTGGCTCGTCGTTCGTCATATGCCATCTCACCGCTTGGCTTACCGAACAAGGGTTCGCTGGTCGCTGCTCATGTGAGTATTCCTTGTGAATTGATCCCGGGTGCCTGGACTGCAAACAGCAAGCTGGTGCACAGTCTGATGGGTGCCCAATGGCCCTCTTGATGAAATGGTGAACGGGTTTAGATGGCAGCAAATACGTCATGTCCACTCTCTTCACAGAGCCACGTACATGTTGCGTGTGCGCTAGGTTGGGGCGGGCCAGTATTAAGACCAGCGTCGACCAGCATACGTGTATTCATGTTCATACAGCACACGGAAGTACCCTTTCCTGCAGAACCGTCATGGCGGTCTCGGTCAGGGTCAAGGCGAGGACACTACGGTACAGCACAGGGAATGCGAGCGTTGGGCACGCCATGGAATCTTGTCTCTGGTTAGGGCTTGGGTACCCTGGTGAGGGCGGCCGCAGCGGAGGTTAAGGCCTCCGAGTCGTGATCGATTGATCTTGACCGCATTTTCGGCCCTCCAATAAGCCTTGGAAATTCGGGTACCGGGAGTATGCTGGGTTCGGGCCTGCCGCCTGGCCTGGCCTTCCATCGTACGTCGTGGTCGCGGGCGGCCTCTACTAGATAGGTTGGAGGCACCAAATGATGTGCCTAAGAATTCTGGAAGGACTCTATGACGAAGTGGTTGTCCGTGCCCTTCTAAGCTAGTGTTTCGCTGTACGTACTTCGTACGTAGGAAACAATGAACAGACAAGAAATAGTGGTGGAAACGCACGAGGTGATGTCATGGTCTGGTTGGAGAGTGGGAGGCTGGCAATGGAAGCTGTCAAGACCCAGCACAATTAACAATTAACGAACTAACAATTATTTGGGCATTGAAAGTTCGTGCCTTAGGCTTCGGGGCCACTAACAAACCCAACCCCAAGAAGATCAATGATCCTATCCAGAGCCCCAGAGTGGCAGAGAATGAAGAATCGAGAATCCCCAGCCACTCATTTCTGCCCCAGACGGAGTTTGAAGACGCTCACCAATCAAAGCCGCGCGCTTCGCCCGACGCGCTTGCGTCTGAAATTAGAACCCACCAGACTGGACGTTCACCAGCCTAACTAAAACCTCAAGACGACACGACAGCCTCTCGTTTGCCCAGCTCTAATCCTAGTCAAGACGGCACTGCCTCACCACCCATCCCATGCCGCCGGATCTAGTCGCTGTGGCTTCTTACCTCTGGCGCTCATGTTCGTCGTCGCTGCTATTGGCTGCTCGAGACAGCCATCTTCATGAACGATGAGTCCACATCTACGTCGACATCTGTCTCCGGGCCTCTGGGCACCAGTATTATCGCCAGATTGAGTGCAGGCTATGCCCCCCTTCTACTCAGGTGAGAATTGAAACCGCCGATAGTAGGTAGAGGGTGGAGCCATCATCAGGGCCTCCAGGCATCTTCTGGGCCATCGAGCTCCCACTTTGTTACCGCTCTCTGCATCGACAACCCCCCATTCGTCTGCAGGGCTCTGGCAAAGTCCGCATCGGGCCCGGGTTGATAGGGTCACAATGCATTGTTTCGATGCGGAGAAATTGTCAATGATGCGTTTCTTTGACTCAACCATGCAGGAAATCGTCCATCCGTCCGTCGATGCCGCTCGAGTTTAGCCCTAAGCTTCTTAGGATGCCTCCTAACCAAGCATAGTCCAGTCCTTGGGTGCTTGAATGAAGAAAATCTCTTTTTGTTCCATATGCGCGTTTCTGTATTCGTCCTGCATGTCCTTCGTTTGAGCCGAAGTCCTCGCCAGTTGCCCGTCGCCAGTGAATGTGCTCATGTGGTCTTTGTTCTTCCACAGTCTCCCTCGTCGTTCCATCAATTTCTTTCTGTCGAGATCCGCTTCCATGTTCTCTTCTTTATCGTGATTGCTATTCCTCTCCACTACCTTGACTCCTCTTCTCCCTTTGAACCTCCCCCGACCAAACTTTCTTCGAGTCTCTATTTCTTTCCGCTGTCTCCTCCTTGCTTGACTCAAAGTGAAAGTGAAAACATTCTTCGCGACCCTTGACTCCATTCGATCCACCTGGGTCATTCTAGCGATATCAACCCGTCTTTCATACTTTCCACGTCTCCGCAATCCTCAAATCCGAAGCGGCCTCTGGTAAAACATTCCAGCTGCTCTTGGAATTGCACATCGCACACTACGCCATTCCCTCCAAGACACCCGACCTGTTGATGCCAGCTCGGGCTGAGCATCCTACACTCCTCTACGACAGGCCAGGGCGCAAGCATCGCGAAGCGATGTCGACGTACCCTCTGGGCCTTAGAGCCCTGCTACTATGTTCTCTTCTCACCCCAGCCTCCGCGATACCCGCCAGAGACCTCTTTACGCGACAGTCAACTTGCGCCGCCGCAGGACAAGCATCCTGCCCCTCCGAATTACCTTCCAACTTCTGCTGCCCTTCCGACCACACATGTATGCCTCTCGCGGGAAACACGACGGCGGTATGCTGCCCCTCCGGCGCCCGCTGCGTGCAGATCGAGCCCATCGACTGCAACATGGAGCTTCAAGACGCCAGCAGAAAACCCGATGCCAAGATCCACACGACTGCCTTGACCAGCGTACTGGGCAAGTGCGGCAACGCGTGCTGTCCCTTCGGATACACGTGCAATGAACAACTCAAGTGTGCTATGGACGCCGACCAATCTCAACCGCCGCCCGGCGCGAGCCGGTCTCCGCCTCCGACAAGCACGTCTACACAACCGCCTACCAGTTCCAACACCGGCGACCCCGCCAAGACCGATCCGGCCAGCACCAGCCCCACCAACGCCAACCCTGCCGATCCCGAGGCGAACAAGGACGAAGGAAAAGACGATGACAAAGCCTTCCCCACGACAGCCGTCGTAGTCGGGGTCCTCGTCGGCGTGCTCGGCCTAGTATCCATCATCGTCTTCCTCCTCATCTGGCGCACAAAGCGCCGCAAGCGACTCCCCGACAACAACGGCAAATCCAGCTTGCGCAACTCCAAAGCCTCCTCCTCCTTCGGCAACATCATCAGCGAGCCCATCATCAACCACGACGCCTTCCGCACAGACTTCATCCGCAAGCCCGAAAGTCCCCCCGGACCCTCCTCCTCCCTCTCCGGCACCGATCGCCTTTCGCGCATGTTCAGCCGCCAACGCGACTCTCACGCCCCCGCCGTCTCGCCTACGGGCTCGGCCACTCTCCGTGATTCGCGCGGGAGCAGTACCCACGCTGCCATTGGTACCGCCGTCCCCATCCCGCCTATCCGGGCCATGAACGTCGCGCGCCCGACGCCGCGGCCTATCACGCCGAAGATGCAGCGTGAGCCGAGTAGCGAGAGTATCAATATATTTGCGGCGCCGGGGACGGTCGAGAGAGGGGATGCGAGCCGGCCCTTGACGTCGTTTACGGATATGATGGACCAGGCGGACCTGGGCCCAGTCCATAAGGGGAAAGGGTTCGTGCCGTCGCCTTTGCGTGTGGACACCGGGGGACGGTTCGTCTAGAGATGGGTTTAGAGGGGGCTTGAGGGTGAGATTATGGGGTTCTTCTATTTGTCGTGCATTAATGAGGCGTGAGCTATCATCACATCCGATGCCCTGTTTCCTCCCCCCCCCCAACCACCCTTCTTTTCTTTATTTTTACATTATCATCTCTTTTTCCTTTGTTTTCGGTTAGTGGACGACAGGACAGAGCATGGCGAGGTTGTTTCATGGCTGCTTTCTTTTTCTCTTACACCTCGTCATCCTCGCGGAGAATTTTTTTTTCTTTTTCTTCTTTCTTGTTTCTTTTTTTCCAGAAACACCACTCTCTCACAGTTTGTTACATCGACAGGTGTGGAAAACGAATCTATTTTAGGCGAAGGGGGAGTTTTGGGTTTCTTTGGAAAACGGGGAGGAGGGTTTGTCGTTTGTCTTCGCCTCATGATACTGTTTGAGGACTATAGCTGTCCAAGTTTGTTTAATACCCCTTTCTTTTTCAGTTTCGCTTTTGTCAATAAAGATGGCATAGATCAATACTATCAATAGATAGCACCAAGAGTTATATTATCCACGCTCACTCCTAGCAAGATCACGAAAGTCGCAAAAGTAGCAACATAGTCTAAATAGAGTTGAAGAACTGCATATATCCATTCATTAAAATCATAAGTCCAGTCTGCAAAGGTATCAAAATCATAAGAAACTTAGTTTCTCTCCTCCATCACTTCAGCTCCCCCAGGCTTCTTTTTCTTTTTTCATCACAACTACCCTCCATATAAAATAGGAATAGGAAACGCCTCATCCTTAAGTCAAATAGGAGCCCAAATCAAGGCCCTTGGCTGCAAGAAAGGAGGAAAACAAAGTAAAAAAAGAAGAAACAGTTCAATAGACTGACTGGTATATCCTCCCAAGAAAGCAACAGAAAACTGGCCAGAGTGGAAAGAAACACAACAGTCCTTTTCCTTCCTCACATCACAACACACTTCTTATCCTTCCCCTTCCAGTCCTCAAAAACATAGTCATACGTACCACTCCAACCAGTCCCACTCCCACTCCCCGCCGCTGGCGCTACATCAGACCCTCCCTTCTTCCTCGCGCCAGCTCCACCACCATGTCGAAACTTGCCTCTCCGCCTCTCCTTGACGCTCCTCGCCACGCTCCGCCTCGACGCCGTCCGTCTAACGATGCGGCTCCGGCGCCTGTGCATCTTAGCCTGCCTCGACGCCGTCGACGTGCTATGGCCCAGCTGCGTATTATTGTAGTAGTTCTCGATGCGATCGATCGACGGGCCCGGGACGCCCGGTTCCGTTCGCGGTTGGGGACGGCGCGGCGTGGGTGCGAACACGGGCGTTTCTGAGCGGCGCATCGACGGGTTCCGCTCCGGAGGGTCGTAGGCACCGGACACGCCCGTCGGCGTGCTGATGATCAGGGGTTGATCCGGGGGCGTGGGGGGCCGGTGCCAGGCTCCTGGGGTCATGGCGCGTGGATGAGAAGAGGGGTTCGCGGCAGCTGATGAGGGCCCGGCCACGGTGCCTGGGACTATGGGCAGCCAGGAAGCCGTCAATGTTCCGAAGTTTTCTGCGCGTGGCGGTGCGGACCGAGGGTATCCAGTGCCATGTCCACCCGGTGCCTGGTTTGATTCTAGGATACTCGAGAGCGAGTTGGGAGCGTTCACCTGGGACCTCGTGGATATCGGTGTTAAGTCGCTCCTACTCTCCCTGGAGAAAGTGGCGCTATGTCTGTTGAACGCCGTTGTAGATAGCGTAGGCGACGGAATATGCAGGTCAAGAGTGGGAGGCCCGTCTCGGCGGGATAACTGCTGTGGTTGGTATTGTTGGGGCGCCGATATTTGGCGCGAAGCTTGAGAAGATGCTGGCGATTGCTCTTGTAACTCTCTCTCGCTTCTCCCCGAAGTTGTACTTCTCTGAAGCTGCTGTCCTCCTCTTCTACGGAGATTTCCCTCAGCGGCGACCGGTCTCAGTGCGGGTGGGTTCAGTGCTAGCGGATTAGAATAAGGTCCTCGGATACTATGGCGGTAAGAAAGGATATCGTTTGTCGAGTCGCTCACGGGCGACTGCGTCAGGCGACGATTCGGGTTGGCGTCGTCCCAGTAGCGGGAAGCTGCGACACTCGCAGCAGAAGGAGACTGGAGAGTGGAAACTGTGAAGCGAGCGTCTGAGAATGTGTCGGAGAGCGGGCGCCGCCGGCTCGATGAGGATTCGCTGTTATTACGTCGGAGCGAATTGCTTGGTCCAGCCAAGGGGGAAGCACTTGATAGGGATCCCGGATCGGTAAACTGACGAGGGATCGCTGGCATGGGCGGGATGCTATTGATACTGTTGATTCGGGCCCAGGACCTCTCGCCTGGTCTCGAAGAAGAGGCGGGAGCAGAGGGAGTAGTCGGAGCGTTGTGGGGCTCGGTGAGGTTTGCAGGCGTAATGGCGGGGTGGCGAAGGAAAGCAGGCAGATCAACGAGCGCATCCTTCTGGTAAGGGGGCGGGGGTGGGACCCAGTTGTCGGCATCGCTTTCGTGAGGATGCTCCCGTCGACCATCGGCACGGCGGTACTCGAAGCGCGTCTCGCGCAGTCGCTGGCTCATGGCCGCAGCGGTAGCGGCACGTCGCAGGGTAGAGACGGATCGCGGGTTGGACTGAGTATAGGGCGCGTCCAAAGCCTCTTGCTCCTCGATGGAATCGGTGTCGTTGTCATCGTTAAAGGTGACTTGCGGAATGGGATGTGGGGGCCTTGGTAACACTCCAATGCGTCTTGGTTGTAAAGGATCGTCGTCATCCTCATGAGCGCCGCTGGGCAGGGGTGGGCGAGGATTTCTCGGAGGGATTGTCGTGGTAGCCATACGATGCAGGGCACCGCCCGTACCGCCCCGGCGTTGGGCTACAGTGCGTCTTCTGACCAAAGCGACCTCAGTATCGAGGTCACGCTTTTCCTCTTCGAGGACTTCAGCATCATTGGTACCGACTTCAATGGTGATGTCTTTCCTCTTGCCATCCTCGAAGCCGTAATCAAAGTCTAAGAGGGAGATGATGCCACCGTCTACGAAATCGATGTCTTCCTCCTCGGTAATAAGTCTCGAGCCATTCACTCCACGGGCTGTGATGACTAGCCGTTCCTTGGAGGAATGGCCTCCGAATCCGGCAACCCATTTCACATGGCTAACCGGTTCCAGCTCAGTAATCTTGCGACCAGAGATGAGCATGTTTCGCTGGCTATCGCACAGCACTTGCCACTTGGGCACCCTTACATCCTCAGCATCTGGTATCCTGGGCGCAGTTCGCGGTGAGTGACCACCGCCACGCCTGCCGGATACACCAGGCGGAGTCGCGCCATCGTACGGAAGAATCAATTGCGGGTTGACGGCGCTAAGGTCCTCGGGGACGCCATAAATCCAAACCTCTTTGCCCTGAAATCCAGCAGATACGAGCTCGCCATGATACGAGGCTGATGGAAGTGTGCAAGGCAATAATGGAGTGGACGAGGCAACTTGAGGCAGAGGTCCGGTGAAGTAGGTGGTGCCATTACGTAGGTCGTCGATGCGTACGGCGCGGAAAGTCTCGAAGCTGCGGTCGTAGGTGAAGGTCCAGCTCGCTTCCTCGTTGTCGGAATCCTGCACGAGAACAGCGTGGCTGCAGTCGCGGCTCGAATTGGGGAAGAGGATGGAAGTGGTCCACATGGCACTAGTGGTGTTCTCGGCCATGTGGCTTCCGGGATCGTAATAAGGCGCAGTGAGAATAACGGTGTTCTGGTGTGACGAGTGTAGAGTGGTTCCCAGAAGTTGGGTCCCATCGTGGGAGAAAGCCAGCGAGTCGACAGCGTCGCACTTGACGGCGCGCTGGCTTGTTGTCACCGCGTCCGGGTTCAGGGCAGAAACCTCTATGCCACCTTCGTACGCCGCAGCGAGAACGCTGCCGCAGGGCGAAATGGCTATGGTGCGCGGTTTATGATCGAGCAGGATAGACTGGGTCCGTTTCGGGGGAGAACTCTCGAGATCATAAACGTCGACCTGCATCTCCATGGACAAGACGGCCAAAAGGGTAGCATCATCTTTGATGCAAGCGGACACGGGGCGGCGCAGTATCTTGAACTCTCGCTTGATATCGATCTCGGGTGCACGAACGTCGATGACGTAGATACGAGAGGAGTTGTAGGCTAGGATGTGATGACCCTTCGGAGATGGGCTGAAACGCATCCCCTCTCCACCGGGACATGACGCCGAACTGATGGAGTTGGATATGAGCTTGATTCGCGTCTCGGACGGGCGGAGATAGGCTTGGAACAGATTGCGCTTGACTTCACGGGCGAATAGCCTCCTAAACTTGGGAAGCTGTTCATCCTTGACAGAGGCTAGGGACAGGACAGAGTGGCTCGCGGCGAAGGACGGGCATTTAGACAGCTGGTGGGCATAGAGATGGGCCTGCTGCGAGACCCGTCTCCATTTCGAGTTGACGAGGACAAGGGACGCGAAGCAGTCAGGGTCGGTTAGGAGGAGGATCCTATTCGTTTGCACCGTGGTTCGGCAGGTCAGTCTTGTCTTACATAGAGAGAGTCCAGAGCACGGAAATTGGAAATTGGAATAGGAACAGATAGAGCGATGTCGCATACTGCTGGATTATCTCGTCAGGTAACCTATCAAAGGCGGCATCGCAGGCCTCTTCATCAACAATCGACGGCGCCTTCGACGATGGCTCGGACGCCGATGATCTCGAGGACGTGGAGGACGTGTCTTCATCGGAAGGCGGACTGGCAAGGGCATCGGAGCCCGCTTTGCCATGGCCCATCGTATGTGCAGTGGGTGCGGCGTGGGCTCGGAGTCGGGCTCGTCGACGATGTGGAGGTTGGTGAGACTCTGGCGGAGAATGAGTGCGACATGGGGTGGACTAAAATGTAAGGGAGCGGAGAAGGCTCATCTCGGGGTGGCACGGGAGCCGAGAAGGAGAGATAAACCAGACCGCAGGGCAGACAGAGCAGAGAGCTACATCAAATGCAAACTGAGGGACAGCAACAGAAACGAATCAGAGACGCCGTGCATAATAAGCAATAATAATCTTCATCTTCCTGGTCGTGGCTGTAAAGTTGAGGAGGTGGACATGGACATGGATTGATCAAATAGCCATGGCTAAATCCTGCTGTCCAAAGCCAGCTTGAGGCGCTCCCTCTTATGTCTCAACTGTACGAAGTACTTCGTAATAATCAAGTCTGTGCCAACGACGAAGTACCCATGTCTCCATCAATTGATCCTTGCCTTCCCGTCTTGGTCCACAGGAGATTGTGGCGTCGAACTCGAAGGAAGACGTCAGCAGTGCAGTGCAGAGTAACATCAATAATGTTCCAATGTTGGATCCAATGTTCCAATGTTTACGAAGTAATTGAATTTGACCGCCGTCAATTGATCGAGATTGTTCAATGTTGCCAATAGTTCAAAAAGGTGGAATTACGTGAGAATTACTTCGCACCATAGGTGCCTTAGTTCGAGACTACGAGTCCATCATTGAACACTCAAACACACTACTTCGTAGGGCCTAGAGACTGTAATAGGAACCGACCGCTAAAATTAGCACAGTTCAATGCACGCTGGTCTTCAACTTACTTCAAGTGTCAAGCTATGATTCCTGGGCTTCAAATGATACTTGGCCCTTCCATCGTTATGCTTCTGCAACATTGATCATCGCTTCTTGCTTGAACGTTCCATACCGCCATGCCCAGTTGAACGATGCACAGCCCAGCCCGCCTTGCACTTTTGATGGTTTGCTGCAATTGCACTGCAGCACAGGTCCAAGATTCTCTATGGCTATATTTACATCCAGCCAGCGTCTACTCATACATCAATCACACATCACAGTGACCTTTTGTAGGTTGAGGAGCACATCCGCCCACAATGCGCGTACGAAGTAACGTCAAATGCATCAAATGATGCACACGTCCAGTGGTGTACATGGACTCGGGCAAATCAACCAACTTAGCGCCTGGGCGACATGCCCCTCCAACGCCAAATGCAGCCAACAAGAGAACACACATTGGAACCTCAACTGTACTGCGACGCAGTTCCTCAGGGACTTTGGGTTCCTGGAGCATGAAGAGGACACGCCTGAGGGGTCAGGAAGTGGCAATGCTCAGTGGTACTATATTGTCGGATATTTGAGTTGATCCTTGAGGATGTCTTGCATCCCACGTGTTCCAATCTTGGGACGAAGCTCGATCAAATTGCTAACCCAGGCTGCCGAACATTGGTGCAATTTCATGGGGATGATGAGTTATTTCGAGAAGTCCTCGACATGGTCCTAGTGCCGTCTTACTTCGGACTCTTGCTTCCAGGATTGTAGCATGGCAGGTGGGCCATATGTGGAATGAAAGCAAAGCTCGGTTTATGTCGTTGCTGACGAGGACAACGGGCAACAGGCAACGGGCACATCGTGCTCCAAACTTTTGCTGTGCCGCATTGCGCCTCGTCCATTTGCCACGATGCGTCTCGGTCACACTGGATGAAGGAGACCTTAAGGAAACAAAAGCAATCAATTACTTACATCGGGAGAAACCCTAACGACGCCCATGACGTATCACAGCATGAGAAAGACCTCACTCCGTAATCAAGTAGGAGAAGTTCAGGCTCATATTGCTTCTCTTGGTCAAATGTGGCATCACACCAGCGATCTATTTTTATCGCAGACCCTTGCTGGAGCTAACAGAGAGTCGGACCAAAGTGCCCGGAGTGTAACTTGTATTTCGCGCTCCAACCCTACGGACAGCTGGCCGGATAAATGACAGCTGTCAGTCCCTGCCACGCCTAAGTAGGTGTTTGTGTTGGTTCCAAGTTCCCCAAGTTCCCAATGCTCCAACCAACACCAACGCGGCGGCGTCTCAAGTCTCTCCCCGCATGAGACTTCGGTTAGTTCATCCGAAGATCCTCGTCGCTCTCTTGGCAACTTGCTGCATCCAGACATTGGCCAGAGGTCCTCAGCCTCGTGCTCCAGTTTCAACTGCTCTTGTACTATACTCATAGGTTATTACACAATAGCTCGATTCACACTCCTTCACTACTTTCACTTTAATAGTTTCTCTACTTCGTACTCGGCCACTTACTGGACATCGCCATGAATGAGTCTCGATCATCGTAACTTCCTAGCCAGTTGGAGTGCCAGCACTATTACTTAACCTAATCTCAGCTCACATCTTGCAAAACCTCTCACGGGCGGCGTTTTCTAGCCGGAGCTAGTGAGATCTAGCGATGGATGATGAACTTGATGTTGACGCTCTTCTCCCGACCTCCGCCCCTCAGAGACCACGGCCGTCGCCAGCCCGCCTCTTTGTCAAAGGCTGGCTCATCGTGACTATAGTCTGGTTCGTCTTCACTGGCCTGTTTCATTCTTTTGCTCGGATCTTTCGCGAGCCTAAACCTATACCGGTAAGACAACGAGAGCTCTTATTGTATTATGTTGTCTTGTGCTCCCACTCGCTATGAAGCGCCGTTGCTGTTCTCTCCTCCGTAAATACAACATTGGCAATGCTATCTTCCGCGCGGTCTCGTTGATCTCTGTCTCCGCGTGTTGCTAACCCACAAATCACAGGAACAAAAGCCCCAAGTTCTCTTGCCCAATGCCATTTATGAAGGTCGCCATCTATCCAATGGTGTAGATCAGTATCTGGGCATTCGCTACGCAAGCCCGCCCGTAGATGACTTGAGATGGCGAGCGCCGATAAATCCCCGTCCCAATACGGCCTTGAGAGAGCAAGCGGACACAGTATGTGCTCACCCTTACACATAGATCCTTTGGCAAGGTGGATTCCGTTAACTCTGTTAACATCTCATATACAGTTCGGGCCAAGGTGTCTCGGTACCGACCACGGCACTTATAATCCTGCGGAATCAGAAGATTGTCTCTTTGTGAATGTGTGGGCTCCCACAAATGCCACTGCGTCTTCCAAACTCCCCGTTTGGGTATATATCCAGGGAGGAGGTATGTCACCGCCTTCTTCGACCCTTGCTCCCCTGTTCCTCTCACGATAGCATAGCCCCCTGACCCCCCCTGTACAGGATACACCGCCAATAGCAATCCCGACTACAATGGCTCTACTGTTGTCGAACAGTCGGGCAGGAACCTCGTGTTTGTGAACTTCAACTATCGTGTCGGCCTCTGGGGATTCCTTGCCGATAAGCGAGTTCGCCAGGATGGCGATTTGAACGTCGGATTGCTAGACCAAATCCACCTGCTCAAGTGGGTGAAAAGACACATATCTAAGGTCAGTTCATCTACACGCCAGCCCTTGCGTAGTTCCCGCGTACAGACGTGTTGATCATCACAATAGTTCGGAGGTGATCCCAACCGGGTCATCATTCACGGTGTCTCCGCCGGTGCCGGCTCAGCAGCCCTCCATCTTACTGCCAATGGCGGTCGTAATGACGGACTTTTTGCTGGCGTTATGACTCAATCGGTCTTCTTCCCAGCACATCCTCGTGTTGAGGACCTCGGATACCAGTTTAACAAGACTCTAGAGTTAGTCGGTTGTGAGTCCGAGGATGACGCCATGTCTTGCCTTCGTGGAAAGGGCAGAAAGGAACTACAAGACGTTGCCAATCGGGCTTTTTCATTCCCCGGAAGAACTAGAGCCTCACGCTGGTACTGGACCCCATGTGTCGACGGAGACCTCATTCGTGGCCTGCCATCCGCCATGTTCAAGTCGGGAAATTTTATCAAGGTACCTCTCATGCTCGGCACAGTAACTGACGGTAAGGCGATCCTGGTCCCCCACAATCCAAAAGACGCAAGCTAACTAAAGGGATGTTTTGTTTTCCATCCAGAGGGCTCCGTCTTCTCTGCCAACGCAGCTACCCAGGATGAATTTGTGTCGTTTATTCGAGATAACTTCCCTGGTCTTACAGACTCCGATACTTCAGCCATGATCAAGCGCTACCCCCTCATGGAGAAACTTCCCCTGCACAATACCTGGTTCCCATCAACAAGCAAGGCGTACGGCGAGGCGACATTCATCTGCCCTACCAATCTCATCCTCGACAGCTTCACCAAGTCAAGTTACACCAGCATATGGTCCTACAGGTATAATGTTTGGGATCTATCCAATACTTGGCGCGGCGTCGGCGTAACCCACACATTTGACTCCGCTGCCATCTTGGGCCCCGGCAGCCTGCCGACCCCCGAGAGCTACTACGGTTATAACGCACCCATTGTGCCTCTGTTAATGAACTACTATATTTCGTTTGTCAGGGCTCTGGATCCGAACGTTTACCGACATAGCTCAGCGCCCAAGTGGTATACATGGTGGAGGGATGGCGAGAGGTTGTTGGTTGAACTAAACAAGACTCGGATGGAGACGGTAGGGGCCGGGCAGAAGGAGAGGTGCGAGTTTTGGAAAGGCCTCTCTGGAAAGATGAGGCACTAGGTTGGAATGACCGCTCACGAAGGCGGGTTTGGACGAGTTGATTCGATGTGGACTAATGAAATGATGGCGTTCAGGAACGGCGTTGGATAGTGCCTTTTTTGCCCATGATGAGTTACAATATGACTTCAGATGATCGAGTCCTGTTTGACACCTGAATAGGTTGCGAGTTGCCAATACTTATAATATGTAAGTAGTAATCCTGATCTTTTTAACCCACTGACCCCAGCAATTCCATTCCGTTATGTCGTAGTCTACGGGAAGATAATGGGGATATTAGGTCGTCCCTGCTCCGCTGCTCGTTAGCCTTCTCTGCCGGCAGCCAGGAGCTCGCTGTTTGAGGGCGTCTTGATGAAGTTTGAGTGATTATCTCGATGTTATGAGCCTGGCAGGATAATACTCTACTCAACCACAACTGACAAGCAGGCCCAAGGAGATGCAAAACACCACTCGTCACTAGTGAAGTGTGAAGTGAGCCATATCGCGATAACTCATAGCATGGTTGACCCAAAGTAGTCAGTTATTCCTCCTTGTCATAATTCTCTGGCAGCTCTTCGACCCTTCATCGTATTGAGGAAAGGCCCCACGGATATAGACTAAGTCGGCAAGGGAAAGGCAAAGAGCAGTCGAAGAGACAATGGAGTTGAGTTTGAGGCTAGGTGCAGGTCCCATGAACCTATTGGCAGTGATAGCAGCAAAACCACATATTACTATTCGCTACCCCCGACAGAATTTCTAGCGGTGTAAGTACATCTAGCCAAGGCCTACAGCTTCACGGTATCAACGCGAGCGCAAGCGCCCGTGGTCAGGGTCTAGACCAAGACCTGACAGGGAGATATATCCATTGCCCGTCAACTCGACCTCACTTCTCATTCACAAAGACTAGGCAGAGAGACAAAGGTTAGGAGAGGAAAAAGAACCCATCGCCACCAGAGCCGGCGCCTACAGCGCATTGAGACCTAAACCACCCTCATCTCGCTCTATCTATTCTCCCCCGGGGACGTCGCCCCATCCTGATTTGATCTGAGTATAGACACATGAATCATGGCATGCTAGCTTGAACTCCTCGGGAGCAAGGAGACCAAGAGGAAGCACTGGCTATGGAGTCTCCTCTTCGCATTACACTATAGATGACCCTGATATGCAATGCCTCTCTCCTGCATACTGAAAATATCACTGGGGACATGTCGCGACGCCAGCAGCACTACGGACAGAGGGGTGTGCATCGTGCCCCCGACAAGACTAAGGTGGACAGGTTTGGGACGGAGGCGGGGGGAGATATCACTTCTACCCGCGGTTTCAATAACAGGATAGATCATCCTCTCCTACTTCACTTACACTGCCCAGTACATCCCGATGCTCCTCCTCCATCGCGGCCGACGGAGAAGGGTTCTCCGGACATGGGCCACCATCCTCCGCCGCCTCGCAGAATCGCAAACGGCATCTCCTACACCCTTTCCGCTTCTGTGACATTGGTGCGGTCGCGGAGACGACCCCCAAGACGCGGGGACCGACATAAGGCTACAAGGTATGCCAGCTTTCTGTCCAGATGGAGATCGTGCTTCTTCTCTCCCTATTCCGGCTGCATGTGTTCTGCACCTCCTTCCTCGTGCTCATCTCTGACAGTATCTCTGGCTGAGCCGTTTCTAGATCTCGCCCCGTTTTGTCTGGCCCTTGCGCCCTCCTCTACGATCAAGAATAGCAAAATCGCCAGATGTTGACAGGAAGAACAGAGTTCGATCGTCCTGCTGTTTGGGACCTGCACGTGGTCGTATCAGACCCACGGCCCACGTGCGGGCGGAATATCATAGAGAGGCTTTCCTCCAAAAGAAAGAGGCCGAATCATAGTCAGGGCCAATCGCTTATCTGCAAGAAGACCTCAAGCGAGCCGGAGGAATTGGGAATGACGAGGCGGAGGCGAAGGATTTCGACGAGGTTCAGGAGAAACGCATTAGATCTGATCTACTGCACCCCCCTTTTCTTCTGAAGCCCACTTCTGAACATCATGTTCATGGGAAGAGATGGAGGTGCCGTGTGTGTGTGTGTGTTCTGTCCTTGGATGAACAGGACTCCGTCTGTCTGAGTTCCTCTTGTCCGTGTAAGTCGTACTGCGATTCTCCGAGCGCACACCACTTTTGCGAACACCACATCTACACACACACGCCCACCCACCAGCATTGCTTGGCGCAAAAAAATAGGTATAACTCGTCAACAATAGCTTCAAAGCGTACGCGGCACGACGCCAGAAAGCAACCGTCGAAGAATCTGGGGAGCAGGTGTGCAATAGCTACGGTTACATGCTGATCCAGATCCCCACCGTTCGCCCACCTTTCCCCCTCCATCTTGGCTATACTCGTTCGCGAAAAGGCCACGAGGGCTGGAAAATCCCCTCTTTTGTGTCCTGCAGCGTAGTGGGTAATCCAGCTCTTGATGCGACGAACTTGCGCACACTAAAGGACCATGGTGTCAGTAGCATTCGATATCTCAAACGTAGAAGCTGCAGCGCACACGCTCTACGACTTCATACTACTACCCATTCGGATAGTCCATCTCTGTCCATCTTGAATGACAGCTTATCAAAAGCCCCGAGCTGCATGTGATCCACATCTACGCTATCCACACTAACGATGGAGATAGAGTCGACTTGGAACCCTTTGACCCTTCTTTCCCTCGGAACCTCTCTTTCCAATTGTCTTCTTTTTTTCCCTTTCCGCACCCCTCGTCCCTGAAGCGGGGTTTCTCATACTCGTGGGATTGATTTGTTCTTTGGCGTGCCCTTCTTCTCGATTATTTCTCTGTGCTTCGACGAGTCTATCTGAGACCCCGCCTCGACCCCTCCACAAAGGTCCGAGCGTGGCGTCACCAAAGAGCACCCAAGTGGAAACACAGCCTACAGCATACTTCAGTCGTAAGATCAGGCAGTTTTCCTATAGTAATAGAAAGAAACAACAAGAAACCCCACGGCGTCCTCTCCGAAGCAAGATATACTACAAAATATCTCCCTCGTGGTTAAGCCAAAAAATAACGTGAAGAGGACAAAGCTTCAGGCAGGGGCGAAGGAAGACGCCACCGCTGGGGTTCAGCTCGTGATGACTTAGTCCCCACGACGCCCAGGCCAACATTGGACCAGACACTGCTCTCTCCAGCGGGAGAGCCAATTATATTTACACGGCCAGTATCTCACCACCGAAGACCGGCGATGGATGCAACACCCGCGACGGAGGGACTTCTTAACTGACTTCCTGTCGAGGAACGATGCCTGGCTTCATGTTTGCCGCTAAGCAAGGTCCCAAGCGCTATAGTACATGCAGCATCTGGAACTTCGGCACGGGGAAGCTTGCAGAATCTGGAAGCTAGAAACGATATACTTTGTAGTTGTGAGCGGGGCATCAATCGAAGCAGCCTCTTAAGTGTCTTCCGCTATCATGTTTGGAACCTGAAATGGGTCTTGGTTCGCTTATTGCGCACGAATTCGGGTCCATTCCCCGAGTATGCTATAGCACGAAATCTATCAATGATGAAGCACGTCGATAGGCCGAGTGTGCCGTGTGCAGGAACGAAGAAAGGACTCGGCAAGTGTGTGTGATGGGACGGGTCATCACCATCAAACCCATCCCATCGATACATGTAACATGGGCGAGTGTGGTTGGGACTGAGTCGATATCGATACTAGTCGAAAACAATTTACTTCGTGCTTCCCAACTGCGCGACAAAAAAACATGGCGCTGCAGCAACTCGTCTTGCATAGAGGAACCAAAGAATAGACCGGTTCTTGAGTTGGGCGCTGCTTGCTTACATGCAAAGGGCCATCATCCTGGCCACTCGTTGAGCATCCCGCTCCGGATTGGGTGGGTGTAAAGGCTTCCTGACTTCCAGAGACATCAAGGTAGTTTCCAACGCCTTTCGTGGGTAAGACCATGGGAACGGGTGGTGCTTCTACCGAAAAAGATGCCACTACGATTCCTCGCGTCTTCCAAATATATGGTCTACTGTGGGAATTGTATATCATCGGTTTCGTCACGCAAGAGTTGTTGCGGTTCTGAAGCAGGAAGGCCGCGGAACTCGTGATCTGTGTGCCATATGTACGGGCAGCAGGAAGCTCTGAGCGATGGACAAGCAACATCTTATGCGACAGCTGTTACCGTCCTCCGCCACTCCGGCATTGACTCGAAATGTCGATCACAACCAACACCGACAACAGTTGAAGTCCTACGTCGATCACCTCCGACGTCGCAAGGTGCCTGTCGATCCGCAGTGTCTGCAACCCGGGTTTCCTCTCTTCCCGTTCCTCATCTTCGTCCCAAACCCACAATAAGTGGCGCTTTTGTTTGTGTGATGTGCACGATATCTATTTTTCTCTGGCACAGCGACAAAACCTCGCAACTCTTCGGCGATTTACTTCGTATGTGACACATGATGGGCCATGGTTCTTAGACGGGAAGGTCTAAGTGACGATGATGGAGAACCGAGGGTCAGATCCACCTAAGGATTGACCGGTCTATTCTGTAAAAAGCCGTCTGTTGGTGCGAGAGCGGAGGGACCTCCACACCACGACGCCCACTGGGGGCCGAATTCCAGAACAAGCATGCGTGCTGGAAGGGCTGGCTGCATACCAAGCATGTACGAAGCAGCTAGCTTACCAAGGCCTTGCTCACCTGAAGCGGCGAAACCGACGAATCTCGACAGGAAGATATCGTACGAATATAGTGCACACATGGCGAGCAGGAGCAAAGGGGCACGCAGGCACGCACGGCGCAGCATACGCGCAGGTTGGAGGCAAGGAGAAGGAGATAGTGGGATGAATTCCTACCAAATGTAGACAGGGGTGCGGACGAGCATTGCTGGAAACAGTGCTTGCTTGCAGGTGGACATACGTATGTAGGCGCAGGCGAGCTGGTCTGGCGGTGGGACTTCAGGGAAGATCCTCCAGTCTGTGTGTGGTCCAGTCTCTCTCTCTCTCTTTCGTGGGATAGCTTCCGTGCATTGGTCGATATTTTGCTCGAACTGGCTCAGTAAAACCGAGGCTGCCGGACCCGTCGCAAAAACAGACTCATGAGATGGGGCAAGCGGAGAAGGGGAGTACATTTAGGAAATCTGGAAAATAGACCATACGAAGTACGTGAGCATGCAGTTGCAGTTACGTGTGGGTTACGCGAGAGACGACAAATCGAGAGACTGGCTTCTCCATCCTTCTCTTCCACCACCTTGAGGGAGCAAGGGCGGTCAGTTCAGGGTGGATGTCGATAAGCGGGGCTCCTCCATTTGCTTGAGAGATTGATCAAGATCAATTGATCAATGGTGTCATTGGTATGGCCTGGCTGGCCCTGAGCAAACCAAGGCTGACTGGGCATCAGCTCACAGACCCGTACCACAAAAACCTCATCTTCGAATCCTGACGGGACAGTGGAGGCGGCAACATATCGGAACTGAATTGAGAGTAGAAGAGAAAAAAAATTTTTTTTAACCCTCCCGAAACCAGTTCTCGCGTTCCGTGACGAGAACCTGCATATGATGTATGATGGGAATGTTGGAAATCCCGACAGTGTACTTACTAAGAGTACATCCACAGCTCGTTCACAGTGCTTCTTCAGTGGTGCGTGCCTTCCCCCGCCACCCTCAGCCAGGATTTCTTGTCGGTGTATCCTTCCTTCCAAGGTAAGAATCTTCTTTGGTGCCACTCTGGATTGTGGTTGCAGGTACGAAACAAGCAAGCACAAATGCACAAGGTGCGCCAGGCAGACCTCACGCCGCAGGGGGAAAAAAAAAAAGAACTTTCACTTGGACATCCAATCGCGGGTATTTACCTCGACCCTCGATTGCGCACTAACACAAACACACTAAGGCACCCATCTGTCGAGTTCCTTGATCGATCCACTGCGTGCTGTGAACGAGAGAACGAGACAATGGAGTGCGTGTGAGTGCAGAAAGTGATAGTAGGGATACGGAAGTGATTGCCCGGTCCTATGCGGCAAGCAAACACACGGATCCGCCCCCTCCGTAGTAGCCTTGGAAAGGTACCATGGTGTTTTGAACCAGGCCCTCCCGGAGAACGAGCCGGTTTGCTGGGGAAGCGGGCTCCGGGACCTGGTATGCCTTAGGCCCCCCTTGCCTCTCAGTCCGTCAGGGAAAAAGAAGGAGAGTGGGCTGGGTTGCTGCAAGTCTGCAAGGACAAAAGAGCTGCGCCTTGAAGCCTCCCAATCACAGGTGTCTCTTCCGCAGAGATTTCTCTGCCTTCTCTGCTCCGTTCCTGCATGAAGAGGCTGGCTCCAAACCCAAAACGTCAATGCAACGCTGGACAGGAACAAGCAGAACCGTGATGTTGTTTTCCTAGTCTGGTTCAATGGTACCTGCGGGAGACCAAACTTGCATATACTGTGCGAGCCAAAAAAGAGTGTGAACTGTTCATCGACTACGAAGGATTTCGGATGCACTACGAGAACGAAGTAACTTTCGACTTGCAGGAAAAGAATGAAACGAAGTATGGGGGAGCTAAACTTTTCCACCATGATACGAGGAACGAATGGCAAATCGGCTTCAACTTCCCTTGCTGAATTTGCGTTCCTCGGCATCAAGTCATCATGATGGTGTGACAAGGCGGAAACCGATGAGCCTAGAGCACACCGTCGGCGACCTACTATTACTGTCGATTCCGGGATTCATTCGTATCAATTTCCTCTGTGATGGAATGGCCCTTGCCTAGTTGTCGGTCACTGCATCGTGGGTTGGATTGATCAATGCATGCAAGAGCCATCACTATCACTCGGGCGTCGTACTGAGCTGTTGGTGATATGGACACCGCCCGGCAGCAATCAATTGATCCATCAATCAATGCCATTGGCATCAGCAGCATCAGTAGCAGCGAAGCAACGCAAAGCGGCGCGGGCAACAAACAGTAGCACCAGGAAGATTCCGAGTGTCGTTCTCGTTTTCATCCTGCAATGATCAATTGATCCAACTTTCGACTAGTCAGGTACCCTCTTTAACCGTTTATGGCCTCTTGCTGCCACACCATTTCGTCATACGTGCCTGGATGGCGGTTGACTTCTCGCGTTGAGGCGGAGTTCCAATTTCTGAAACACACTTTAATTTTTTTGGAAAGGAAAAAAAAATCTCTTTTTTCTCTCACCTCGCCTGACTCAAAGCAGGTGCTAGACTTGTTGATGGATACATGTACTCACCTCGACCAAGGACGACTGTTGAAGGAACTACACTAGCAAAGAAAAACAAGAAAAAAGTCGTCTTATACAATGCAGTAGTAGCGTAATCGTGGCAACACCATTGCAATTTGTTCCCCTCTTCTGCCTCTAGTTCTCGGAAGGCTTCGAAGTCCCGACACCTGATCTAGCTTTGTCTCGGAAAAGGCGTTCGATATTTTTATTTTTATTTTTATTTTATTGCATTCAGCCTCAAGGCCCAACAACCATCTTTTTGTTAGGGTTTCGCCACGGGTGTGGGTGTAGATACATGTCTGGTTGAGAGTTTATCGGGACCCTGATTATCTTGAGGGGTTTATCGTGGGGGCGAAGATCAGGGTCGTCGTGTCGCCTAATCTCTTCAGATCTCTTGTTAATTAAATAATCGAATGTCCGCCGTTCCCGCTCGATAGCGGTATCTCAAATCGCAAAATCGCGGGGGTCAGTTTCGAGCCACCCTTTTGGACACCTCGGGCGATAGCTGAATGATCCTCCCACCTCGCCATCATGGAGCCCGGTTTTAGACAGGTGATCCAAGAAAATCGCTTGTCTGGCATCCTGGATGGATCCGATATTAGTTCGAAATGTGTAGTCTACGTCGTAGGTAGCCGATACCAACGGCCATCAATTGTCTCTGGTATTTGGGTACCTTGTCTCTTCCTGTCTCCATCGACACCCTCGCATCGCAAGTCGCCGGGCTCCTTCAGTCTTGAAAGGACGATGGACCCGCCAGGCTTTGACGAAGACTAGTGGGCATCCGATTGGATGGCACTGCCAAACTTGGACCAGATTCTAAACCGGTGCCGTGCCGTCCGCCTCCGAGGCCAGGGGACACCAAGGGCTGAGGATGGTGTCAAGATTGCTTTTTCTCCATACCAAATTACCTCGTAGGATTCCCACATCATCCCTCGACTGTTTCTCTTACGAACCAGTTGCCGCCATCTCCGATCTCTCTGCCCGGTCACGCACACGTTCGCCATTTTTGAGGCCAGGTGTGGACTTGGTGGGGTTATAGGACCCCTCAGTGGGAGCAGTGGCTGGCCAGTCAGCCTAGCCTGGCTACCTCCATCAATGGCAAAAGGTGTCATGCCTAGGGCGGGACATGTGCTCTCGCTCGTGCAAGTTGCAACCATGTCAAACTGGAACAGCCAGCCGAGACTACGGTACTACAGTAGTGCAGTGGATATCGGCGGGGGCACTACAGTGTGTGTTGACATCCGTAGTTTCAACATCATCGGACGATGTGGAAGAAAAAGGTCGGAGGCTATTATCGATGGTAGTGGCAGTTGAGCACAGTCCGGCCCAAACCGGCCCGCAATGTGCTGGAGAATGGTGCGTTTACCCTGCGCCAGAAACCGCGCGGTTCTTATTCAGTGCCACAATCAGAGCACCTTCTCAAGTTGTCCTATACCTGCTCAATGAGCGACCGAACGAGTGCCACTAGATGTACGAAGCAGCAAAACGCCCGCTACTAACGAGGCTTCAACTTCCAGAAAGAAATAGTTCAATGTTTACTTCGTAATCACCAAGCCATCTATTTCGTATTGAAAATTTAAAGGTTGGTAAGGCCGTCCATAGAAAACCCTGGGAATGTAGCACGTTTCCGGGTGTCTGGCGTCATCATTAGCTGAGAGAGCCGATGACGCTAGTAGAGCAGACCGGGTAGACTAGCCTTTCCAGTTCCTCGGTCTCTGCTTAGCCTGGTGTCTCGTGAGGCTGTCTTGAGAAGGTTGGGTAGGGTTTACGTATGCGTACGCATACACTACGTGGCGATGGTGATGGTCCGTCCTCTCGAGGATGGGTGCGAGTACACTTCTTGTGGATGAGGTACCCAACACCGTGCAGCAATTTTCGAGGCTATTCAGAATACTTTTGCGTAAGGGAATCTAAAATATCGTGCCAAATTCCATGACGCCTTCGATGCTTAAAAGAATCCCGGTAAAGCTCCCGCACCCCATGTTGGAAAGATTAGGCAGGCGAAAGCGGGATGAAGATGATAAAATCCTACCATGCCGCGCCCATTGTGTTACCCCCCACACTAAATTCCTTCCAGAAACACGGCTCCTGGTGATACAGCGTCGACCGACCGAGTGTTCCTGGCAACGTTGAGGGAGGCAGAGTGCTGAAATTAACTTCACCCCAAAGAGCATGATAACACAATTCCGTGTGCTTCACATAGTACGATAGGCCCGGCGGATGAAAGACACGAGGGGAGAGATTGGCACTACAACGAATGATAATCTACGAATTAGCCTACCACGCGGTTCTATCATCGCTATCTGCGTATTTACGAAGTCTGTGCTCGTCTAATATTCCGTCGATCGGCTCGTAAACTAGATTTGGGTTTACTATCCTCGCTCACCCGTCATATTCTCACTGGCTGTTGTCATGGCGGATGGTGACCGGTCTCAAAAAATGGCAGGGACTGGATGTTGTACTCTTGGTGGGTTTGTGAGGTGATAATATCAATGCTACATTTATCGGGGACGCCGCGAGTTACGAAGGAGTGTACTCAGTAGAGACGATCGTGATATTGATGCATGCACGCCGGTTGATGCAAGCCATGGGCAGGTCCAAGAATCTCCGCCGCGCGTGGGGTAAACGAACATTGAAGTGTCAAGAGAACTTGGACTTCGCACATACATTTTAATCCATTTGATGGATCGTACTACACTAGGGCATGCTTCTTTGCGAGAAGTCCAGCCAAACTAGATCTCGAGGACACGTGCTCCCGTCTTGCCGTGATGGGCACGCAAAATACCCGAAACACTATGCTCTATTGTACGTTTTGGTTGACCGACAGTGGCCTGCTGCAAGGGCAGGCGGAGGTCCCAACGCGCTGGTTTCCCCACGGTGTGGGCAGCCTTGGGAAGAGAGGGCAGCGAATTCGCAGCGTATCCTATGCACGTGTTCGAATCCCTCATCGAGAAACACCTGCGGCCGTTCTGGTCGCCGAACGATTGGGACAGTTACAGCACCAATATATTACCGTTCGCCTAACCACCCTCCCCCCCCCCCCACGGTTAGTAAAAGTAAACAATAAACGAAGTACGTCTGCAGCACTTGAGCAGTTCGACTGGCGGTGTGCTCCTTTGAGGTACAATAGATTGGCGCTGTATGCCGTGTATCATGTATCATGGATGTTTTTCTTCGTTCCCCGATCGTCAATGCATGAGTTCGTCGGAGATGCATGCGAGGCGAGAGGAATCGGGGGTGGGGGGACAAATCTCCAAAACGTGCTCGCATCAAATCAACAATCAAGAGAGCTTGGTCGAAACACCTCCGATAGCACGCTCCATCGCTCCATCGCTCCATTGCTCCATTGCCAATCAAAGCTATCATCTCGGTGGTAATCGATTGACTACGTCGCAACAGTCTAGCAGTCTGTAGTTTGGTCTTCGACCCATCCGCAATATTACACAAAGTAGCAGTAGCATCACAGACTCGCTCGTGCGGCGGTTGATCTTAACGAAACCAATATATTCTTCAATCTTTGGCGACATATCACTTTCGGCTGGTTTGCTGGCGTAGCTGGAGTTGCTCGCCTTCCTTTCCGACACACCTGATTGTTTGATAACGATATTCCAAACCAAAACGGTCATCCAAGATTGCCTCCTTCCCAAAGCGTCCTGGCCTGGTTCTCTCGCTTCTGGAGCCGTGGGGTTCCTGCTGCAAGACGACAAGACGGGAAGGCGAGGCCCGGGCAGTAGCCCATTTGCCCCGCCGAGTTCCTCAGATGGATCTAGCAGGGGGGGGGAAGGGCGACCCCCGGACACAAGGACTCGACTAATACACTCCAGGAAGTACTTAGCAGGGTCCCAGGATATTGGGGGCCTCGGTGGTGTATCTCTTGGCCTGTATCGTGTCATCAAGGACGGTTACTGTTGGCTGGGCGCTGAAACCTTCTCGAAGGGTCCCGCGAACACGGTCCAGGTAAATTTTACCCAGTTCCCCGTTGTAGGAGTCCGGGTGTGCGCTACTCCTCTCGCCTCGCCTGACTTTACGATACAGGCTGGATTTGTATTGGTGTCCCATCGCGATGGGGAATTTCCCCGACATCCGACTAAACTACTTTTACTTGATCAAGCAGCGCTCCACTAGCCCGCCAGCTCTCTAATTAAAGGTGTCCGGTCGTCGTGCTTTGCCCTCCATTTTACGACGACTTCCAGCACGGTCTGTTTTGATCATCTTACCTGGACCATTGAGCATCTTGATCTGGCATAACCTACACGCTAATACTTCGTACAGACACCAAGTTCCCACAATTCGCCACCTAGCTAACACCGGGTAATGGGAGCTGACGGGTCCCTCATAAACTTACTCGTAACAACATTGGAGTATGTGATCAGTCGGATTGGATTTGCAGGAATCTCGTAAACTACTAGTTTAATCCATCTGTTCGGTATGCCAATTTCAGGATGCATGTATGTAATGCTCCGACCTGCGCTGCATTGTAAATCACTTGCTCTCATGAGCGCTGCTCTATTTCTACTCTTGATTGCTTGCAGTTGGGCAAACCCTCTCTCACCTTACTTTTTGGCACTTTTTCCCCCCATCCAAGCTTTTTTGCCTAGTGCTGGGCTGGTCTAGATGAGGCAGTCACTTGCATTAACTGTAGACCCTCGTAAAACGGTCGCGAAGTGCTCCTTGCTTTTCCCCTTCTCCCCACAGACTTTCGGGGTCCTGTTTCTCCAAAACCCGGCTGAGTTTCTAGTTGTCATGAAGCCCCATGGATAACACTATTTCCATACAAGAAAAGCAATGAGAGGGGAACAAAGCCCAAACCAAGTCCCTGCCACCCCGGTCCGCCAGCGACCCTTCTACCCATCCAGGTGGAAACCTGGCAGGCCTTGACCCATGTCCTCGACGCATTGTCGATGTAACTCTCTGAAAATCGGTTCCCTCATCCGGCAGCCATAGCGTATCAATGGGGGCCTTTATCCATGTGCTTTCCAACCACTTCACCATGATAGCGACGTGTGTATCTTAGTACTGTGGTGATATACTGTACTCTTTTCCCAGGATATCCCAGGAGCAAGGAGATGGGGTTGGAATGAAATAAAAAAGGTTGTACTTGTGGCGGAGCTTTGCTGGAAAGTGTTCGGGAATGCTTCTGAGACGTCGCCTAGGTTTCCTCAAGGCGAACTGCTTCGGAGAGTAGTATTACCGCTACGAAGTACTACTCTCAGTGTTTTAGGGCCCTCGGTTGTGCTTGTCAAGTGTCATCGGGCAAGGCAGCATTGAAGGCGATGACCGAGAGGCTCCAGTAGCTGCCCGTTCCATTTCATCTCTCAAATCACCTCCATTTTTGATACCTTGAAACAGCCAACCAGGGCTTCGCTGTGGCAAACAACGACAAGGCGAGTATCATAAACAAGAACTCCAATAGCACCGTTGCATTTCTGGAAAGTCATGCCATTGAAAAGATTTTTTTCCTGCCCTCTATCCTCCGGCGACTTTTATTGAAGTTCCCACTTCATAATATTTCAAGTCTTGCAAAAGAACATGCATGATGGGGAATTGCCTTGTCTTCGTTTGACTTCGTACTTCGCTTTTGGGATCTGTCGGAAGACTCCTAGGTCCTGTCCCGGAAACGCTATCACGACGCTAGGTTGAGCGTCGAGCCCACCTCTTTGGGACGATAGAGGATTCTCATGTAGGCGTCGTGCCATCTTCAACAGTAGTCTGCGCTATGCACCAACCTTACTTGCAAGTTTAGTTTAGACTGTGTGGTTAGTGTACGCTACACACAAATGCAAGGGGGCCAGCACACTACTGGCTAACTTGAGCTCCAAGGTCAATCCCTTGAAGGGAAACATCATGCAGGTACGTGAAGGAACACTAGGCGAGAGGTTTGCGAATGCACTGTGAACAGGGGCTGAGCGGACACTCCAACCCTAAGGCCGTATGTACCTTTTCGATGTACCTCCGTATTGCATACTGTCCTGGATGCGACTTGGGAAATGTACAATGTACCAGCAGCACTGGAAGGAAATTGGCTCCCGGGATGTTCCTGGCTTGATCTTCCAGAATCATGCCAGGATGGGGAGGAAGCACTTTGGGTCCGGACAAATAGAGTACCCACGCCAAATAATCCTTTGTGGACCTGCCACCCTTCACCCGTAGCATGGGAATGCTTGTTCACTCATCCAAATTAGGCAGAGGACTCGACAAGGGCACGATATGAGGTGCACCCCCGGATGGTCACTTTACTTCGTGCATGTACCACAAGGGCCAACCTCGACACACAGAATCTGGGGCAAAGAGGTTCTCTTCCTTTCAGTAGGACCGCTCGTAAAATGGGGTTAGCCCACTTAGTCATCAGATTGCTGGCTTTGGTAGCCACCCCCGAGGAGGCGAAACGCGGGTATCTATCCGGCCCGCGGTGAGATTTCTGATGGCTTTCCCGTCCCACCCTTTCCCAGAGGGCCTGACTGGTAAGGATGGGATTCCACCAGGTTCTCCCCTGGTCAAACGATGAGAATCGGCAAGCCAATTATTTTTTTTTTCCTTGGCTGGACTGCGTTTCTGATCCCACTGTTTCCCCTCCTCTTTTTTTCTTTCTGCTACATGTCATGATGTCCCCACTGCGTCGGCGATGCACTGTGAACACGGACCATCGAGGATCAGCCTCTTCATTGTCGATGAATTAAGCACGCGCATTTCTGAGGAAACTATGTGTGTATGGCAATTAGGTGAGGCGTGGTCTATGCTGTGTTTAGCTCCCTCTACGTCCTACGCTATAGCTAGTTGAATGATGGTTTGCTTCGGCGGGCGAGCTGTGGCAAATAGTATAAGCCAGCACTTGAGCAAACAAAACACCACGCTGAGCCGCGTTGGTGCGCTCGGAGGTTTGTCTGTTTCCTCTCCCTTGCCCAACACCATGAAGTACATACTTCGTGCGCCATCTCACAGACAAAATTCGTAGTCGGATGAGAGCTTAGCTTAGAGCCCGGGCGCCGACAGTATTTACCGATTTCCATCCAGTTGGGTCGTGTCAATGAAGTAGTGTGCATTGATTGTCAGCACCCATGCTTGAAGACATCCATGTTCAGGTTTGGATTCTGCGAAGTGTGAACTGGAGGCGTACTCAATTCAAAGCCTCGGTATCATTTGCTTGAGCATGTAAAGGTGAAAAATCGGTAGAAGAAGAAAATGCAAGTATACGAATGCGTATTTTACAACTCCAGATATCACTGTAAAATTTACCTATCAATATGACTACTCTGTTGAAGATGGTTAGAGAAACCATCCACATGGCTGATCGTGGATGAGCGTGGGGCACGGTTACCCAGTCGAGTCCCAGAACACACTGCCGAGAGTCTTGGCGTGTTTGTCTGATCCTGTTGCCGGTCGGCTCAACCACAGCGCCGGAGGACCACACTAGCTGTATCGAGGAACCTTGCCCTTGACACAGCAATCGTTGCATCGCAGACAATTGAAAAGTGATAGCTATTTCATCCAAGACCAGGGATGAAGAAGAGGTGATTTTACCTTGTAGTTTGCTGTAACTCAGGCCAGCAAACTTCAGAAACCATCCTCTAACATACCATCTTGGCCAGCCCATGTTATGGATGGAGAGAACCTGGGGATATGGAACCGAAGGAAATCACGGAAGGCATTCTTTTCCTGAGGATTGGATCTACTTAAACGGGCTTAGCTGCCAGCGGGGAAGCTTCAACTCGCGCAGTGCAGTGGATCTGCATCCGAAATATTTTCCAAGCTCAAGCTCTTACTGCAAAGAGAATTGCTTTGATGGCGCGTGGCTCTTTTGGGATGCTCTTCAAGCGTTAGCTCTTTGCTGATCTTTTCCGACCGGGCGTGGTGCAATAGATCTTATTGGCATTTCCGAGTCGCGGAGCCGGAAGCAGCATATCAATCGCCACGCTGGCTAAGGACCCATGGCGGCATTAGTGTGTTATGTCTGACCCCCGTAGCCGGTTCCGCGACATACAGGGGATGCTCGGGCGTAACATGTGTGATGGAGGTGCGAGATGGATGTACTATTTCGCAGTACTTCAGTACGTGAAAAGAAGAGCAGACTTCAATCGCCGTTTGGGCCATCCTTCTAACTCTAACCGAGATGTTCAGAGGTAAATGGAGATCGTCACTCGAACAAATCCCGAAATCTTGGTATCGGCTGTATTCATCCTACTGGCGGCCATTTCATATCAACGGTCCGTCTCGGTTTCGGCGATAATGTTACCACAGACTCATCAATGCCACCGCAAATCGCGAACTGGCTTCTCCACATGTTCTATTGGTCCCGTGCCGTTCTCCTCGCCGGACGTAACCTCTCTAGAGCTAGGCTCCGAGGACGATATTTCTTACAGGGCTTTCTGGAACCGTCGGAGAGACGTGTCTTGGCTCTTCGGCGTGCAATTGGAAAGGCTAAATTGCCCATTAAGCGATGGCTCGGTACGTCGTAATATTATGCGAAAATACTTCTAAAAATGCAGCCGTTCGAAATTGGGTGCCCGGCTCAAGTTCGGAAGGTAACCTGCCCCGTTTTTCTTATCCTGTCCTGGACATCAATGCCTGTCCCGGAAGAAGAATCAGCGTCCCCGGGCCCTGTCGGCGACCGGGGGCCGGGACCCATGAAGACCCAAGGTTCCATACCAAAGGAAATGTAGCGGACGGAGTACGAACTTTTGGCCAGCCTTTCCCAACCCCAAGGACATGGCATGGAATCCATGTTCTGTCACTATGCCGTTTCTAGAGTTTGGCAAGTGGGTGGTCTCCAATGTGCATGCTGATTCTGCGAACTCTGAAAATCACTGTGGACATCTCGTAATTGCTTCGTAATTTTGCAGGTCCGAGAAAGGGAATTCTATGTAGCGGGAGACCAGTCTATGCCTCGTACGCAGTGAGCCCGGACTCTTACATTCTCACTATCAAGGCACTAAGCTTGCGTGCGAGACACTATTCTTTCAGCTCCTCTCCGGTTACAACACAGACAAGACAGCGGCCCTTCTCGAAAAAAAAAAGGGCCTTTCCGCTCCTCCCAATGTGTCGGAAGTGGTGGAAACTAACAAACTTAAAAGAGTGTGGTCAACACGGGAACAAGTCAAAGCGTCGCCGGTCCTGTCCGTGTGCTAGTCTTCGATCAATTAAGAAGTACGAAGGTAACTTCTCATCCAGCTGTCACTTATCGGATTCCAGGATAAGGGTCCTGAGCCAAAAGCGAACCAATGTAATTTGATGAGTACGAAAAGTACGATCCGGAAATAAGGGCAGGGCAGGGCAGAAGCTCTCCGAAAGGTTTTCGGAGGCGAATTTGGAGTCGGATCAATTGGATTATCTCGCGGTGCTGGAAGATGAAAGGACTCATAGTGCTACCACCTCAGAGTGCCCCCGGACCGGCAGGACACCTGGCGCCCCGACTCGATGGTACAGTGCTACAGACTAGTTTCTGTACCTTGCATGTTGTTAAATTCCCGTAACCCACTACAGAGCCCAGGGGCAGCCAATCCTCTGGGAAAGGCAGCCCGTTTAGTGTAGCGATTTAGAAGTGCGAGGAGTGTAAGTACCGCAACAGGGCATGCTCCGTACAGTGCCAAAGTTGTGGTTACTCGAGAATCTACCTCGGTACAAGATCGCACAATCAAATAGTACCGCTTTGGCCTCTTCGGCAGGAGGCACAAAAATCACTGCTGCGACATCTGCTTCGTCCTCAGAATACATTGATAGTCCTGTCGAATAGTATACGAGCTAGAAGTATCACTAGCACGAAAAGAGTCGCTCGGTACATTAATGACATAAGTTTGTGCCTTAGCGGATACTTTTATGCAGAACCATCGTCTCAGCTAAACAAGAGAAACACGGCGTCCTTTCCCAGTCTGGCGGTCTGCGAGCTTGACAAAGGTACGAAGTATCGCCCAGTGCAGAGGTAACTGGGAAGAGTGCTCCACCGCTTGAGGTTGGCGTAATGCTTCGTCAGTGCAGTTGTGGGTGGCATTACAAGACCAAATCTCGCCTGGTGCCATTGCGTGGCTCAGTCATTCGAGACCCAGCCCTAAGCCTCTTTGCTCCCAAGGTTGGGCGAACCAGAGCTTGTTCTCCAGCGGCCTCAACTGCTCCTTTGGGACAGATCGTTCCGATGCGGCAGAGGACCCACGCGATGCTGGTCCAGTACCCCATCGTTGCGGTCCTCTGGTTCCGTGGAAGATGGTGCATGTGTGCAAGTGTCAATTGATGCCGTTCAGTGGGGTTTTCTTCTTCTTCTCGTTTTCATCCGGTTTTTGTGTTGCATTGACCCATCTCCAACATGTCAAAACGGGTGCGACATGAATATCGCCGTGGCCTGACCGGCGGAAAGGAAACCGAGTAGGAGCCAAGCATCGAGCTAAAAATACGGATCGAATCGGTTTAGATCGTTGGTACTGCATTGGAACACTCGGACTCTTTGGACCCAAGATGCTTCAATTGGCAAACTTTACTAGTCGTTATCAATTTCGAGCCTTGGCTAGCCAGGCTGCCACCACTAGCAAAACTCCTGCACACTAGTATGTAGGAACAGACCAAGTCTCTGAAATAATGAGACGTTTGAAGCCATTAGGTGCTCATTAGTGTCGATTTGAGATGCGGGGAAAGAAACGAGAGCACGGCTCGAGCGGCGAGACTTCCAGGTGTCCTCCGACCTGTCATACCAAGCATGTTCGTGGTTGGCGTTGGCAAGCCCTCTCTCTCTGTCTTGCTTGTCATCTCTTTGCATTTGGGCATTTTCTAGGACAGAGTGAGGACAAAGTCTTACTTCGTAGGCGGAAGGGCTCTCCGCCAACGTCATCTCGCCTAGCTTGATCCCAATCTTATAGACACGGTCTCTTAATTGCTTCTGGAAAAAAGGAAGAAGGATCGTAGGTGTGACAAGTCGGTCGAGCCGAGATTCAAATCCAACGCTCCTCTCAGGAACACCCCCCTCCCTCATGCTACCCTATGCTCCGCATTGCTACGTAAAATACATTGATGGTGATGTTGGCGTTGGGTGTTGGATGCGGGTTGCTGCTCGGTGTTATTACATTGATTGATATTGGGACATGATGCACAGGCAACAAATTTGGTTACTGGTCCGAGTAAGAGAAGCTTCCCCGCAAAAAGGTAAAAAAAGAGGCAAGGGCAAAAAGGATCTAGTTAGAAACAGGCTTCGTAGGATCATGGTGATGAAACTTCGAATCTCTGGTGGTATGCGGGCTTGTTAGTATCTAATGTTAATAATGCATCCGACTGGAGCGATGGATGACAAGAACAGACCATTCCTGGGGTAATGGCCTCTGAGGAGCTGGAACTGCCGGGTCGGGACCAGGCCTGCATTGGCAGGAGGAAAGGATGTTGGAGACGATGGATGCGTGAGATGCACTTCTGTCCTTCCCAACATGGGAGTTGCCCGTCCGGCCGGACCTCGGCCAGGGTGTCGTTCATTGATCATCCAAGACAAACACTTAATACATACACTTGTACTCGGACTCGGACTCGAGGATCGAGTCTATCTAAACACTATCAGATAATATACTACCCATACGAAGTCAAACTATGAAGCATACTACGCTTGATGGGCGGACTCTTTCCAAGTACGAGACAAAAACTGAGAAGATACTGTTTTGCGACCTTGATGCAGATGACGCTATGTATCTAGCGTCTCTCGACCCTCTTTGCAATGGTATTGGTGCATATCTGCCCAAACAAAAGAAACATCGAGAAAAGATGGTGGGTGGTGGGCAAGTGACGGCCTGCAGGTAAGCTCGGCCGCGCGGGTCAAGCACCGATACTACTGGAGAAACGGGTTACAAGAGACGCTGGACCAGCACCCTCGTGACGTGCATGGCCCGACTCTCGAGGCAAAAAGCGCGCGGTTTGGCTTGACTGTCGTTTGAGAACAATGGAGATTGGAGACGCCTTTGTGTGCGCTAGCCTCTAGGGTAGAGAGGACAAAAAAAAAAAAAAATCCTAAAAAAAATCGGCACATTGCATCTCACCACCATCGGATGTGACGAATCGCCGCCGACGGCTATCTTTGCCCGCCCATTGGCGATGTTAGCTCACGAGATGGTTCTTGAATCTTGACCGGTCCGTTGCCAAAATGGAGTCCGCTGAGCTCCGGCGAAGAGGGTGTGTCTAGAATTATCTCCTCCACCCTCTTTTTGGCAGTTTGTACTTGGTAGAAGTAACTATGCAAAAAGAACATTTGTATGGAAATGATGGACCCGATGATGTATCATATGGAGATACTTCCCAAAAGCCCATCCGAAATTACCTGCGAAGTAAATAATTGGAGATTTTCTGAAGGATCGCTGGGCACACACTTTTAAAGTTTCCTGCGGTCGGCGACGCACATGTTATTGGGCTGGTTTCTTGGCCTTGTTCCCGACTTGGGCGGAGGGAAGTTCCAGCGCCAGCCATTTTCTTGAAACTCTTATGGGCAGGATGAGCGCTTTCCAGTATGGTCCGGGAATGAGGTTGTGCATCCCCGTAAGAAGAAAATCTCATCTAGATTTCCTCAAACCTGCACCGCACCAGCCTCCCACCTCCCACGGCGCCTCGTCGATCTATGAGTGTACAAGTATTTTCACTCGCTCGGGGAAGTGGGTGCGATGGTGTCGGTGTCATGGAACCGTCGGAGCACAGGCACTGTCTTGTCTTGGAGTTGGAGTCAACGACCCGTGTCCAGAACTCTCACGTACCCGCACCCAGTCCTACAGACTGCAAGTACACTAGTTTACGACAGGCAGCTGTCGTACTCACGTAACCGTACTCATAGTCTCAGACTCTCAGTCGACGAAGCCGTCTCTTGATGCCGTCGTCGCACTTCGTACACGTATTATTCTAACCCTGCGATTGGTGGGCCGTGCGTGGGAGCTGCGCCCAGTCAAGTTGTACATTGTGCACAAAGTTGTGTCATTGGTAGGAATAGTGAAACCGTATGCACCATCCTTCACAATTTATCCAACACGAGATTCCAAAAACTGGCTACTAATCCGATTCCAAGTTCGAAAATGGGTTTATTCTTAGAAATTGATACCCACATCGCTGCCACACCTTATCACAACTCATCCACCCGCCCGTACGATGCGTAAATTCTCCTTCCGAAGCATATGAAAAGTTGCAAAGTTGCGTCGTGGATGACGGCGGTGCCCGTTGTTTTTAATTTCCTGAACCCAGGTTTTTCTCGTTTCGTCGTTCCGATTTCACCCCAGAAATCTCATTAATCTCATGTGATATAGGTCGTCTATCGCATGAACAAAAAAAATCGTCTCTGCTAGGAAATCCCAGCCGCGTGCGTTAATGCCTTGGGCAGATCGTCTGGCCAAGTGTGCCAATGGAGCGACGGATTTTCTGCCGTTTCGCACATCTCGGAGCTTTTCTTGGTTCTGGCGTGGAGGGGGAGGGGAGGGGAGGGAGGGTATGGTATTCGAAAACCTGGCTGGGCCCAAGGGATGATCGACCGAAGTGAAAGCAAAAAAAAATATTAAGCCCTATTACAATGTCCAACAACTTGAACCAGAAAACGTCGCCATCACTCCGTATGTGTGACCGATTGACGATACTGGTCGGTGGCGGCGGCTGTTTACCCATGATGGGTGATGAAGGGAACCAGTTGTGATTCCTGGACCCCAAGTCTGCTTCGTACCTTACATCTTCAAACTGTATTATCCTACTCCTGCGCCTCTGACTGGTCGGCACGGAGTGTGCGACGTGATGAAGCGGAGCGAATGGGCTGTGTTGGGGGCCAGCTCCCCAGGGTTGGTATCCGACTCCCTCAGTATAATTCGCCCAAACCGGCACCGAGTCTGAAGGAGGTGTTCAATATCACGACAATATCGTCTTTTACTGTGCAATGTGAGCGGATGGTGCGTCATCGTATCGCCTCTGTCCCCCCTCCAACTTGCGATGAGCGTTTACACCACGTCTTCGTCTGTACGAAGTATTATCGTGTTGGGCTTATTACGAAGTAGTAAAGTACTATTATCTATCTCAAAATTCTCAATCTGAGACGGCATGGCATAAGTAGCGTATTACAGGATTAATGTAACCCACTTTGACCCATGGAATGAGCATAAAACATTTTGTGCGAGTCGTAAATGCGTCCACGCACGTCTCTCTTGGTTGGAGTGAAAAGAAACGGATTCTCTTAGCGTTGATTGGAGACGTGTACTAGTTTATGCAGCATGTGCGCGCAGTGACTGAGCTCAAGGACTGAGAGATGCATCCCGCGTTGACCCTTTGAACCATCCCATGGAATGTGAAGAGACTGATTGCTCAGCCCGCGGCGCGTAGATGGGCATGCTTAGGACTCAGGAGAATGAACTTTGAGAGAACATTGGGTTGGGTCAGTGACACAACTTATCCAATGGGATGCATAGCTTCTGGCAATAGTTGGCCAACGGATGCGTACAAGGTGCATATCGCCTGCGGTTTAGTGCCACAACTTACACCCACCGTCTGAGGCCTCTTGCCATTATTACGAAGTAGTGTAAGTAGTTGTAGCGAAGGGCACAGTGCCTGTGTCCCTTCCAGAGTCGACAGACCATTCCACTAATGCACCAATTGATCGGTCGGACCACTGCAAGGTCCAGCCTGTAGTGTTCTCTAATAGGTGGTGCCTCGACCTCAGCTCTGTGCAAAGGGAGGGAGAGTAAGGGAAAGGAAGGTGAGGAGACCGAGAAAGCGCATGCATCGGCGAGTACGTGAGTACCCAACAATCGGACTATGTACTCAGTATGCAGACGGTATTTTCGCACTATGAAGCTCTCGATTTAGAACATTGGTGGCTGCGCCCCTCCCTCATCCCAATACGGGTGGCCCGTTATGCCATCGAGAAAAGGTTAAGAGTTGCTTGTTCCCTGGACAAAGTACTTCGTACCAGGTGGCCTGAGAAGTACTTCGTACCTAGTAGTAGTCTAGAAATCAACGATGCCTCCCTCGGAGAGTGTCTGTGTTTTCTACCCCCCTGTCCACACCCACCCATCTGATGTACCCTATGTATCTTGTAATCTTGTATCTTTCCAAGTCCTTAGTTGACGACGACAAGGTTACCCACTCCTCGTACGAAAG
Source organism: Scedosporium boydii (assembly GCA_002221725.1). Taxonomy (NCBI): domain Eukaryota; kingdom Fungi; phylum Ascomycota; class Sordariomycetes; order Microascales; family Microascaceae; genus Scedosporium; species Scedosporium boydii. The sequence goes on from NJFT01000015.1 coordinate 93,325, forward strand.
TGTGTACCTCTTTCTCTCTTGGTAACCGCAGGGCCCGGCTCGCGCCAGGGGGGTGGGCTTCCCTTGGGTCTGCGCCGTCGCCCGTATCGTCCTTTCCCAAGCACCCCCCTGCTCTTCAGGCCACCCCCCCTTGTACGTGTAGGTACCCTTGTCCTTCATAGAAAAAAAAAGGTGGAGGAGTGAGACAGGCCAGTGGAGAGAGTGTGAGTGGGTAGTAGCTTGATAAACTTGGGTCGAGCGTGGGCGAGTGGAAAAGCCTGGGCTCCTAGTCCAGATGGTGTCTTGGCTATAAGCTTGACATTCCCGGCCTCCTCCAGACTGTCCTCGACCTCAAGCTGCTTCATGAAACTACATATCTTGAAGGGTCCCCCTCACCCATCGTCACTCCTTTCTGTCCCCTTCTATCATACTGATCGGCGGTCTTGTCGACTCTAACGCAACTTGTGATTATAATTCTTCTTCGTGATATATCTTTCTTCTATTGTGACTCGGTTCACACTTTCTTGGAATCCTCAGAGAACGTCTTGAGCTTTCCTGTCCTTCTTTTTATATCGATCAACCTTGCACGAGCCCAGCTCTCTTGTCAAGTATAGTCTCGATCAAGAGGCAGCAGTCTATGTATAACAGCGCAACTCGAGTCTCTCAATAAGACAGACAACCTGCTCGCAGTGTCTGCCGTCCATTCCTTCCACGAGAAACCGACCACCATCTTTCGGCCATCCGCCCCCAGCTTCATGCGATTTGCCAACCACGGACTCTACGACGACTGTATACTATACATTACCAACCCATATACTTAATCGATAAAGACGAACTCACACAACGTGCAGACGATACTGGTAGGTTGCAATCAGCATACACACTTATACACGGGCACGAATCTATTAGAGGTGCAGCAGCAAGCGGGAAGCAAAAGAGTTCATGGCTGACGACACCTCGCTGGCGGGAAAAACAGACTTAGACGCAATGGATGCCACCATGATGACTGCCCAGGCCATGGGACAACCGTCCTATTTCTACAACCAAGATGCCCGGAGGCAACACGGATACTTCCAGCCACATCTTGCCATGCAACAACAACAGATGATCTTCCCTGCCGTGCCAACACTACCTTCGACGCCCATGTACTCGAGGCCTGGCTCCGCCTGCTCGCAACCCCAGGGCCCTACACTGTACAGCAACGCGCCCGCGAACATGGTGACGCCTATGGCCTCTCCCCAACCTCTCACACACAAGCCCGCCATCATGGTCGAGACTGAGATTAGGGATAATGACATGTACTACCCGGCGACGCCCCCTCTATCAACCTCCGGCAGCGTTGTTGGTAGCCCCAGCAGCGTCGATATGCTTCAGACTCCCATGAACCCCATGTTCTCTGGACTCGACGGCGTCGACGGTCTGAAGGATGCTTTTGAGCCCACAAACACATTTGTCGTTGACTGGGCAAACGTTGCTTCACCCCCCTTGACACCTGGTAAGTGAATAGTGCGAGCCTGTTAATTTTCTTTTTCTTTTTTACATCATTTTTCCTTTCCCTTCACTTAGCTTGCCATTTGCAACGTTCTCGGTCAATCTTATCGCGGCCTATCGAGATGAAGATGGAATTGCGATGTGGGTCGCAGATTGGGCCTGTGTTAGTGCACTTTTGGGACCTGAAGAGGAGTCGGCCCTTGATGCCCACCTGAGCCTTATTTTTCGGACATGGGCATGGCACCTGCTGGTTGGTGGCCCAGGCACGCTGGTCGCCCTTGGGTTCTCTTCCCTCTCTGTCCCCCTTCCCCCCTTGCCCATTTAGGGTACCCCCCCCAGTCACTTCCAGCCTCGCGCAAATTATAAGGAAATTGATTGCTAACGCAAAATGACCAGTCTTCCTTCCTCAGTCACAATCAACTGAACAAACCCTCATCACATCTACCAACCCTGCCAATCTCATCTCCTCTGTTTCCGCCTGCCCCTCTCTCTCTCCTTCACCCTCACCCTATGCGCGGTCCGTTTCTTCGGAGCAAGACGTCGATTTCTGCGATCCCCGAAATCTCACCGTCACCGCCAATTCGGGCCTTCCTGCCGACTTCTCGGGGTTGAAGGAGGAGGACGTTACTTCTGAGCAGGGTTCACCGGCGAGCTCTTCCGCCATCTCCCAGGCTACCTTTGACTTCAGCACTGCACTCCCCGATACGCTCAGCACTTTCGGTGATCTTTCCGACCTTGAGGCTGAGACGGACCTATCCGGTCTTCTCGACATTGAGCAAGTGCCCACTGCCGTCAGTGAATGTGGGCGCCCTAGGGCTTGCACCGGATCCAGCGTGGTCTCTTTTGGCCACGGTAGCTTCATCGGCGAGGAGCTTACTTTCAACGACAGCGAGACATTCCCTTTCCCGGCGCTTCACAGCACCGTAGACTCGTCCGCGCTCGACGGCGACTCTCACAGGGACAAGCGTGTCAAGAAATCGGACACCCCCTGTGCCCAGAAGGACGCCTGCAAAATGCCCACTGCCAACGCTGTCGCCCCCGCTGGTCAACCCAGCACGGTAGAGCAGGACTCTACTTCTACCAGCGCTCAGTCCACCGGATCCTCCTCAACCAAGGCCTCATCCTCTGGCGTTCAGACCCCCGTTGCCAACCCCGCTCCCGCCAACAGGCGTGGACGCAAGCAGTCTCTGACGGAAGACCCCAGCAAGACCTTCGTCTGCGATCTCTGCAACCGCCGGTTCCGCCGACAGGAGCACCTCAAGAGGCATTACCGATCTCTTCACACTCAGGAGAAGCCCTTCGAGTGCAACGAGTGCGGCAAGAAGTTCTCTCGCAGCGACAACCTCGCTCAACACGCACGCACACACGGCAGCGGTGCCATCGTGATGGACCTCATCGAGGACCACGAGGCCCACTTGTACAACACAGCGCTCATCGGAGAAAGCTTCAACTCGATGGGCAAGGTGCTCTTCCAAGTTGCTGCAGAGATGCCCGGAAGCGCCAGCGCCACCGACATGTCATCGGAAGATGAGACTCTCAGCAAGAAGAAGAGGAAGCGATCTGACTGAGTAATGCATATAACCTGTCAGCCAAGGAACGCTCGACAACCCAACGACAACATGCCTATCATGACTTGATGACTTTTGATTTTTGCAATTAACGAACCATGATGGGGATTAGTCGAATCGGTCAGGTCCAGTTTCTAGAACGGGGCGATACTCTTAGCACGGGACTGGACAAGTCAACCCCAAGCTAAACAAGAGCCGCCTCGTGAAGATGACAGTGGCGGTTCGTAGGAACACACTTCACCAACACTGCCATCTTCTTTACACGCTTCACTTCTTGTACACCACTTTTTTTATTTTCCTTTTCCTTTTTTTTATTACCCAGCATAGAGACTTCCTTTTTTTATTTTACTGGCCATGATCGATCAATCACGGCGACCTAGCGTTGCCCTGATGAAGTCACCCTTAAACAGCAACCTCAAAAATTGGACCGGAGCATGGCCTTTGGACACAGAAGGAAGAGTGAAACATTGGGATTGCAAAGGCTGTTGCGTGGCGCGAAAGGGGAATGGATTTTTGATTTTTAATTGTCTTTTTTTTCTTTTTTAAACATGTTATGTTCCCAGACATAAAAGAGACTCGGGCAAGGCAAGGCGATCAGTTTGAATTTTTTGCACACAACTTGGGTCATCCCCAAGCAAAACCCATTATTTTTGGTGGCGGATAGTTTTTCATTTGGTGCGTTACAATGGCACTTGTGTTCTCTCAAGGGCCTATTTCTTCTTCTTCAAAGTGGTCGACTCGACACTTGCGCTCGATGTACTCTAGTTAGCAAAGCGAGAAGCTGGTTTACTTGCCCAAAAATGCTATACAAATCCGAGTACCAATTCTATCACCCTCGTCTCAATTCTCGACTCAGTCTCCATCTTCACTGCTGTGATGGGATGTCTCCTTGCGCCTTGGCATGGATGGGAATACCGCGATCCTCTACCCTCGTCTGCGAAGACCAAATACTTGACAGTATCAAGGACGATTATTTCTAGAGTAGAAGCACTTTTCAGGCCTATGGGCAGGCTATCAGATGGCGATGGCGATTCCGATGATGAGGAACCATCGCGTGGACTAGACGCTGTACCCGAGCAGACGGAGGCGAGATCATCGCCGTTGAAACGGCTTACTCGTTGCCTTTTTTCGAAAATTGTAAAAATGGATGCACCCGATGCAAGTCATGACCAAAGCCAGGGCGTGTCTGCCTCGTCGACAGAAATAAGAAATGATCCTGTCGGCATGACCGGTGATTGCATTTCAGTGATTGCATTTCAGATTGGGCAGGTCCGCAATGCTGAAGGAAGGAGGGGTAAGCGGCGCGGCCCATCACGGTTCATAACCTCCGCTAAAGTTTGGCGTTGAAGGCCTCTATGCGGGCAAGTCAAGAAACGCCTGAAGACCGAACCTCAAATGCTGCCAGACCCACCAAATGAAAGAACATTGAAGACGACGAAGAAAACCTTCCGCCAATCCCCAGGGTTCAACGACGACACCACATACACGCCTCCCCTCCGAATCATGCAGTCACCCTTCGAGCAGCTTTCAATGTCAATCGACCCGAGTCCTCGGTAAATGAAGGTCTCAAACTTTATGAGATTGGACTACTTTTGAGAGGAGCAAAAGTCCATTCACAAAAACTGCACTTCATCTCATATTTTCCCCTCCTTCTTCTCCTCACGGCCCCTCCACCTCTCTCTTTAGGTCGCTGAATCACGCAAGCATCAAAGAAGAAAGAAAAGGGGCATGCAAAAAAGTTTTCAAGAAGAAAAGCAACCGAGACGGTGCTTGCGGAGGTTATTTTGAACAAATCAAAGCTGCGGGCTGGCGTCTTTCCCACATGCGCCCTTTTTCTGTCATCTTCTAAGGGAGGGGGACTTACTCGTTTACAGGCCGGTGAAGGGTTAGGCGTAACAAAAGCAAGGAAAAAGGGAGCCCTAAGACGCGATCGAGAAGAAAGAAACGCAAAGAACACGGTGCGGCCCATACGAGAATAAGCAAGCAAGGGAAGGGAAGAAAAAAACGCGGAAAGAGAGGGGCTGAGAGACTGCGAGTTTCCCCTCTGACACGAGCAGGACGAGAAGAAAAAAGAAACAAAGAGTGAAAAAGGAGAGAAAGGTTTCACAAGAGGGAGGGGCGCGCCCTGCTGCCACTGAATCATGTCTGCCCAACCGCTCCACGTCATTGCCCTCATATCGGGGGGTAAAGATAGCTTTTTCTCCCTGGCCCACTGTTTGAGGAATGGACATCGTGTCGTTGCGTTGGCGAACCTGTACCCACCCAATAGTGGTGGTGGTGGCGGAGGTGAACGGGCGCAAAGAGCGGTTCCCGCAGACAAAGGGATCGAGGCTGGGTCAGAGCTAGAGGAGGGGCCGCAGGTCGAAGCGGGCCTGTTGCAGAAGAAGAAAGGTGGTGAGGACGATGGCGTGGAAGAGAGCGATCTCAATAGTTTTATGTACCAGACCGTTGGGCACCAGATCATCCCGCTTTACGCGCAGGCGACAGGGCTACCTCTGTACCGCCGCGTCATTACGGGAGGCGCCGCGCAGAAGGCGAGAGATTACGATGGCGGCGGTAAGGGAAGCAGCAGAGATGATGGGGAGGAGACCGAGTCCATGACGGAACTGCTGAAGGCCGTGATGAAGAAGCATCCCGATGCCAACGCCGTCTGCGCCGGTGCAATCCTGTCAACGTATCAGCGGACGCGTGTCGAGTCCGTGGCCACCCGGCTCGGACTTGTTCCGCTCGCCTATCTATGGAAGTACCCAGTTCTGCCGCCGCCGAAAGCAGACGACGGAGGTGCGCCGGCCGAGACGGATGACGCGCAGCTCCTGCTCGACATGGCCGTGGCCGGGCTCGACGCTCGCATCGTCAAGGTCGCCAGCGCGGGGCTCGACGAGGACTTTTTGTGGACAACGATTAGCGGGTTGCAGGGCATCGCGAGGGCGCGGCGGGCTTTGAGACATTTCGACGAGGGCGGCGGCGGTGCCATATTAGGGGAAGGGGGAGAGTTTGAGACTATTGTTGTGGATGGGCCGGCGGAGCTGTTCAAGGGTAGGATCGTGGTTGGAGAAGATGGGAAGAAAGTTGTGAGGGAAGGAGGTGGGTGCTCGTGGTTGCGGTTCACGGAGGCGAGGGTGGAAGCCAAGGATGGAGAGGACTTATCTCGGCGGTCCGAGATCCGCATGCCTGAGCTTCTGGATAACGAGTTTACCGTGATTCTAGACAGGATCCAGCAAGAGGGTGGGCTCGAGACATCCCCAGAGCCAGTTCATGAAGAGGCGAGCTCCGAGAAATTAAACCCGGGGACTGCTACAGAGGGCTCGTTGTCGAGCGGTGATGCGCAGACAGATGAAGAAATTCACTGGGGCTGCGTAGGTGAGTCCGAGGCGTGCGCCTCCTCAATCGAGGAGGAGACCTCTTCTATTGTGGAGAGAATACGGAATCACCTGGGGCCGGATTCAACGACTCGATGCATCACGAACACGCTCATCGTCCTGCGGCACATGTCCGACTTTCCGGCGATAAACAAGGTCTACGGGACGCTCTTCCCCTTTCCGAACCCGCCGTCGAGAGTTACAATCTCATGCGGTAACTTACTTCCCGCCGGGCACAACATAGCTGTGTACATTACTTATCGACCGGGGCTCGCACTCCAGCAGCGAAATGGTCTGCACGTTCAATCTCGCTCGTACTGGGCACCAGCCAACATTGGCCCATATAGCCAGGCCATTGATGTCCCTGTCTCATGTACAGTACCTCCTAGCGCCAAAAACAGTGGCCAAGGAGCAACGTCATCATCGTCTGCCAGTAGACTAAGACTGGTCGCTGTCGCGGGCCAGATACCACTAATCCCGGCAACGATGGAGCTTCCCGAGTCATCGGATAAGTCACTGAGTCTACAGGTGATCCTATCACTTCAGCATCTCTGGAGGATCGGCGTGGAGATGCAGGTCCAGCTCTGGACTAGCGCCGTCGCCTACTTCCCCCGGACAGAGAGCCGGGATGGCATGTTACGCAAAGCGAGGCTCGCAGCGAAGGCATGGCGGGATGCCCATATCGCCCCGAAAGGCGAGGGCGAAGGCGACGATGACGACAGCGACGAGGGCGGGCCCGATCTCTGGGATAGGAAATACAACCCCGAATACATGACCTTTGGTGATAAGCAGGCTGGGCCGAAGCAACTGCCCGACTGGGACGTGTTCGAATCGGGGTCGGACGGCGAGCCGATCACACGGAAACAGGCACTACTGCCGCCTTTTTTCGCCGCCGAGGTTGAGGAGTTGCCGCGCCAGGCCGATATAGAGTGGCACGCGCACGCCGGACTGTCTGGAGTCGAAAACGGCTCCGTCCAAGTTAGGCGGTATACAGGAACCTATGAAGCCCAGCAAGGGATGCGAATCCCATGGCGCGCGAACCACGTATTAGTTGAGGCCAGCGACGGCCACACTTTCCTTCATACCACCATCTCGATCAGCCAGTGCGAAAACGTGGCGTCCGCCATGCACGTCCTCGACGGCATCCGTGAGGATTCGCTGAGGGCTGGCGGTCTTGGCGGCGATGAGAACGGCTCGGGGGCCAGGACGAGGCGGTCGGGGGCGTATCTTGTCTATGGCGCAATAGGGCCGACGGATGTCGAGACGTGGGGTGGTGACGGAAATATTTCCTCGGGCTTGCTGGTGCCATTCGTGCCGTGTAGGTCTATATGGGATGAGGAGGGTGAAGCGGTGGCTTTGGTTGCGCTGTTCCGGGATAATTACCATTAACACCGGGCTTTCAGTGCGAATTGATGGGATTCCGGGGGCGGGATCTTATGATAATGCGGCATGTTGGTTGCCTGTCTAAAAGTGTCTTGCTTTTCCATAAGGCAGGCAATGCGACCCCATGGCAGCTCGGACCAAATAAAGACAAAGGGCGGCACAGATGAGCCCTTGAACGCTGGGGTAGATGACCGACGAGGTAACCGGGCCGAAGGAAACGGCCCCGTGGGCGATTATTATTATTATGTGTCTTTACTCTTTTTCCATGGTCGGCTGAGTTATTGCTGTGGGCATTTTTACGTACGATTGTGTAAGAACCAACACGATGTTGCATGAGGCAGAATGTGAGATGCATCAATTTCAAAAGCGCTTGCTTCGGGCTTGGTACTGGTCCGCTGTCCCCCCACGTTCACATTCATTTTCACATTCATATCCAACGGCTACCTCGAGAAGCGTCGAGGACTGAGACCACCGGACGGGGCGGGCATGCTGCTCGAGAGCTGAGGCAGGCAGTCGGTATTGCTCAAAATGGGAGGGAGGGCGTGGACGGTAGTATATGAAGTTTCTCCATTCCGAAGAGGTGTCCTCATGAACATGGACATTGGGCGTCAAGGTTCACTAATCGTTTATTCCATGTGCCACTTGTGAAATAAACTACGACGAAAGTATGATAGATCATCGCCTTAGAGCTAAATAACACAGGTCACATACCTTGCAACACTTTAATATGGGCCCATTCAAGGCAGGAAACAAGAAGAAAGGATTGATCAATCGCCTTGATGCAGTTGACCTGTACGATTTGATTTGTCTTTGCGGGGAACATGGGAGGCCAGGGTCGTTTTTCATTTGGCGAACAATGGGGATGCAGGCCCTTGCTTCCGGTTCGTTTCGCTTGTGGTATAAACGTATGAGCGTATGCGGCTTTGTGCCAGGTGATCGAAGCGAGGCTTCTGACTTCGTAATAAGATTCACATCGAAGTTCGGCTGGACGGGGATAGAAATGGAGAACTGGAAAATGCGAGGGATAGACCTCTTTTCTCCTCTTCAAACCCGTCGTCTCATTTTGCGCAGGATGAGGGTGTGTCAAAGTACGCGGAGCAGTCCTGCTCCTGTGGCAAAATTGGAGCCTTTTCCTTGGAGGTGATCGCGGCTACGAGTTAAAGATTCCAGTTGCTGGGGGTTCGAGATGATGATATGGCGAGACGTAGAGTGGGGGAATGCATGAGCAGGTCACGATGTACGAAGTAGTTTACCACTCTACCGTTGAAATTGAGGACCGTCGAGGTCGAGGTTTCCTCTCGTAGAGAGTACTTTGTACGTCTCTTGGCAATGACGCTACTTCGTGCACTCGGGGAAGGAAGGATGTTGGAGTTGACTTTCCTACCTTGCGATCACAATGGTCATCCCCTCCCCTCTCCAGATACGTACAAGTACGATATACTTTTCTATACTACTACGAAGTCGTTTGCACCAAAAAAAAAAAAACCGGGCATTGATACAAGTAGATTGTTGGCTACATTCTCTGTTCCCTTTCAAATCAAATCAATCACGAAACAACCAGGGCTTGATGATGACCCAGGCAGCTCGTCTGCAAGGACCGCTGATGCCATTAACGCCATGGATGACATTGACCTCGGAGAGTGGCCAGTGAGAATGCATACTTCGTAGACGGAGGCTTGAAGCTGACGATAGGAAGTGAGGAGACAGACAGACGTACTTTGTACTTGCGCTCATCCTCACATCTTCACGTGGAAATGGAGGTTGGTTGATGTTCAATTCATCCATCGATCTTTCGATTGGATCAAATCTACTTCATATGGGTCCAATCCTGGTAGAACTGCTTCGGGATTAGTTCAGTCTTGACCGCGCCTGCACTCAGCAGCGAACACACCGAGAAACTGCGACGGACAAAGCAGGACTTGTCCTTGAGGACAGTTGGATGGACAGGGTCCGTCGACCGATAAGTAAGGGCGCCCATAAGTAACTGTATAGGAGAGGTAGACTGCAATTGTACCGAGGTGCTTTGAAGCTTGAAGTGTGGTGCAGTGTAACCGGGCCAGAGCCTGTGCTGCACGCTAGCCAGCGTAGTGGGTGTAGTGTGTGTAGTGTAGGGCGAACGACACAACACCCAATTTCCAGGTGCAGATGGCGCCAACCCCGCTATAATTTAGTGCTGCATCGACCTCGACTCTGCACAGGCTACATATGCACCCTGTTCTTGATTAATGATGCTTGATGCACCACGCCATCTGATGCGTCATCCAGACTATCCTGGCGTGAGAATCACTGAACACCAGTGAAGTGAGCACCAGAGCATTTGATTCCTTGATTGATGCGGGTATGCAATGAGATCCAATCTATCAAATCTACTGAACAACCTTGAAGTGTTCAAGGTCGACGATCCTTGTATGTAGTATAACATGAGTGGACTCTCTTTTTGCGACTCCGCTTCGACCAGTCACAGGCCAGAAACGATTTCCAATCTGTAGTGCCATCAAAGATCGAACCAATCCAAGACGGAACTAAAACTTCGTAGTTCGAGGACTACCAACTTCGCATTGACATCACGTCACCTCGTTTTTTTTGCTTCACTCGTTTTCCCTCTCGTTTTGAGCCTTTGCTTGTCGCTGCATCAGCAAGGCTTCTTTTTGATGCCCACGGGTTGAAAGTCCACGCGGCTCGATTGGAGGCCCGACATTGATTGATTCGAAGCACGGAACGAGGTAATAACTCGGGTTCTTAGACAGACAAGGACCGCGAACCCCCACCAAGCAACTTGAAGCGTTGCCTTTTTGCATTAGCGAGCCTCAGTTGATTGATACTGATACCCATTGTCACTCGCTTTCCCATTTCGCATTATTCCCGATACATCCATTGTCTTCTGCGAACGCCATCACCGGCACAACTGTCGTCGACAACGCCAAGGCCAGATAGCCACGGCATCACATCGTGTCAGCCTCAGCTTCCTAGCCGGCCATCGCTCTTCTCACGATCCCTTCGCGATGTCACCGGGGCGGGGATCTGCCCCATACGCGGCCTCATTAAGGTCGACAACGTCTCCTGCTCCAGATTACTTTGCCGTCCGCCGCACGGCGAGTGTCCCAGGCCGGCCAGGATCTAGGCTGACGAGACAAACGACCCAGGAACGGATCGATGAGATCCTAGAGGTATGCCATGTTGCCATGCCGCCACTGCCATCCAACTCCGATGCACCCTCCCCTGCTCTGTGCCCTCTCCTCTCCACCCCCCCCCGCTACCTTAAAGGTCTCGCCCATGCTTTTCTGCCGCTGCCGAGCTTTAATGAAAAACCCGAAATGGAAAGGGGACAAGAAGAGAGAGAAAAAAAATACAATCGCCAGACCTGTCCCGGTCCGGCCTTGTCCTTGGCTCTTCCTTAAGACCCCTGCTCGCACCAGACTTTGATCCTCCCATCCGCCTACCCTCTCTCATTATTTCTGCTTTCTCCATTCTAAATATCTACATATATATATTCGCACTCGTGCCCGGTCCCAAGTCCATTTATAACAGAGCGTGTTCTCACACAAGTAAAAAGGCCAAGTTCATAGCCGCTAACTTTCGCTGCTACCTTCCCACTGCTATAGGGTGCACTCCGAAGAGCAGAGGAGGCAGACGCCATCGCCAGCAGTCAAGCCCCCCACGACCACCCCATGCGTAGGTCGTCGAACGCGAACCCACCCCTGCTTGACCGCACTCGCCGATCGTCGGCTGGAGCCAATCGTGCCCATGATCATGATGAGAGTAGCGCCGATGAGACTACCGGAATCGTCTCCCGCGGGGACAACCTGAGCTACCAATCTACTCTGACGACGGAGAGCAACGGAGCAAGATTGACCGCCACGGGGAGACGCTTCGAATCTTCGCGACAGAATGGTAATGGTGCGACTGCTGGAATCGACGACAACGGGAATACCCGCGAACTCGAACCTAAGCCTAGAGGTCTGCCTTGGTTCAGGGCAGCCATTGAGCCGTTCAAGGCGCTCGAGCTAGAGAACAAGGGAAGTGTGGCTAGGGACCACCTCGCGATAGGTATGGATGGATTTATTTTCCGAATGCACTTCAGCTGCACCCAGCTCCGAAAAGAGAAACAGAGACAGATTGAGAGAGTGTGTGTGAGTGTGTGTGGCTGGATACCCAAGCCAGTTACACTGTACTACCTCTAATGGCGGCGGCACTGCACTGCGCACGTGTGAGATTGAGATTGCCAACGTCGGAGTTCTGGGGGAGTGGTGCGGGCTTTCCATTTCTGACGACCTTCCATTGCTGACGTCTACTTCGATCACAGAGCGAACCTTCCTTGCCTGGCTGCGAACCTCGTTGGCTTTTGCCTCAATTGGCATCGCCGTAACCCAGCTCTTCCGCCTCAACACGTCCCTTCCGGACGGCGATGGACACCTCGGTTCACCGACTCTACGACAGCTCGGCAAGCCCTTGGGAGCCACTTTCCTCGCCATCAGCATCGTCATTCTGTTCCTAGGCTACCACCGCTACTCCGAGAGCCAGAGATGGGTCATTGAGGGCAAGTTCCCGGCCAGCCGCGGAACCATCATCCTCGTCACTTTTCTGGCGTTTGCGCTCGCCGTGGTTTCTCTGGTTGTCGTGATAATCGTGCATCCCACGGAGGTGGAGTTGTAACAACAATCGTGTATATACATTTACTCATTTTTGGGGTATCTAATTTGGTCCTGTATCATATTATCTCGAGTGATTTTTTATGTCTATATAGACATGGGTGATGAGTCGGATTTGAGACTGCTTCTGATTGTTGCAGGCGTGTGAAGAGGGCGTCGGCGTGCTTTACCTGCTTTCTTTTCTCCTCTCATATTAGTTTGGGTTATCTCTACGATTGCATGGATGGCGATGCCAGCGGGGATATCAAATCATGGAAAGCTGTCTCGGATCAATGGCATTTTCACCATCATAGTACGGAGTACGGGGCTAGGCAAACTAATACACGTGAGATCGAAATGTGAAATCTAGCGATGGACTCGAGCGGCATCATGGTGAATGTGTATTGTTCTTGCTCTGGTGATGTTAACGGGCCGGGCCGTCTTTGGGGGGGGGGGGATTTGAGTGTTGTGGATCTTCTTGTTGAGGCTCCAAATGCAATGATTGATTATTATCTCATCGCCATTTTGCTTTTGGACGAAAGAATCGCACGCTCAAATCCATTTCCATTGCTACCGTAGCACAACGTTTGAACAGAGCCTCATACCTTTCAACTTCATCCCATCCCTCAACGTCTTCTCGCAAAGCAATCTCTCATATTTTTTTTATATAATAAAAAAAAGAAGAAGAAAAAAGGGCCCAGGAATTAATAGCAAAATCCAGCAAACCAGACCCCGCCTTCTGAAAATGCCCCCCAAAACACCCAAACTCTCCATCCCAACCTTTGCAAAAACCCAACTCGCCCTTCTCCAAAAAGAACAAGACATCGAGATCGCCGAATCAACCTCTCTCATATCCTCCCACACACCCACGGCCCTTCAACGAGCGGGCGCGGCCATCACGAATCTCGTCGTCACCTCCCAGCGCACCGGCTTAGGCGGCAAAACAGTTCTGGAGCTTGGGCCCGATGGGGCCATCGGGGATGAGATGCCGGAGCACGGGATCCGGACGGGGGACGTGGTGCTTGTGGCGGGGCAGGCGGCGGGGGACGCTAAGAAGAGGGAGGTGAGGGAGTTGGAGAGGAAGGGAGTTAGGGGCGTTGTGGTTAGGGTTGGGAAGGGGGCTGTTTGGGTTGCGGGGGATGATGGGGAGGGTAGTGGGAGCGTCGAGGAAAGGGGATTGACAGGGAGGGTTTGGGTTGTTAAGTTGGCGGATGATGTTACGTTTCGGAGGTGAGTGTATCCCTGGGTTGAATTTACGCATGGTATGGTGAAGGGGGTGTGAGATGAGAAATGTTCATGAGGATGGGCCGTGGTGGGGAGGGTAGTCATGGCAATCGACGGTGGAAATGAGGTGAGGACTAATCCCCTTTCTAGGATGAGCCAGACCATGGAAAAGCTTGAAAAGATGGACGAGTCTCAGTACACGAGCTTCATGCGCGTGCTATTCGGCCTATCGAGCCCGACACCCGTCCCAAGCGATCCCGAGTCCGACCCGGCCGTTGGCAAAATCGAGTGGCTCGACCCGACCCTGAACGACTCCCAAAAGGATGCCATCAGATTCGCCCTAGCCTCACGGGAGATTGCTCTTATACATGGGCCACCAGGAGTAAGTTGTTGCAATCCTTTCTCAGTCTCGCTCTTACTCTCACCCTCCCTCACACTCACACACACACTCTCTCACTCTTTCTCCGTCTTTCCCAAGCATAATTTAAGCCGGACTAACACGCCCCTACAGACGGGCAAAACCCATACCCTCATCGAACTCATCCTCCAACTCATAAAACGCAACCAACGCATCCTAGTCTGCGGCCCCTCCAACATCTCCGTCGACAACATCGTCGAGCGCCTCTCCCCCCACAAGATCCCCATCCTCCGCCTCGGCCACCCCGCGCGTCTCCTCCCCTCCGTCCTCAACCACTCCCTTGACGTGCTCACCCGCACCTCCGAGGCCGGCGCCATCGTCAACGACGTCCGCGCCGAGATGGATGCCAAGCAGGCCTCCATCCGCAAGACGAAGAGCGGGAGGGAGAGGAAGGCAATTTACGGCGATCTGAAGGAGCTGAGGAAGGAGTATCGACAGAGGGAGAAGAAGTGCGTGACGGATTTGGTGAGGGGGAGTAAGGTTGTGTTGGCGACTTTGCATGGTGCGGGCGGGTTCCAGTTGAGGGATGAGAGGTTTGATGTGGTGATTATTGATGAGGCGAGTCAGGCGCTTGAGGCGCAGTGTTGGGTGCCGCTGTTGTCGGCGAAGAAGGCCGTTTGCGCGGGTGATCATCTCCAGCTTCCGCCGACGATCAAGTCTCTTAGTAGTAAGGTGAAGAAGCAAAAGCCTGTTGGGGACGGTGACGGCGAGGAGGAGGTCATCGCCACAGGCATCACTCTCGAGACGACGCTCTTCGACCGGCTACTCGCGCTACACGGCACGGCTATCAAGCGCATGCTCACAACACAGTACAGAATGCACGACAAGATCATGAGGTTCCCTTCCGACGAGCTGTACGAGTCTAAGCTGGTAGCCGCCGAGGCCGTCAAGGATAAGCTCCTCACGGACCTACCTTACGACGTCGAGGAGAACGAAAACACGTCGGAACCGCTCATCTTCATCGACACCCAGGGTGGGGACTTCCCCGAGAAGAATGAGGACGAGGATGAGGCGCTTAAGAAGGGAAAGCTTGGCGGCCTCTATGGTGAGAGTAAGAGTAATGAGATGGAGGCGTTGCTGGTGAGACAGCATGTCAGGGAGCTAGTCGACTCTGGAGTCAAACCTGAGGATATCGCCGTCGTGACTCCCTATAACGCTCAGGTATGTGTGAATATCCCCCTGCGCGGCGCGACTCGACCTGCCCCATCCCATCCCATCCCAGGACAGATATGAGATCCATCACTTGCTATTCCCCCTTTTCTTTTCTCTCATCTTCTTCCCGGATCACCTTGAGGTGTTTGCTCTATTCTGATACACTTTCAGCTAGGGCTTCTAGCACCGCTAAAGGAGCGATACCCCGGCATCGAGCTCGGCAGCGTGGACGGATTCCAAGGCCGTGAGAAGGCGGCTGTGATTGTGAGCCTCGTCCGGAGCAACGCCCAAGGCGAAGTGGGCTTCCTGGGCGAGAAGAGGAGACTCAATGGTACGTAACATGTCGCAACAAGGCACAATCCATTGTAGATTCAAGAAGATCTTTTTCTTTCATCACCTCCATTTCTTTTCTGACTGTTTGCTAACCTATATCACAAGTGGCCATGACCCGACCGAAGCATTCCCTAACAGTAATCGGCGATTCCGAGACGGTAAAAAGGTAAGTGTCTTTTGTGAATATTTTCTCTGGCCGCTCTTCTTATCCCAATGTCACCCTCTCTTACACATGATCCTCGACGTCGTTGCACTTCGTTTCGCAAACAAGCGCCGACGACACGGTGAATCCCACATCACTTTGTCACCTCGCAACATTTTGTTTTAGCCTCGTCAAGGTTTCTAGGGTCATGCCTGTTTGCTTTTGGTGTGGTGACGAGAGAAAAAGAAAATCGAGACTGGCCAAAAACCCCAATCCCACTCCAAACCCGTCTGCCTTCCCACTCCCAGGCACTGGGCAAATAAAAGCACAGATGCTGACCCTTGCGCCCACCCAAACATACCGATGGCCCGGGATATCTGGACCCTGCACCGCTCCCGTCCTCGGTTCCTGATTTTTTCTAACTTTGCGTGTATTATAGGGGAAGCAAGTTTCTCAAAAGGTGGATGGACTTCCTCGAGGATAATGCCGACCTTAGATATCCCGACATTTCCGCTTTGCCGCGGGACGTCTAACGTATCATCCGTCTATTTGAGGATTCTATATACTAATGAGATGACGCTCGCAACTGAAACCCTTTTTTTGATGTGGGGTTTCGAGGGGAACGGCCACAATCTCATACAACCCAGAAAGAGGGATCGTTCCTGAACCCGTCCCGCTACGGCGGTGTCCGTAGTAGATTAGATGGGATAGCCCGCCTATTCGAGGCGTAGATCTGACCTGTTATTCCGCCTTTCCAGTCAATGCCTTTTCCTGCACCCTGAAAATGATGAGGGGATCTTCCCAGAAAACATCGGCTTAAGAATTGTGGATGGCTTATGCCATACCCGCGTAATGCAGGCGAGGGTTCTCGTCCCAGGTTTCTCTCTTCTCATTCTAATCCTCCCCTGCATCCGCTAGAGCCAGTAAAATCGACAGGCATCTGGAAACTCATTGATCTGTACTGGCAAACGTGGCATCGAGTAATCTCATTAACTATCATTACGAATCAGAAAGCAGTAGCGTGTTTCGCGAGGTGCAAGCTCAGAAACATTAGTTCGGTTATCAGGGACCCCTAGTAGATCTCGCACACCGGGTAAATATAGCGAATGCTACAAATGAGACCGTGAGCGGACGGTTTTTCTTTCCTCATATCATGAAAATACAAGTGAAAAAAATGTGATCGAGCGGAGGTTAAACCCGGCCGGGCACTTTTCCAGTTTCAGGTGTCAGGTCCAATGCTACTGACACATCGGAGCTTACTTCGTACTGAAGTGCAGGACGTCGTAGTATTTCCATCTTCCTCGCACCTGGGTGGCTGGGCGTTGGGACTGTGCCATCCTTGCCATGCTAGGGTTGCACCAAGGTCTTGCGCAACACGCGACGCCATGGCCGGAGTGTTCCCCGAGTGACCCTTGGTCGCGTAACGGCGACGAGCCTGGGGTAGGCCCGAGGCGGACCTATCGAAGCTTCTGTCTGAGTCGAGAAGACTTCTTCGAATCTACTTCGTATCATCAACAAGTGAAGTGCCTTAATCGGGGCGTTTTGTGCGCAGGTTCACCATTCATCAGGTGCCTGGGATGATATGCACTTTGTCATGCAGGAGAGTAGGATGTGTTGCGGGGGCTCCGAAGGCTGATGAGCAATGGATGGAGCAGTTTCCCCCCTTTGTAATGCGTGGAACTCAGTGTACTTGAGTGGCAGGCGATTCCATATCAAATCGTTACACCCGAGGAAATAATCCTCTACAGGGATCTTAAACGTTAGCATAGGAGATCAGATTCTACCACCTAACATATCTCGTGACAAGTACTAAATAAGTATTTTCAAATATAAATTGTTATAAGATATACCTTTTCAAAACTTGATCTAGGATATGTTAGGCGGTGGCAATGATCTCTCGCACTAACATTTAAGATCCCTGGAGAGGTTTAAAATGCTGTACAAGACATGAGACTCTAAGCGGGGGGCCTCACTGGATTCGATCGTCAGGATTGGTTCCTCCGAGTCACTTGAGCACCGCATCTACATCCGTATGCATATGCTCGCGCATCAAGACCCAATCGTATTGCTCGAGCCGTTGTTTTGGTTTCTGCTTAAAGGGGTGTCCACCGCGATCCAGCCCTTGTTGATACAATAAGAGCGAAGAAAATGAGTGAGATTTACGTGTCAAGAGGAGGAAAGTGGTATTGGCCTGGCAAAAGTGTGAATTGAGTTGTAGTGCATGCATGTCGAAACTGTCCATAGAGAAGATGAGAAGTCGGATGTTCGGGATTAAGCTGTTCGTCCAATCCAGACTCTGATAAAGCCAAGGCGGCGGATGGTTTTGTGGCCAACGGATCGCCAACCTACCTCAGTCTTTGCGGCTGATCGACCCAGACTTTCGACAGGTCTATCGAAGCATAGAAGAGAGTTTGCATTTAAGCTCTCCATCCGTATGACTTCCTCGACCGGTAATAGGCCCTGGGATATTCTGTGGGATCAATGCTGCAGTCGGGGATGCCGAATATGCGTCGACGGGCCTTCCGCGAGCTTCTGAAGAGATGAGCGAGATCTCGATTCTGCGCCGTTTTTGTCTGTCAGATGTGTACGAAGTACTGGCTAGGCACTTGCCAAACACAGGACCGCCTGAATCTGTAGTTGTACGCGAGAGGCAAATTGGGAGTAAAGTCAACAAATAAACATTGATCGCGCCGTGATGATGCACTGCATCTAGGCATTGGAGATATGCAGGTGAGGTTCAATGGCGTGGGTAGCCGCCAGCCTGGCCGCATCGAAAGCCTAGATTCTTGTCACGACGCCGAGGGAAGACGCTATTTTTATGTCGTGGCGTGTTAGTTGGGGGAGGCTTGTCCTGCATGCTCCTGGAGTCTCGCAGCACTTGCTTCAGCTACGTCCGGATCTACCAACGAAAGAAGGACATCTGCGTCTGCCGTACGCGTTTGAGGTTGGGGCAGTGGAGGATACAAAATGACACGAATAAGCCTCGGTTTCTATAGGGCCCACCGAGGAGTTAGGACAGATCGATTGCCTGGCGGCTTTGGGGTCTAATTGGATGATAGATAAAGCCGAACGTCCCTTGGGATGGTAGTCGTCATCGAGGAGTGGAAGCAGTGGAGGATGGCTGGCCCTCCACGGCAGCATTCATGCGAAGCTGGGACTTTTAGGACCGTTTGCAGGCCAATCGGTCTTGAGGTGAGTTATTTATTTCCACCGAGAGTTCAAGAACTTGCATGCACTCTGGCGATGAGCTGGTCTGGTCAAATCAAGATGAAGATGACAGTCTGAACGTGAGACGTGGGGTATGAGGGAACAGCCTGGTGGTTGTGGAGGAGAAAACTGCATGTGGTGTTCGTCCAAGTACTTCGTACCAGACAGTGGGCAAGTGCAGCGGACAATTCAATGGGCAAGTGCAAATGCCAGGCGAAGCCAGGTTCCACCCCACGTAACCCACCAGTCGTTCCCTCCCAAAAACGCCACCTCGATCTCACCGGTTATTTTTCCCATCCGAATTCCCCATCGAGGAAAGTCTGGCCGTTCCCAAGGAAAGAAAAGATCCAATATCCTTGACGAGCTGACAAGATTGAAGATTATGCATGGTTCGGGCAATGGCTTTCAATTTTTAGCTGAACTAAAAAGCCGCCTTGTCTCTAGCCCGGCCAGTACATCAAATGCAGCTATATCAAGATACTGTGACCAGCGGAGACCGCCTCCAAGCCAGGAGGTTCGGATTCGATGGATCCTTCCAAGTACTTCTCACGTCAATTGAAGAGAAGGCTGCGGTGGCACTATGTAAGTGTAAGTAGATAGTAGATTGTAGATGGTGTTACCGACACCTGCTTTTTCTGTCTGTCCCGCCAGCGTCCGCACACGCGTGGCATCGTTCTTTCTTCATTCCAGGAATACTGACACATGCCTGGATCTTGCCCTGTGGTTCTGGGTATTAGCTGCACCTCCCTGCACTGTGCCTGGTGCTACAAGTACAAAATCACTGGGAGAGTCTGTTGAGTCTCTAGATACTTCGTACTTGGCCTGTACATGGCTGGCCTCGTGCATGAAACGGGCGTTTGAGCATCTGCTGGTGGTGGAGCAGCCGACGGTGCGCTGCCACGGGCCCTTAGTCGATCAGCATCTTCCAGTGGAGCTGAGAATGGACTGCCTGAGCATTGAATTGATGGTATCAAGCTGGTGGACCACTGCCGGGCTTGTTCAAAATAGCTCATGCCTCTCTAAAGGATGAAGTAAAAGCCTTGGCTTGGTTCGGTGTAGCAGGCAGTTAATTTGGCGAACAATGCGTGCTGAAGTCAATGTCGGCTTCGTCGGCTGGCTTGCACTAGGCGCAGTATTGTCCCCGCACTCTACGCCCCTTTCATCCTAGCCCTTCCTCAGGGATTGGAGATTGGAGACTTGGAGACCAGGCATCCTCGTGGAGCAGTCTTGGCCTGCGCGTCGAGGCGTATTCTTCCCCTCCTTTAGGAAGTTCGAAGACGAGACACTGAGTTTACCCAGACACATCGTGCATTTTTGATGGCAGGTCCCCTAGTACGAAGTAGAACTATTGGCGATAAATAATTGTAACACAGTTGACGTACTTCGTACTCTGAGCAGTTAATTTACAAAGATATTTTTCCAGTTCCTATTGCTCCCTGATGGTTGGTGGAGGGAGTTGCAACCACACTCTACTTGTAGACTCCGCAGGAATGTGCAGACACTGAAATACGGGCAGGCCTGCATCAACAGAGAGACAGCACATAGGTATGCATAAGGCGTGGGTGACGCCTGGTGAGGTGTTTATCCGACCAAGAGGAAACCGTTGGTTCGATTCTCGACACTACTGTTGGCTGCAAAGCGAAGGTCTTGGAACGTTCAATGTTCCTTCGTAAGACAAGAAAAGCCGTTTTAGACTTGACTCTTAGTTGGGAGCAGACCTGCCCGCCCTGTCTTCGCGGACGTCGAAATTGAGTGATGGTGGAATGTTACCCGATTTAGCTGGCCTATAATACCGGGCCATAAGCTTTCAAGATGCGCCTCTCTGCGCCATAATACGGAGTACAAGAAAATTCAATCCTTATTTTACGTCTTATACCATCCCGGAGCCTGTCTCGGGCCATCAGGTCCCATGTGACTGACGGGTAGCGGAACCAAAAGAATGCGCAATGCCAATGGATATACTAGCGATATCCCTACCCGGAGCATGGCTGAGGATGGTACTGACAGGATTCTACTTGTTGTCGTCCGAATTATTTTTGTTCTTTTTTTGACCACAAGCCTACAGTCCCCCCCCCCCCCATATCATCATTAGTCTTGGCGGCTAGTGGGTTCTTCTCTTTTAGTTAAATACCGGATCGAAGGCGATCCGCTTCTGACGCTTCAAATCCTTTCCGCATTGGAAACGGAGGTAGTAGGTGGCTGTTGGCTGTTGGCTGTTGCACCCAGAATAGGTCCTTGAAGACGGTCGCAACAGAGTTTTATGAATGTATGACCCATTCGTGACATTATAATATCAACTTACTTTACGGACTTTGTCGCCACTTCAATGTTCCCATCCCGAATCAGCCACAGATCACCGGCTGTCTCAAAAGCATCTTCGGTAACCCACTTCTCACGGAAACCTGTCGTCCGTACTGTCATTATCCACCAGCGCCCAAGCGGCACTGCCAAATCCTTCTCGTAATATTTCCCACGTAGTTCGTAGTGTTCCATTTTAGAGCGAGGGTTAACAAACCACAGGGTGTTCGCATGGGCTATGCAATAACAGACCTCGCAGCCTATACCGAGTTGAACCCTTTTTCTTGGCGCGTTGGGTCGAGCTTCTCCATCGAGCGGGCGTATGTATCATCAGTCTTTGAGGCCCCTCAGACAGAACACACAGACCTTAGGAGACCATTCCGATGGCAACCCATGTCAGTAGTATACGTACTCTGCAAGGGGATTAAAACCAACACGGACAACACGAGACCCTGGAAACTTCTCCCCTTTCAACCCAAGCGTCATCGCTCGTTTGAAAAAAGGGGAACGGGCTGATTTGTTGTTGGACTCGAGAGTTACTTCGTGGAAGCAGGAGTCCGTCCGTTGGTTGTCTTGAGGCATCAATGCTCAAATCGAATCTGCAGTGCATTGTAACCCGTCTGGGGATGTAGAATCCTCCAATAGGATCCCGGTATATTGTTAATAGTTTTGGCGGGTGGCTTTTTATTCTCCATCGCCCTGAAAGATAGTGACGCCTGCTTCTGCAAACAGGTACGAAGTACACAGCTCGAGCGTACTTCGTACTGAGGGAGGCGCCGGTCAGGACACGCTTCGGACGCGATTGGGCTTGGTAAGGATTGTACATTCCAAGTACATCGACTGAATCATCAAGGTCCGAAGCTGCAGGTCGTGCTGCTGATAGAACTAGCTAGGCCTTGTTACGAAGGAGGTACTCCATCCAAAAACGTGCGCACCCCTGCCCTGTATGAAGGTACTGCTGGTCATTTCCCCCACACCCCCCTCTTCCTCGTCTCCCTCGTCCGGTCTGGTCTGCCCCTTCTCGATTAATTGCGAATCAACCTCGTGCTCAACTCACTCACTGAGGAAGGCACGGCACCCTTCCACGTCGGCATCCATGTCGACTGCCCCGTCTGTCCATGTCGAGGCGGTCCACTTTCCCCTCTTCTCTGCTACTTCCCCTAAATAGATAAATGAGAATACAACTCTAGCATCGCTCCTGTCGCCATGGTCACCGTCCATCGCGCGTCGTCCGACCTTGTTACTGGGATGTAGGTGTGGGCTAAAGTAGTAGTTTATATGTACCCAGCGGAGCTTGTCCGTCGAGACAAACGTATTTGGGATAGTGTGTAATAGCAGTGTAGCAGTGTAGCAGTGTAGCAGCGTAACAGCGTACGAAGTAATAATCACCTCTCGAGGCCCTGGGATTCGGGTTCCTTGTCCTCGCGTACACTCGGGTACACCCTTGATCTCGCAATCGCCAGGCAAGCGGAACTGGACCCTTCGAGCGCATGATGCTAGACATTAAATACATCACTGGCGCCAGTTCTCTCGTCCTTTCAGATGTTTCATGATCCGTCCTCGTAACCCAGCTGTGCTGTGCACGGAGTACTGCGTGCTGCCTTTTCCTTCTCTTCCTCTTCCCAGGCTTTTTGTCTTCTTCGCCTTAAACTGCCCACACCCAGGACATTGGAGCTGTTCCTGCCCCTCTTCTTCCCATCTTCTTGGTCTTTGCCGACTCCATCAGGCGCCTGCACTTCGAATCGCAAGGCCGATTCGCCGGGCTCTGGACGAGTAGTGGATCCCGAGATAACGCGGTTGATAACCAGGACCTCCAATCCATGCGCCCCATCTCCATGCGCACGAGAGAAGCTCTAGCTGTTTCGACCGAATCTCTCCCCGTCTGCTGCCAGACTTGCCTCTCCACTCCTTTAACCTTCTCCCCCTGACCCACCTCTTCCCTCCTGCCAATTTCTTTATACTTTGGATTCTTATTAGTTCTGTCGTCCATGGTTCTTCCTTTTCGATTTAATTGACGCCGAGACTGCGCCCTCTCGTTGACCGTCATCGGTTACCCAGTGCCAACAGGGTCGTCGGAAGAGCAAACTCTATTTCCTGTCTATTTCTTCCTCACGTCCAAGCAAGGACCGACCCGGCTGCCCGGCTGCCCGGCACCTCCGCCCTCTTACACGTTGCCCCACGGCCTCCTGTATTACTAGTCATCTCATCTGTCTCCCTCTCGCCACATCCGACTCGAGATCCGATCTGAGGCATTAGGATTGTTATTGTTATTCGTCTTGGCGTAGATCCTGAAAATAAGGGGAGAGGGGAAGGGAAGAAAAGAAGGAAGAAAAGAAAACCAGGGTGTATAAGCGGAGGTCCGGCTCGGCTTGCCACGCACGCTCCATCCCGTCTATGCAAATCATGCTTCCATGGCTTCGTCTCGACGTGTCCTAATTATAACCAGCTCCCCGCCCGCCCCGTTTTTGCGCCTGCGCTGCGCTGCTCTTCCTCTCCTCTGAGACTTGCAATTTTCCAAGGTGCAGTCTTGACTCGATCTGTCGTGCGAATCATCTCCATGAAGGTCAGCTTGTGGAAATCGGCCCCCGGGTCCAGCCGTAACAGAACCGGCCAATCTATTCGCGGCAAGATATCCGGCCCGATACCGATACCGAACCCCGTCGATGATGAGTTCCCCGTTCGAATTCCCGGACCTGCGATGGCATCGACTCGCCCCCCCGACAATAACGAACCTATCACCCAATTGCCGCCTCCCCCAACTCCGCCGCAGCCCTATCATCAGCACAGCACCTCGACCGCCTCATTAACACAAAACCACAGCCGCACCACCCCGGTCGCTCAGTCGGGTTCGCCCGAAGTCGTGCACAACAACCCCGGCGCTGCAAATCATAGTCCACCATTGTCATCTAGACAGGGCACCTCGCCGGGCTCCAGTCCCGCCGCCCCTTTGGCGCGGAGTTCATCTCAGAGGGGCACAAACCAGTCGGCCCAAGTGCGCTACTCGACCTTCAGCGCATCGTCGCAGAGGACAGGGGATACAAGTAACAAAGATGTCCCTCAGCGCAAAAAGTCAACGATACGCGGCGCACTTAGCAAACTATTCGGTCGCAGGAAGAAGGCCGGCAGTCAGGGCTCGGTTGAGGTGGAAGGAGCCGGCATCACCTCTGCGCAGCACCGGAGTGTAAGACACGCCCTTAGCTGCCCCGCAATAGGCAATGGGCTGGCAGAAAGCCCGCAGAACTTGGAGAAGCGAGGAAGGGGTATTCTTGTACTAGAAACTAACTCTCTGGAGCAGGATCCTTCGGCGCTGAATCGGGCTGGAAAAGACAGTGAGCCCAAGCGATCTGCGTCCCTCCCCATCACTGAGTATGACAGGGCTCTACGGTCTCACTCGGTCGGTATTGAAGACATAACGGCTATCGAGAGCGCGCGCAACTCTCTTCATGCAGATTACAGCTTTACGAGGCGGAGAGCGGCGACCACAAGTAGCCAACTGTATGCGCCGCCGAGGATGAAAGATGGAGAGCTCGCCGGCTTATCACCGAGACCGGCGAGTACTCACGACCGCAGCAGTCGAATGCTCAGAGACGTGGAGGACCCCAACGAAATTGGCCGCGCTATAACTAGCGACCTTATCGGTTTCCGTCGTCGGTCCAGGAGCCTTTCCGGACTCCAAGACATAGAAGTGGGCCGAGGCGGCGAGGTACGTCGGCGTAGCGATGAGATCCGCTATTGGAGGGAGAGTTATGACCCTGGATTCCTGTCGCCTCTCTCTTCAAATCCACCAGATGGTGACGATCCAGCAGCGGTCAGTGCCGACCTACCTGCTGAAGCCGGGCGACCCGGATCTCCTCCGGAACCTTTTAATTTTGGATCTCTTACCAATATGAACCAGTTGGCGGGAATGAAAATCACTTTCGCGGCCAATCTCGAGACTCGAATAGGTAGTCTGGAAGCTAGAATGGACAGGATGGAGAGGGTGGTCGCCCAACTCTGTAACACTGTGCCTGGCTTCCAGCCCCAAGCTCCTGGTCTCGATTCCCCTAGTCATCTGCCGCCCGAGCCTCCGATTTATCGGATAGCATCACACGACAACCAGGGTGAGGCGACCAGGTACAGCAACTTGGAATCTTCTGTAGACTCCCGCTCCTCTATTGGCGAAGCGCCAACCTTCGTTGGGTCCCTTCATCCACCTGTCGGCGGACGCCAGCCAACAGCGGAGAGATCGGCATCCAACTCTACAGTCCGGGGAGGGCAAGGCGTCCCCACTCATTCCAGTGAGGTAAATGGCGTTCTTACTGCAGACCATTACGCGACGATTTTGGCCCTTATCGAGACTGAACGGTCGACCCGACGAGCCCTCGAGGTCAAGGTCAAGAAGATGTCTCGAACGTTACACATATTGGCGGCGCAATCGGGGTTGCAACTCGAGTTCGATGAGCCTCTGACTTCGAGATCCTTAGGCGGACAGTCGGCATTCGATGACGACTCAACCGAAGAGGAGGAGGATGGCGATGACGGTGATGGTGACCATTCAAACCCTAGGAGTCGTCGAGAATCACCCAAGAGGCAGCTAGCAGACCCCCAGGATTCTGGCATAGCTGGAACTAGTGGGGATACCGATGACGACAACCAGTCCGACACATTCGCAACTCCTCGAGAGGACCGTACCTTGGGATTCGGAGCCTTCGGGGAAGAACTTCGGGATGACGAAGGTGAGGGTAACGGGAAGAAAGCGGCGAGGACGCTTTCTTTGAGTCAGCTTACTGTTAACAGGGGTCAGCGCAACACACCCCAACTGGTGTAAGATATCTTCATCTCCGGATTTTTTTTTTTTTTTTTCCTTTCTTCTCTTTTCTTTTTTTCCCACCCACTTTCTTGCTTTCTTTTTACCTTGTCTTCTACTTCCTTTTGTTCTGTTCTATACTTTTTGCCTGTTCACCTGCAACTTGAGTTGGTACACGACGACTTAATGTCTCCGACTTTTATGCCACTATTCTACGGTTTGCGGCGGCGGTGATGAGGTGGTTGAGAAACACGACAGCATCCCGTATAGCCGCATTGTCAGAGAGCCTGGTCACGTCACGGACGAGGCGTTGGAACATTCAGGCCTTGGTCAGTTTGGTATTCTTCGGGACGGGTTCAAGTGGTAATAATTTCATGTTCGGCATTCTACCGGCATGGAGACAGGAGGGGAGGCAATGCTATTCCCTCGTATCCGGAAAACGGACATTTCCTTGGGTTCACTCTTTGTTTACAGCTCGTTGCAGCTCGCTCTATTTGGTTATGGGCGAGGATAGTGGGTTGGTTTGCATTTGATGCTTGTACATATACATAGGGCATTTAGGATCCCGCCGGGTTTGGTGTCGGTTGCGATCGATACCCCTTGAGATTATTTAGACGCTCTATGTTTGGAGCGCGATATGTAGGATAGCTGAAGAATTGAGGATATCGTCTCTCAAGTGGGATTTCTTTGCAGTTTGACTTGTAGCAATACGTTCGATGTTCATTTTGTGTTTCGTCGGGGGGACCAAAGCTCGAGAACTCTCACGCATGTCTACCGGACGACATAGACACCAAGAGCCTCCGCCCCGGATCTCATCGATCTGGTGCTCGCTCTTAAGACGTGAGCAGGTCCAGGATAGGGATGCAGGAGGGCGTTGGAGAACCGGAGAAATAGAACCTCAGTTATACTTGTACACTTATTCAACGACGCCATGCATCAGCGTGTTCCGCGTTCGGTGGGAACACTAGAATGTGGACATGCACAATAACTCGAAACATCGCACCGTTATTGGGTGCGTGTGCTACTACTCTGTACGTACGAAGTGGGTGGGTAGGCGGGTGCACGACGCTGAATCGAGACATTCGAGTGTGTAAGGTCATCTGCTGTGCTACGCATCACTAACGACGCATCACGAGGTTTTCTTGTCGAAATAGGCAGAGAACAAGATTTGGTGTCGGCTAGTTCTCTCCTACTGCAACCCTCATAATATTCTATGCCCCTTTTTCTTTGGAAATCATTGTGTTTTCCGAGAAACCGAGTCTTTTGCGACGAGGCTTGGAGGCTGGAAAAGTTGGGCTGTAGCTAAAATAATCTACGCATCACATACGTCATTACCTGTACCCTTGTTCTAGGGTGGGGGAGAGTGGGTGCAACTGAGCAGCAGGGCAATGATGGGGAGCAGCCGGTGGGGAGAGCAAGTTTCCAGTTCAGGTTTGAGGGGGTTCGCGATGGCGGGGGCAAAAAGGTCAAAGGTCCATTTGATGTTAAAATGGCACGTTCGCAGCCGAGATCGCAGCACGTTTGAGAACATTATCTTCTGCTTCGCTCATGGGAGCTGAAATTTGGATTTTGTTGAGAGGCAGAAGAGAGCAGATCTTGGAGGCTTCAATGTTGAATGATGGGATTAATAATTCGCTCTAACAACGACGCTACAATCGTAGGTTTACTGGGTTTATGTCGGGGTTGCCGCAGAAGGGTTGATGATGGTTGGCGACTATGAAGTAATATGCGTAGACATCTACTGCAGATTAATGCGTGTGAGCGCATTCGGTTCATTCACCGTTGATGGGATTTGATGATTTGATGATTTTTGACGCAGACAGCCTCAAGAGAGGCACTTGCAGCAGCAATACCATTTCGTTGAAAAGTATTACTCGGTAGAGAAGGCTGGACTGGATGTGGAAGGGGAGTTGTAGCGCACCAAGAGATCTGACTCGGTTGAGGTCTCAGCCCCAGCGCTGATTACACGACTACACAACTGCGCGACTGCGCCTTTGGAAGGTGGATGACTTCGATGTCGAATGCCACCTCCTTCGTAGGTTGTGTCCTCATCGTGTCCGTGATAGGAGTGCAAGCGTCGATGTCTCACGACAATGCAGCAGACGGCAGCCCAAGCCCAACGGGCCTCCCCCTCCTGCCCCCCCTTCCACTTCCTCTGCCCCCCAATCTGCGGCGGTGAGCCGTGAGGTGGTCCTGTCCAAAGGCCCAAACCATGGCAAATATGGCCACTAGTGGGGGCAATCAGACACTGTCGACACTGTCGTCACTCCCAAATCATCCCCTGCATCATAAATTGAGCCGTACCATTACCCCACAAAATCGAACAATCGACACTGGTTCTGCCCGTCGCCTTCTTCGATCTGACTTTATTACACCACAACTGCACTTGTGTATCTCGGACATGCATGGATGGGGCCATTTAGGTATTTGGTACTACTATCATGTGCGACTTTGCCTTGATTTAACGTGCCATAACTTGGTCTTTCCCGCGACAAGTCGAGGGGCGAAGCAAGATGACGCAGGTATCGGATACTTTTATCCAACCTTCTCTGCCCAGGAATCAATCCACCAATGTTGGGCTGCGCTTGGTCTTGCCAACACAGCCGGAGAACAGCCAGCGGAGGCGACAGACGCCCGCCGGACCGCCGAGCCTTTTTGGCGTTCTTTGTCTTCGCTCCTGTTGTCGCTCTTGTCTTTCTCTAGTCTTGTTTCCAGCCCATAACCTTCATCTCACCGGTCATTTTGACTTAATCCGATTGATTTGATGTGATCATTTGAACCTGCATCCCCTCCCTCCTCTTTCTATTACACCACAACACCTCAACGTCGCCGCCCCCATCTCCCGGACTGTGCAACTACAACCGTCATCCTTCCCGTCCCAAATTTCCTCTCCTGTAAATTCTTTCTTACACCTACATCCCATCATCACCTTTCACCCCTTTTTCTCTCTTGCATTCCTGTTATTTATCTCCAGTCAACAGTCGCCATCCTGTTGGCGTTATCATAGACCGCTCGTTCAGCGCGTTTCAACTTTAGAGGCTAACAAAAAGGCGGGGTTCCGCTGTCGGATCACACCTCAACGAACCACTAACTACCCACTTCGACCACCACTACTGCCACCACTACTGCCACCCACTTACCGCACTACGGTAGTCACGTATACGCCATCGTGTCCAAGTGCCCAAGGTCACGACCACGACCACATCCACGACTCCGTATTACCCCTGGCTTCTGGCATCAGTCTGGCTTATCTCTAAGCTGTATATCCTCGATCGCGAAGCTTCCGAGAACTCGAATAAACTACAACCGGAATAAAGAAAACAAAGAAAAGTGTAAAGCAGAAAGCTTATTCTTACCACATGGACGAGCATTCGAGTCGCCATGGCCAAGGCCAAAGCCGTCGCTTGGTAACTTCAACCACAGCACCTGCCCCGTCAGCATCCCAACGTCGAAATGATGGTTCGTTTTTCCAAACAATATCCCCAAAGAAGGTATTGAACACGTCAGAGATTAACATGGAATCTTCCCAAACAGAATCATGGGTAGAAATCTCCTCGCAACCCTCGTCGTCGTCCTTGTCCTCTATCGGAGATGAGATCGTAACCACAGGCTTACACGTCGCCGGATCTTACCCACCCCGCAACCGACGCCGCTCCTATCCCGCACGATACTCCTATGCTCATATGAACCCTTCCTTCCAGGCTGGCGCAGCAAGCAGTCAAGATGAATATGAGGCCAGCGAGAGTGAAGAGGATAATTTGGCGAGTTCGACCGAACAGCCCTTGCCTGCACAACTACCCCCTGCGCCACCCCGCTTCCAACAGCCTGTAGATTCTGACACCGACTCGGACGACGAGAACGCAACCGCTCTGGGCACGAGAGGTCCCGACGATCATGTATTCCGGCCCCAACCGAACGCCTTCTCAAACCCTCCTTCCACCATCGGACGGAGGCGGCATTCGTCCACGACGACGGCGACTCCCCATCCCCATAGCAGTGTCAACCGGCCCCACCTGTCCCAACGCGCACAGGCCCGCGCTCAGCAGGGTCAACCCGATTTCTTATCTCCGTCATATCAGGCCGATAACGATGCCGCGCTTAGAGCATCGCTAACTACTCTTTTGTCCTGTGCTGCTGCCGCCCGCGGCCTTCCCAAACACAGGGACGAAACGGAGAAGAGCAGGGGTTCTCCCGCGAGCGCTGGCACAGGGCCTAGCAACCAACCCATGGAGCTGAGACTGGTGCCCGAATCCGAACTCATGAACGGCGCCGCCCCGACCGCCGCACAAGCCGCCGGTGCCACTAGTGCTCGGCCCACGCCTCCTGGCCAAACGCGATCAACTCGTTCTTCTCCCCCGAGGTCGTCGTCGAAGGCTGCTGCTGCTCCGGACAAGGCGAAGCGCGGTGCCTCCTCCGCCATCAGTCGTGGCACGAGAGCGAGCAAGAAGAAGAAGACGGCCGTGGCCGACGATACTCTTCTCACCCCGACGCTGATGACCTGGGTTTTCAGCGCCGGCGTTGTCGTTCTCGTCTCCGTCGTCGGATTCGGAGCCGGTTACGTCATCGGTAGGGAAGTCGGCAGACAAGAGGTCTTCACCTCTGCCGGCACGGGCCTTAACGCTTCCGACACAACCTCCTGCGGAAGGGAGGTTATGCAGTCGTCTGGGGGCGGTCTACGGCGCCTCAAATGGACTACTGCTGTTGGCAAGACCGTGGTGACGTCGTAGAAATAATTCGGCAGGGGGGATTTGGAGAGCATATTAACGGAATACCCCGGGTGGGTTTTTGCATCTAGGATGGACATATGGGGGAAAGAATGTGAACTGAACCTAGGCGGATGCGGATGGGATACGTGGAGGGGCGCAAAAGGGCGTTTTTCTTTTCTTTATTTTCTTCTAATTCCCTCCTTTTTGCGGCGATGTTTTCCGGATTACGGCCGTTGCGGTTTTCTTCATGCGAGGACTGACATGCCTGTTTTTTTTTTTTTTTTTTTTTTTTTTTTGGAGCCTTCGGATCGTCTGGGGCCGGACGTCAAGATACCCACCGGAGAGTGCTGAGATGGCCTCTCCTTTTCTTACTTGGGACATGACGACATGATGGAACTCATTGATAGTATATGACCGACACGTCACTGGGAGGAGTGCTCTGCAAATTTTTCATTCGCTTTTATCTTCCAGTTCTTTCCTTTCTCTCTTTGCACCTTCCTAATTTCCCCTTGTGTCTTTCTGGACGAGATTGGAATCTTGGGAGAATTCGTCGTTTGCGAAACCCTTGATCCGGGTGTAAACGGGGCGGACTATGAAACAGGATGGGCTTAAAGAAATATTGTAGGTAGTCTTTTGTTGATTGTTTGATATCCAGGGGAGAAATACCACTCTTTACTGTAGAGAAAAAACAGTACCTCGCATCTGACATTGAGCGGGGACTATAATGATGTTGGAGCTTGACTTGTAGCTCGAGAGTCCGTGACTTTTGTGCCGTGAGGGATTGCAACGAGGAACACCTTCCCACCATGATGGCAAGGAAAAAAAGTTCTATTGTTCGTATGCCCTACCTCCCATAAACCAAAGAAAAGAGAGACGGCGGAAAGAAGAAAAAAAAAGACGGCTACCCCATCTTATCCCGTATACCTGCTTGCCCAAGCGGAATTCTCCCTATCCGGTATCCGCTGTCCTTCTATTCCCCATCAGAACCCAATCTACGCTAGGTTCGCAACACATTGAACGCTGCCCATAATAAGGAAGTGAGAGCCCGTCGCTGCAATCAGACCCTTCCTCTCTCGATACTAGCGACTGGGCCAAAAAGCCAGCTCTAGACATGAAACCCCCTTCCTCTCCATTTCAGGCTACTTGTTTTTTTGCAGTTTTTATCTTTTTCTCTTTCCCTCCCACTATAGCGCGCTCAGATCAAGCGGCACACTGCTCCCCCTCCCAGCACGATACTTCCTCGGCCCGCCCACAAAAGACCTCGGCGGGGGAAGGTCATTCTCATCCTTGAACTTCCAGCGCGAGTCGTCGATGAAGATACGACCGCCGCCCGAGGAAGGGGACATGAGGCCCTTCGTAGGGCTAGGGCTCTTGGTGCCGTTGGGGCCCAGCGTGAAGGAGCTAGGATCGAGCATAGAGGCACGGAGCGGACGGCGGATGGGGCGGTATGGAAGGGAGGGGCGGTGCGGACGAAGGTGGCGGCGGGGGTGGCGCTGATGAGGGGGAGGAGGCTTGACCTGCTGCTCTGATTGCTGCCTGCATTGCTAGGCTAGACACGGCGGAGGCTGCAGGCGGAGGTGGAGGGGGCGGAGGAGCTGCGGGGGATGAAGAGGATGGCGCCGGGGGAGGGGGAGGCGGTGGTGGTGTCGCAGGTGAGCGAGATGGGGGTTGAGGGGGTCTCGGCGGCGCTGAGGGAGGTAGTGGAGGTGCCGATGACACTGGCGGCGGAGGCGCTGGAGCACCGGGGAGAGGAGGCGCATGCAATGCGGGGGTGGAGGGTTTCCTTGAGGCTGGCAGCGGTGGTGGCTTCTTCCCGATAGGCGGAGGAGGACCTTTGCTTGATGCTATGGAGTGAGGGCGCGGGTGGTCGGTGACGTGCTTCCTGAGGGCTGCGACTGACGGACGGGTTGGTATCGCTGGGGCGCTTCCTGTTGGTGGCTTCGGCGCAGAGAAAGTCGGGGGCTTCGGCGCTGAAGGCACTGTCTCGGAGTCGGAGAGGAATGAAGCGTTGGAATCCGCTAAGTACGCGCGATTAGCATCAAGGCTCCGAGTTAGAAGAAAATGATGGCAAAAACTTACCACCTGTGTCTACACCGCCACCACGCTTTCGAAGCTTGGGCATCCCTCCCGCAAAGAGACCGGCTAGTTGCGGAGCACCATCTAAACTGCCACTAGGTTTGTGTGCCGCCGGCCGATCTCCCTGGTCGCTGTTGCTTCTAGCCCGCAACACAGGTACCGGCGGAGCGAGACCACCAGGTGGCTTTGGGGCCATTCCAGGAATCGGAGGTGCGCCGCCGATAGGGGGACCTCCGCCGCCACCGCCGGAGGCCTTCCCTACTTGTGGTGCGGAACGATCGTTTGTTACGGCCTTCCTGAGAGCTTTGCCTTTGGTGATGTCGGATAGGAGAGCATTCTGGGCACAAAATGGATATTGTTAGCAGCCAAACCCTCGGCACTTTGTAGTAGATAAGGATAGTAAGGTTGTATCAACGAACTCTGTTCGTGCCACCGGCGGGCGGCCGCGATGGTAGATTCCCTGGAGGCGGAGGAGGAGGTGGTGGAGGCGGTCCTCCTAACATCGGGGGAGGAGGTGGAGGTGGAGGTGGAGGAGGCATGGCGGCAAGAACTGTGGACGAGGTGCACCCTCGGAGAGTAGAGTAGATGTGTTGCTCGGTAATTCAAGGAGGGATATAGGTGCGTCTTCGCCTTCGGTTTCCAGTCGGTTAGGCTCGAGGTGAGGAGGATCGAGATTCTTGGTCCGGTTGGGCAAACGGATTGCAACCTTCGGTCGCGTGGCACGAGCGTTGGGGTCGGAACTAAGGAAATAATGAAAATGATTGTCGTGGACAGTATCGGGGATCGTAGTACAAGGGCCTAGGACTGCGAGGGTGGGCGGAAGGCTACTATGCGAGTCGTTCAGGATCGTTGGGGTGGACAAATTGGGGAGAGGGTGGGTAGGGAAGGCTAGGGAAGTTTAATGGAATGAGGCAGCCTGGCTGGGCTGTGCTATTCATCAAATTGATGCGTGGGTTCAGAGGTTCTTCCGTCATCAATTGATCTGCTCATCTTATTGATGGTGGATCTTCCCTGAATTCAATGTTCCAGAAGTTCCAGGCCTTCCAGGCTTCAATTTACTGGGTTCCTTGGCCTGGGTGGCCAGGATTCTCAGGGACCGTGTATTAATTTGTATCTGCCATGAACTTTTGAATATGAAGGTACATTATTATACTTCTGTGCTATCCGCATCCTCCGCCAATGGTGTCTCACCCATTCGAATTGTACCCATGATTTTTTCTCCTCGTGCATCCTGAAGCCAATTCCACGCATCCATACGAACTATGCGAGAGCGATAGCCGCCGACCGCACATCATCGTCGCCAGGTACCAGAGTTGGCCCTTCCAGCCGACCTATCGAAGAATTGAGCGCCCCATTGGGGCCCAATTTGAATTTACAAGATGTCGCGACTCTCGGTGCAGGGCACCCGCCAGCTCTGTCGGCAATCTCTCAACCATCACATTCCAGTCCCGCGACCGAGGCGCGGGCCCGTTTCGATTCAATCATACCTACGGCCGGGACAAAGGCAAACAACGCAAACGAGGATATGGCAGCAGCAACCAGAACAGCGTAGAGGCTACGCGACGACGACCGTAGCACCTACTTCGGGAGCGCCGGTCGATGCTGAAACGCCAGCAGCGACGCAGACGAAGGCCGTCCCAGACCTGATGAAGCTCCCGGCCGTCGTCGAACAGACCAGAAATCGATTCCTCTCGGCCGGCGGTATTCCGGCCGAGCAGTTAACTCTCGTAGCGTTAAAGACGTGCCAAACCGCCGCCAGCGCGCTCAAGCCTCACCTCAACCGAAAGGACTTTAAGCCCCCCCGAAGCACCAGCTCTACGCTATTAGCCCTCGACAACAATGGATCGAAGACAGCCGCGAAGGCGCCGCAGAAGGGGTCTTCCAGGATGCAAGAGGCGGCGAACAGCATATCCAAAGCGGCCTACGAAATCGCCTCGAACCCCAACGTCGTGCTCACGCCGAGTATTCTCGAACTCTATGTTGACGTGCAGTCCAGCCTCGGAAGGCCCGGCACAATTCCCGAAGTCTTCTCCCTGTTTGGTTCGAAGCCCTTGCCGCGGAAGTCGGGAGGCGCGGTAACCTACAAGAAACAGAATCCCAATAGATCCTCCGCAGCCATTGAGCTGGACCTTGCGGACAAGGCCCTTAACGCGGCTGTGGCTGCCAAGGATCTCGATGCGGCCATCGGGATTGTCGAGACGTGTTACGCGGGGAGCCCTTTCATAAAGCAAAAGCTCATGCGAACCTTGTCGCTCCCTGCGCTGCTCGCAGTTCCCACGCCCTTCGCAGTCTACGCAATCTCCCAGCGGTTTGCAAGTCTTCACTACAACATCGACCCGATCACTATGACAAAGGTCACCTTTGCTCTCGGGATGGCGTACGTCGTCTTCACTAGCTCCTTGGGTCTTATCGCCAAGGCAACGGTTATGGATCACATGGTCCGGGTAACATGGGCGCCGGGTATCCCTCTACGAGAGCGCTGGTTGCGTGAAGAGGAGAGAGCGGCTCTGGACAAGATTGCGATGTCTTGGGGGTTCAAGGAGACTTGGAGGCATGGCGAGGAGGGAGGTACGGACTGGGCTTGCTTGAGGGAGTACATTGGCCAGAAGGGCATGGTGTTGGATAGGATCGACTTTATGGAGGGCATGAACTGAGCGGTGGAAAAGAAGAGTGTGTAGGTTTGATGGAGGAGAATCTTGATGGGCACAACTTGTAGACTTGCATACATGAAGGCACCGTATCTCGAGTGCTTGTATAATACAACAAATAGAAACTAGAAATCACCTACCACCACATTGCAATACCGTGGCCCATTGGGCATCTGCTATTATCCGTTGCAGCAATGGTCAGTCTCTTCACATTTGAAATCAATATCAATTTGATCCCTTTTTAGAAGGCGGTGAGGGGAGCGAAGCTCTCTCACCCCGAATTGCAGCTTAGCGGGGGCACACGCGACTTTGCCTGGCATTGAACCTGCCCCGCTAAACCTTGCCTGGGTAATATTTCGCATTCCAGCTCACAGCGCAAACCAATTCTAGAACTCGACAGAATCTCTACACTCTGCCGGAGACCGCCCAGACGATTCTCTCCCTTGGGCGCTACGCCTTGACGAGTACTCCACATTTCTATACCATCAGTCCATCTAAGCTTCACCATTGTCCATTCGAGATCGAGATCCATTTCCAAAGAACATCAGGCGGGGTTCTTTCCAGATCGATATTATCGCAATGGCTATAAAGTGTGTCCACCAGGGATGTGGCAAGCTCTTTGAAGAAGGGTCAAATGATGAGTGCCTCTATCACCCTGGTCCTCCAATCTTCCATGAAGGTCAGAAAGGTAAGTGAATACTACGGGATCCCGCCTCTGCCCAATTGATCATTACCCTTCTTCCTCAATTCACCACAATTCTAACCTCATCTCCCTAGGTTGGAAATGTTGCAAACCCCGAGTCCTCACATTCGAGGAATTCATGACCATCCCCCCCTGCACAGAAGGCAAACACTCCACCACCGACAAACCCCCCGAGCTCGAGAAAAAACCACAAACCTCGGACGCCGAGCTAGCTGCCAAAATCGACCGGCTCAACGCCTCGGCAGAAGCCCCAGCGAGGAAGCCCATCACTGCCCCCCAGCACATCCCGACCCCTCCTCCCCCGGCGCCCGAGTCCGATGAAGACGAGGAGGGCGTTGAGATTCCGGACGGTAGGACGTGCAGGAGGAAGGGTTGCGGTGCTAGCTACAAGGCTGGGAGCTCGAGGGAGGGCGAGTCGTGCTTGCATCACCCCGGCGTTCCCATTTTTCATGAGGGAAGCAAGGGGTATTCGTGCTGCAAGAGGCGGGTGTTGGAATTTGACCAGTTTATGAAGCTTGAGGGGTGCACGACCAAGAACAGGCATCTTTTTATTGGTAGCGGGAAGAAGGATAAGAAGGATGGCTCCGGCTCCGGCGAGGAAGTGTTGGAGACTGTCAGGTACGCTGACGAATTTGGATATTCCATTATTACTTTTCATACTGACATGGACACGTGCATGAACAGAACCGATTTCTACCAGACACCCTCTACACTCATCGCCTCATTCTTCCTCAAAAAGATTGTCAAGGACAAGTCGACGGTGAAGTTTAGCGACCAGGCCATCGATCTCGACCTAGTAACGTCGGACACCCCGCCTAAGAGATATACGGCCCAGGTCCCGCTCTTCGCGCCTATTGACCCGGAGAAGACCACTTTCAAGATACTGGGGACCAAGCTGGAAGTAACCTTATTCAAGGCGGATGGAGCCTCGTGGCCGGTTTTGCGGAGCGATGATACTCATACGGGGGAGATACTACAGATTGGAAAGGCGGGCAACCTGCAGTGAGCGCAGAGGGCCGTTTCACCGAAATTAAAAAGGAAAGGTAAAAAAAAAATTAAGAAAAAAAAGTAGACAACAGAATAGATGTTAAAGTTTTCTCTCTGAAAAAAACAGGACGCTTTGCCTAAGGCTCTCTCGTTCTCCAACATCATCAATAAGAGCCCAGCTTGCCGGAGGTTGGTTGTCAAAAGTACTTGGTACATGCAGGCGACAATTGAGGAGGAGCAATTAAGCTCTTATCAGAGATCTTATCTAATGTTCCGCCAGTGTTTCTCCCATTGTCCTCGAATTACTCAGGTACCCCACCAACAATAATGTCGCAGGCTGCACTGCTATTTCCGATCGCCAGCATCCGACGCCACCCATCCAACCTGCTTCATCCCACCTCCAAATATCCATCTCCAATATCCGCCACCCTCATAAAAAGGGGCCAAAATGGCAAGTAAAACATCTCTACAGATTGCGCAGACCACAAATCTACAAGCCTCCAAACAACAAACTATGCGAAACCTCACAATAGACACCTCTGCGACGAGCTACACACCTCCTCCCCCATCCACATCCATCACCGGCACAACGACAACAACAACAACAACAGCAACATCCACCTCCTCCCGCCGAAGCTCCTCTCCGCCCCGCCCCCCGGTAAGCCCCATAACACCCACACTAGCATCAGCGCGCCTCCCAACGACCACCACCTCCTCCACCGCGCCTGCCACCGGCACCACCGCAAACGACATAATGGCCACCCTCCCCCCACGCCAGACTTTCGCCCACGCGCAACCCAACCAAATCGGCATCGCACCACCTCCCCCGCGCCCCATCTCCTTCGACGAAAACCCGGACGCCCTAGCGCTACAGAGCGCCATCGCCGTCCTGCAGATGCAGAAGCGGCGCGCCGAGGAGGACATCCGGGCTTTACATCGCGCCAAGGGGGAGGCTATGCGTGATGCGGAGGGGTTTGTGAAGGATTTGGCGGCGGGGCGGATTAAGAGCGGGGAAGCCCTGGCGTTCTCGTCCGCCGACGGTGAGGAGGAGGAGGAGGATACGGAGAGGAAGACGCCAACGGGCCCGGCATGGAGGAAGTTGCCTGGGAGGCAGGACGTGGTCAGGTGTCCGCCGATTAATTGGGCGCAGTATGCCGTCGTGGGCGAGTCGCTGGATAAGTTGCATGCCGATCAGAGGGCGAGTCCGTCGCAGGGGGTTCCGGCCACGATAGCCCCGGACGGCACGTACGAGTTTAAGGGCGAGGGGGAGAAGGCGCGGTTTGTGGGCATTGCGGCTCCGTATACACCCGGTAGGGACAAGTTGACGGATAAGAGACCAAAGGCGCCGAGGAGATGAGACCAGGGGTCTTGGGGTAGAGTCGCTTTCTGGGATTTGTTAACTTTTGGAATGATGCTTCGACGAGGCTTACGACTTGTAATGATACGAAAAGGGAAGAAAATAAGAGAGAAAGAGGAAGGAAGGAGGGCGGAAGGGATTAGGACTAGCATGAGTCGTATCGTTGCCTGTACATTTTTAATATGGCCGGCGTTGGACTATAGTCAGTAACCTAAAGTTCACGACGGAATGACTTAAAGATAAGAGGTCAACTTCATTAGCAGTTCAAACTGTTTAATAATTCCTCGATAGAAGTTTCCGTGCTTCGCTGCCATCCTCTCCTATCTGAGTATACTTTCTTCCGCAATCTACCTTTCAACTCTCAACTTCTCAGCTGCAAATGGAAGGACTCTCCTGCCGTTGACCTCTACGCATCATTTCCCAGCAAAAGTAGCCATTATTACGTTCTCGGTGACCAATATGGAGAATAGAAAGGGTACAGCGTAAGAGAAGAAACAGAAAAGAAAAAAAAAATTAACGAAATAGGATATCAATATCGTAACTAGAAAGAAAGAGGAAATGACAAAACACTGGTTTACCCGCCGTAACTTCCGGAACCCATGAGAGGTATGCCAACCTCCTCGAGAAACGCCGAACGAACTTGCGCAAAAGGGCGCAACTAATGAGACAAGTCATACTTCGCTGAGCTGATCGAAAAATAATAATAGGGAAGAAGAGATTCCGTGGTGTGCCTGTCTAATACGGTCGAGGAATGGCGTGCTGGGGAAAAACATAGGTGAAAGTAATAGAGGGGGCAAAAAGAAGAAGAAGAATACCAGAAAAAGGAAATGTGAACACACACATCCTCGTCGAGTCCTTGGGAGAGAGGAAAGTCCTGGGCTACATCTAGGCTTCAGGGAAGTCCCTGATAAGAAAATATGTGTGTTAGTCGCCGATGCGGTGGATAGATTTGTTTCTTTCTCTTTGCCTCGAGGCGGGTCGACTTACTCCATGCTTTGCTGGACAGACCGGCGAAGACGGCGGTTATATGCTTTCCTATCCTCCGGCTTCCCCCAATACAGCGTGTGCGCCTCGGGATTTACGAGGGTCCGCGGGTCATAGGCAGGGTCTTCTTCCTCGAGGGCCGCAACGATGGAGGCAATGTGAGATCGTGCATCCTCGCGTTTCGAATAATTTGGAAAGTAGCATATCGTGCCGTCAGCTGCGATTCGGTGGTGGAAAATCTTCGTTTCCATGCGCGCTCGAGGCTGCTCCTCAGGGAAGCGAGGGCTAAAGTGCATCTTGATCCTGAATAGGCCGCCGTCAAGATTCGTCATGGGCGGGCCAAAGTAGGTGATGATCCAGACAAAGGGGTTGCCGTTCTCCAGTTGAACGTGGTGGGGAACATCATCGGCCTTGAACGCTTCAACAACCTGCTCGTATTGGTTTTGGAGGTTAACCGCAATCGTTCCCTCTTTGGCGTTCTCCTTCGCTCCGTCGGCAGCCCACATTTCTAGTTCGGCATCCAAGGCCTTCTTGATGTTGCGGATACGGCGCTCGAGCTCGGAGTAGTTGAACTTTCCCTCCATCGCATTGCTAGAGCCCTCGAATGGCATCCGTGAAAAGTTCTGGCCGTCCTTGACCTCGGATTTACCTTTTTGTATCGCCGCGAGATACGAGTCGTAGTACCACAGGAATCGTTGTTTGCAGAGGTCCTTGAACGGCTCAAACGGGACGCTAGTCTCATCAAGGTCTTGCATATCAATGTCATTATCCTCTTGGTCGGCTGCGGACTTTGCGGACGCGGACGGCGTGCCATCGGGGGCGAGCCCTAGGTATTCCTCCATCCTCTGCATGACGGAGATCCTTAAAGTTTCGTGCCGAATCTGTTATCTGGTCAGCTTCAAACGGAACGCCCACACACTAGGCACGAGCTACAACAACGCAGGGATTTCCCAGGTCACGTACTTTCTGGACATAGTCTGCCTGGTTCTTCTTGTCGCTAGCTTCGTTTGCATCTTCGAATCCGGGTTCATTCTCGTATGGATTCGAAGACATCAAACTCTGAATAGAAAGCAGAATGGACTCCAGTCCTTGAGCGGCGGACCACTCTTCTCCGCGTTCGCCACGCCATGTCCTACCAATGACAGTCAGCCCGGGGTCGGACGGTAACGGTCAAGTCGCCGTAAAAGGGGAGTATAAGTTGAGTTGGTCGTCAGGAAGTCGGGTGTGAAGGACGGATCCTATGTGAGAGAACAAAGGGAAGGCGAAAGGAGACAACGCTGGCATACCCTAGAATCGATCTGTGGAAGTTAGCACAGGGCGATCTTAGTGCCGAAAGTAAATGAGAAAAGGGTGGTGGAAATTATAACATACAAGCAGACTTTCCCGCTAGCATAAATGTTGGGATTGAATCGGCATCGTCCAGCATTAGTGGTGATCGCTGTTACATTCGGGGACTTTCTGGGGTAGTCTGGGAGACATCGTCAGTTCCCGCACTTCAAGACTTGAAGATTGAATGGCTCTGAGGCAACGATCAGTGGTCGTGGATGTTGCGACGAACCCTTGTTGAATTTTACAGTAAACTACTCCCCCAAATTGATGCGTTAGTAACCTGAAAGACCAAGTCAAGCTTTTTTCCCAAGCCTTGAAAGGTAGAGGCCGATTTGGGAGCTTTTCTATTTGAATCGTACCTCGAAAAAACCAAACTCGTAAGGTGTCTCGTGAGGCCCAATGATTAAGGCTTTGACATTGCGAACGTCGGAATCTCGGCAAGCGACGGCGAGAGCTGTGAATTCGAGGCGTAGAACGACCAGATTAGCAAATACAAATTAAAAGACAGAAAGAGATACTAGATTAAGATATCAGGCCATACACAAATCCGAGTCCTTTTGGATATCGCAGAGCTCCTAAGCAGTCAAATGTCGTCAGTTCCGGAACCCCGCGGATAATCTAGAATGGGTGGGCAGCGCGGGGCGGAAATGTGGACTGCGGGGTGCTGTGCCGCAGCACTACTAACCTTGGTAATACGGATTATCGACTGGTCAGCCATGGCAAATGGCTTTGGCTCCCGGTGCTAGGGGAGAGAGAGGGAGGGAGACGGAGGAGGAGGTTCGATGCGCAATGAAATGTATTGACGGGCCGATATGCAACGAGGAGGAAGGAGGTGACGAGAGTCGAGGTTGGGCGTGGAGCTGTTGGTAGTATGCGGGAGTTGGAAGAGCAGGGCGAAGAGAAGATGGGAAGAAGGCTTAGGAGGGAAAAATAAGGGAGTAAGCGTGTGGGAGGCCTTTGGATAGATTATCGACGAGTAAGAAACCAAAGTCGGATCCGGTACTGGAGCACAACCAGCAGCAGGCAAGACCAGGCAACCGCAGCTTCCCAGCTCGGAGTGTTTGGTTTGGAGTGTTTGCAGGGTTGGAACTTGGGGGGGCCAAATGGAGGCTCGGAGTTGAGGCTTGTTGGAGGGGTGGAGGGGTGGAGGGGTCAAAGGGAACCAAGACAACAACAGAACATGAATTGACTTGGAGACGGCTTGGGGGTGCGGGGCAGTCTCGGTGCTGGCGATTGCCTGGCGGTGGCAGCGGGGGCTAGGTTCAAGGTTCGAAATAACACAGATTGAGTCTGGTGTTTTAGCCTCATGAATTTCTGGGTGGTGCATAGTTTGAGACAGAGACTGGCAGGTCACGTCAAAGGCGACGCTGTTTGGGCCTGCACCGCCGTTTGCTTCAATTGTTGTCCTTGTACTTTGTACTTCGTAGTTCGTGCTTGTAGTTTGTACCCACCCGTTTAGACGCGGACAAGCGCCAGTAAAGTTTCAAGTTCAATCAAGTTCAATGTTCCATCAATCAGATGTACAGTTGTACACTCACTGCCTGCTGGCTTCATGCAGCCTGCCAGTCTGGTCTGCCTTGTGAAAGCCATTGCCCCCCCATGGCCGATGTTGAGCCAATTTACACAGGTACCTTGCTTGTATTTCCATTGAAATCGGTATGTCATAACTACGTCTGCCTACGAAGGCACATTCACTCGTGTGGATTGGTGAGAGACTATTTTGAAGCGAGGAATTGAATATATCAATGAGGTATGCTAATGCTCCCATTGCTCGCATGTTCCCGGTCCTACGGACATCCAGGAAAGCAGGAAGCAACCTGCGCGAGAGACTGTAGACATCGAATGATTCGCTCTGGTATGCGTAGTCTGTGAAAATCTTGATCATAAAAAAGTGGAATTGGCGACGACAAGGTGTAGAGAATCACGATCCTGAAACTGGCCGAGAATCATCTCAAGCCTTGATAGCCGACAACCCAGGAGGCCACGGAAACACAACTGTATGGCGCCGGAGGTTCTTGAAGTCGCACACCCCAAGGATCCAGCGCCGGGTGTAGAGCCTCGGCATGGGCATTTCGCCCTGCGATGCTTCAAGGTCTATCACCATCGAAACTTGACGATCCACGTCACCCATATCACCCCTTTCTTGGAAGGAGGTGAATGCATACCTAGATTGCGACCAACCGGCTGCCTCCCAGACAAAAATGGCACGGTAGGGCTCCTTGCGCCGCGAACCCCATGGCACTCCCAATCTTAGTTGATACCCTTGTGCAATGGCGTATTCTAGATGCTGACACATCATGCCGAGTGTCTTGTCGCGAAAAGACGGTTCGCGGTCGTCCTCACACGAGTTGGAGAAGCTGCTGTCGGAGGGTACGAACTCCTCTATCAACTCAGCTATGTGCATGTACCTGCGCCCACAGGAGTAAAGATAGTCCACCAGGCCATCGAGCCCCCGCGACTGATCCAAGTCCCTAGATGTGTCGATGACCTTGCCCAGCGTCCAGAGGTGGCCCTTGGTTTGGATACCCTTGCGGGTGAGTCGCACGCCACTTAAGCGGCAGCCTTTGTAGAAGGACAATTTGCGATGCGACTCTGGCTCAGGAGCATGGAACCCACGAAATAGGTATCTTTCGAGAAGCCTACCAACAGACATATTGGACAC
This sequence comes from Scedosporium boydii, assembly GCA_002221725.1. NCBI lineage: Eukaryota > Fungi > Ascomycota > Sordariomycetes > Microascales > Microascaceae > Scedosporium > Scedosporium boydii. The sequence goes on from NJFT01000015.1 coordinate 136,745, forward strand.
CACACCACGGCCCTCATTCTTTCGATTATCGAGGATTTCTCCATTAATCAGACACATCGTTAGAGTAGCGAGACTTACACTGAGCGAATTTTCTTGCAAGAGCTCGACATCAAGGCGTCTCGAGTAACCGCAGCAGTTGCCAATGACAGAAAGCCGGTCCATCGGCTCTGAGATTCCTCTCAATGCAACATCAGAGATAATAGTCCGAGTCATGGACTCGGAGTCCTTGAGCAGGACCGTGTATTTTCCTGCCTTGCGGAGGATCTGCTCTACTGTTACCTCTTCCTCCTTTGTCTGATGCTGAAAAGCCAGGCAGAGATTGGTAATCTGTTCAGTGAAGGTTATGAAGCGTATGTAGAGCTCTCCGGGAATGCGCCGAAATTCATCCCACTTCCGTTTCTGCACCTCAAGGGAAGGTCGGTGGGGCAACAGCAGATTCATCTTCGCCCCTCCACAGTAGGCCTCCTGGTAAGTCCAGGCTCGCAACCACCAGTCGTCCCTAAGTATGTCAGCAACAAGCTGGAGTACCTCCCATGCCTCCTCGCGACTTGTTTTTTCCGAAAGCTGAAATCTATGTCGTCTGCCGCGCCGCAGGTCTGGGACCTGTCCTCCCGACTTGTCCTTAACGAGGTGCCCTTGTAGGAGGTGAGCTAAGAGAGTTAATTCGCGTTCCGACTCGACTTGTCTCCAGAGCAGGGCGAGCGGGTAGTTACTAAATGCATACACCCGATCCATCGATTCGAGACCGGCTTTCTTTTCTTCGCTATAGCGTCTTTCACACTGCTTGATACTGTGCCTGTCAATCCACAACAAATGTACGCCCACCGAGTGCATGTACTTGATGGTTCGCGTGAAGACCGGGCTGCGGACTGGGGACGGGAATACCCCAGCACGGTCTCGAGATTGGATATAATACAACAACTCGGAGTCGTTTGCGGAGAACATGTTCTCGAACATAGAAGGTGCCCAGGTATAGGACAGCGAAACGTAGCGGCCGCTCTCGAATGCATCGACCCACTCCCGCTCCAAAATAGATCGGGACGACTCACTCAAGGGAACAGGGCAAAAGCATTCAAGATTTGCTAGAAACCCCTCCGACTTGTTATGGGGCTTCTCCATCTTCTGGATTTCTAGGCACATGGATGAGATGGACTCGCCGCGCCTGACGATTGTGAAAAGGGGCTGGTCCATGTCCTCCATTGTCCGTCTGTTCGCCATGTTATCGGGCTCGCTTAAGATTAACTTCGCTCGAACGATGATTGACGTGGTGCAATGTTGGAAGTAAATTTAGAGGGGAAGTCAAGCCATGAAACGCGACGCGTTGTGAGGTGGTCGCGCTAGATCACGTGATACCAGAGTTCATTGACTGGGATCCTCTGTCCAGAACATCTCACAGAACATACTAAGAAGTGCACCAGATTGTTAGAATTAGTCCGCCCAGTACTTCGTACCTCAGTACATAAGTGGGTGAAGCAAGTACTGGAGAGATCTCAAGATGAAGGGCTAAGCTACAAACGACACTACCCTCCACCAAACCATGGCTGAAGCAACATATTCTTTTGCAATCTCACATTTTACTTGTACACTTGCATTTCCTGAGGGACCAAGTTTGGAAGCCCCTGCACCATTGGGAGCCGTGAGAATTTAATAGTCGCCATCAATTGATCAACCAGAAGAATATTGTCTATCTGACAGGTGCCTTCGAGTGGGAGCCAGCGGCGCAAAACTGCCCCGCATTTGGGACCCTACCAGCGACGCGTTGAGCGCGACGGTCCCAGCTTAAACTTTAATTGCTTCATTGTTCCCTTGCGCCTCATCACCTCCCAACTTCAGCATCATCGGAGTCCTCCATTTGTGCCCACGAAACGACGAATATAACCCCCGAAATCGAATATCAAATCTCAAGTGGAGGGAGAACCCGCGTTTTGTCCATTTAAACTCTTCCGGCCTCGGAAATGGCGAGCTTCTTCGACATCAAGGCCAGGAAACTGGCTGCCGCCAACGGCGCAGGGACTCAGAAGCAAGACAAATCGGCACAACCCCCAAGAACGCAGCCATGGGTAGAGAAATAGTACGGCAGCCAATGCAGCCTCAATTTTCGATAATGTCTCCGTTCTTCTGCTAATAACCGGATGTCTATACAGCCGTCCACGAACCCTCAACGATGTTGCTGCCCAGGAGCATACCACCGCTGTCCTTCAGAGGACCCTACAGGCTTCTAACGTACGGCCCTAACGGGTTTCCTGCTTCTCCAAATGCGTCTCGACCTCGCCGTCTAACCGCCCTTTTCTCCGTAGCTACCCCACATGCTCTTTTACGGCCCTCCAGGAACAGGCAAAACCTCTACGATTCTCGCCTTAGCGAAGGAACTCTACGGACCGGAGTTCATGAAATCTCGCGTCCTCGAGCTCAACGCCTCAGACGAACGCGGCATCTCTATCGTCCGGGAAAAGGTTAAAGACTTTGCGCGAATGCAGCTTACGAATCCCCCTCCCGGGTACAAAGACAAATACCCCTGCCCACCCTTCAAGATCATCATCCTCGATGAGGCCGACTCCATGACGCAGGACGCCCAGAGCGCTCTCCGCCGCACAATGGAAACGTACAGCAAGATTACCCGGTTCTGCCTCATTTGCAATTACGTCACCCGTATAATCGACCCCCTGGCGAGTCGATGCAGCAAGTTCCGGTTCAAGAGCTTAGACAAGTCGAATACGAGGGCGAGGCTCGCCGAAATTGCCGAGAAGGAGTCCGTTCCGCTCGAGGATGGAGCCTTGGATGCTCTAATAAAGTGTAGCGAGGGCGATTTGCGAAAGGCCATCACCTTCCTTCAAAGTTCCGCCCGGTTAGTTGGCTCGATGGGAGGCGTGGACCAGGACGGAGACGAAGAGATGGATGGGCAGAAAAAGGTTGTCACGGCCAAGATTGTTGAGGACATTGCTGGCGTGATACCGGCTCCGACAATTGATACTCTTGTGAGGGCTATGCGCCCAAGAGGATCCGGTTCCACATATACCCCGGTCGCCGAGGTTGTGCAGGAAATGGTGGCGGATGGCTGGAGTGCCGGACAGGTCCTGAACCAGGTATGTTTTACGTCTCAAGGATTTTTTCTCCTGTCTACCCTAGAGCTGACGGAACCCCTTCCAGCTTTATCAAGCCATCATATTCAATGAGACTATCCCCGACAAGCAAAAGAACAAGATTGTTATGGTGTTTTCCGAAATCGACAAGAGGTTGGTTGACGGCGCGAGCGAACACTTGTCGATTCTAGACATGGCCCTGAGGATATCTGCCATCATGGCCGGTAAATAGAGAAAGTCATATTGTCAGATATTGCGCATAGGGAGAAAAGTGTAATCGGATCGGGTATTAAAAAAGGTCTGGCGTTTAATGTAATCTAATTCATTATCATCACGACATGATTTCGCTTTTCGCTTAAACCTGCCATCCTTTCATCAGACTGTCGGCTTTTACGACCGAGATTTGGGACCGAGAAGCCCAAGATCTAAAGCCAGAGACCCCCAAGGATCCGCTTGCTTGTTTCCACTAGAGCCACCGTCGCCCTCGCCGAACATGCGAGAAATTTCGGCCAAGGTACTGACGATGCCTTCGATGCCCATTTGGCCGTCCTCAATACCCTCTGCAACGGCTTCCATGGTTGCAATCCTGGCCGAATCCGAAGCAAAGACCCACGGTTTTATCTTTCCCGTTAGGTCTGGTTGCTCGGGCCCGGTCGCCGACCCCAGGCTATCGAGTAATCCTGGCTTCAAATGCTTAGCTTGCTCCGACGCGGGCCATGGGAATTGCGGAAGAAGTTGGCTCTCCGGAACCAAGTGCTCTACTACTTGGCACGCCTCCTTCAGCTGTTTGGCTAGAGAAATGTTGAATTGGGATTTGTAGGCAATGATGGATTTCTGCGCCGAAGTCAATTTGGACAAATTTGCCAAGTAAGGTAGTAGGAGATGCGCTGCCGGGCCTGGTGCAGTCCTGACTGTGGATTTTTTATCTTGTGAGGACATGACGGTGGACTTCACAATTGGTTCTGCCAACATGGAGTCCGGTGCCCCGAGAGAAGTGATGAGGGCTTTTCGTGCGCTTATGTATTGGTCGTAGCTCTCCTTTACAGTCTCCAGCTTCGCGGTGATTTTGGCTTTCTTCTGCTTTGTGGTCTCATCCTCTGAACCAACTTTTCTCTCGCCATCTTGAGAAGGCTCTGCGTCAGGGTCGTCCTCGTCACTCGAAGCCTTGCTCAACTCCGACTCAATCCAGTTGATTAGCTCATTGCGGGTGGCATCGAGAGCGCGAATCTTGGCGGAGGGTGTGATTGAGTCGGGGTCAAAGGAGCACTTTGCCTTGAGTGCTTGAAGAAACTGCTCCTCTCGGGTAAGGAGAAGCTTTGATTTTAGCAAGACTTTGTCCAGTTTACCGGCCAGCTTCGCTAGATCGGGCTGACCCCCCTCCTCGTCTGTTGCGAAGCTATCCACAATCTCATTTGGAACTTTGAGAAGAGGGGCCAAGTCCTTGAAAATGGACTTTAGATCCAGGAAACTGGAGTCGACTGCCGGTTTCTGGCCTAAGAGATCGATATACTTCTCAAGCGACTCAAGCCGGCCCAACTTCTCTTGCTGATTGATCAAGTGCAGTTTGTCGTCTAAAATCTCAGGATGGCTCCGCTTACCTCGAGGGCCAGCGGATTGATTTAAGTGAGAGTGAGCTTTCCGGACAGTATCGAACTCGTCTTGCGCCTTGAGGTTTGCTGAGACCGCTTTGAAGAACTCATCCATAAGCACGGTTGTGCGTTGCTCAGGCGGAATCAGCTTGGTTGACGGGTCAATCAGGGATAGTGGACCACCGGTATGAGAGCCTTCCAAGGAGGATTCTAAATGGAATGCCAAAACGCGTCGAACATGCTCAACGTGTTCCCTCGGCTTCACATAGGCCGCCATGCCCTGTTGTATGAGCCTGACCGTTTCCTCAGGCGACTGCATGGCGTCGAAATTTGAAGGCCGGTGCAAACGGAATTATTCAAAGTCGCAGGATTTTAGTTCGGTATTATTCTTTTGGAATTGGTGAAAAGTGTAATTGAATTGTCATCTTGATCGTGAGCTCGAGGTCGTGGCAGCTCGGAGCTCGATGAGCTTCTCGTGAGGTGTGGTGGGGTGTGAAACTGTGAGCTGAGCGGTTGTTAGTGAGAAGCCCAAAAACCAGGGCCCGCGAAGCTACCTGGAAATGGTGGCGGCCTTGTAAACACGTTATCACGTGACACATAACACTGTGGACATGGACAATGTACCACACGCAGGTGGCGAGTGGGCTGCAGCTTACTTCGTAACAATCCGTCGTACAGCAACCAGGCTGAAGCAGAGCAACTTAAAAAATCGATGGGCATCTTTGGTGTCGGTGTTGTGGGCCATTTTTGTCAACCTTTACCATTCAATTACCAGTTCCTTGCCGTGTACTATATTAATTCGCATCCTCCCTTAGAGGATTGCTGCATATTTCCCCAGAGAGCTGGTCCTATCAGCTCCAACACGAATTTGCCATCTGATAATCTCCAATACCAGCTGCGACATCGATCATCCATCCGCGTTACGCATCACCGCCCACCATGGCCGACCCGCGAGATGTGTCGCAGTACAAGTACTCGGCCATGTCCAACCTTGTCCTCAAGGTAGACCGGCGGCTTATCAACCGGCCCACGGACAAGGCGACAGGCGAGCCCGAGTCTATTGCCGGGCGCTTGACGATCAAAGACATGGGGTCGCGCGTCGGCCGCGAAGCCGCGCCGAAACCGAAGACCCTCCCAGATGTTGAGAGAGGAAGCATACAAGAAGGCCGAGATGTGCTTTTAAGAGACCAAAGGAAGCGCAAGGCCGATGGCCAGTTACGGGGGAATGGTATTCTGGGCGCAGCAGATCTCGCCATCGAAGGCATCCAATACCGTCCACGGACAGCCGCCACGCGCGCGACCTTCGACCTTATCCTAACACTTGTCGCCAACAGCTTAGGCGACGTACCCTACGAAGTGGTGCGAAGCGCTGCCGACGCCGTCTTGGAGTATCTCAAAGATGAGGATATGAAGGACTTTGATAAGAAGAAGGAGATCGACGAGATTCTGGGCATAACACTGAGCCCGAAGCAGTTCAACGACCTTGTCAATCTAGGAAAGAAAATCACCGACTACGATGCGCAAGACGAAGAAGAAGAGGATAGGGCATCACAGGGCAGTGCCACCCTTGACGATCGGCAAGGTGTCGCTGTTGCGTTCGAGGACGAAGACGAAGAGGAGGAGATTGTTCCTGAGGTCCGCGACTATTCATCTGAAGAAGAGGAGGAAGAAGAAGAGGAAGAAGAGGAGGCCGCGAGAGAAGCCGGTGCCGCTGATGCAGAGGCATTACGAGAGGGCGACGAAATGGTTATCGACTCTACTATAACAGACCAAGGGAAGCAAGATGGGGAGACCACTGTACCAGCCCGGGAAATAGATGCCTTTTGGCTTCAGCGCCAAGTCGGCAAGATCTATTCTGACCCCAAAGAACAACACGATAAAACCCAAGAGGCGCTGCGAATACTCTGTGGCGAACCGGACGAGCCGGGTGGCGAAGAGAAGCCGTTGCGAGAAATCGAGAACGACCTCATGGAGCTCTTCGAGTACGAACACCACGAGCTCGTCCAGCTCCTTATCGAGAACCGAGAGAAGGTCGTCTGGCTTACCAAGTTAGCGCGGGCTGAGAGCAACGAGGAGCGTGCTGCTGTCGAACGCGAAATGGCTTCAGAAGGCTTGCAGTGGATTCTCAATGAACTACACGGGAAGAAGCCCGAGGAAGGCAAGAAGAAGCTTGATATCAAGATGGACATCGACGTTCCGGAATCTATCACCAACGGCGCTGCCAAGGCCGAGAAACCCGAAGGCCAGCTTGTAGGTGGGCTACAACCGCGGAAGCTCATCAACCTGGACAATCTCGTTTTCGACCAGGGCAACCATCTCATGACGAACCCAAATGTAAAGATACCTGCGGGCTCTACGAAGCGCACTTTTAAGGGCTATGAAGAGATTCACGTCCCAGCACCGAAGAAGCGGAGTGACCCCAACGATCCCCTTATCCCGATTACAGAGATGCCGGAGTGGGCTCGTGTTCCCTTTAGTACCGCGAAGTCTCTGAACAGGATCCAGTCGAAGTGCTATCCCACGGCGTTCCAAGATGATGGGAACATGCTTGTTTGCGCTCCCACTGGCAGTGGTAAGACAAACGTAGCTATGCTTGCAATTCTTAGGGAGCTCGGCAAGCACCGCGATCCCGAGACTGGCAATATTGACCTGGATAGCTTCAAAATTGTATACATCGCCCCTCTCAAGGCCCTTGTCCAGGAACAGGTCGGGAACTTTGGCAAGAGGCTCCAGCCCTACGGTATTACAGTTGAGGAACTTACTGGCGACCGTCAACTCACGAAGCAACAGATCGCGGAGACTCAGATCATCGTGACCACCCCAGAGAAGTGGGATGTCATTACTCGGAAAGCGACGGATCTCTCCTATACCGTCCTCGTCCGACTGATCATTATTGACGAGATCCACCTGCTTCATGATGACCGTGGTCCAGTTTTGGAAAGCATCATAAGTCGTACCATCCGCAAGACCGAGCAGACCGGTGAGCCGGTCCGCCTAGTTGGCCTATCTGCTACTTTGCCCAACTTCAGGGACGTAGCGAGCTTCCTCCGAGTTGATATGAAGACAGGACTCTTCCACTTTGACGGTTCTTTCCGACCCTGCCCGCTCCGCCAAGAGTTCATCGGCGTTACAGACCGCAAGCCCATCAAACAACTCAAGACAATGAACGATGTTACTTACAACAAGGTCCTGGAACATGTCGGTACCAATAGGAACCAGATGCTGATCTTTGTTCACTCGAGAAAAGACACAGCCAAGACTGCCCGGTACATTCGAGACAAGGCTTTGGAAATGGATACCATTAACCAAATTCTACGTCATGACGCTGGTAGCCGCGCTATCCTGAACGAAGCCTCGGAGCAAGCTACTGATAAGGACCTCAAAGATCTTCTACCATACGGATTCGGAATCCATCATGCCGGCATGAACCGAGCCGACCGTACCGATGTCGAGGATCTCTTCGCCCAAGGTTCTATTCAGGTCCTTGTTTGTACTGCTACGTTGGCTTGGGGTGTAAACCTTCCTGCGCATACAGTCATCATCAAGGGTACGCAGGTTTACTCTCCCGAGAAGGGTAGCTGGGTTGAGCTTAGTCCTCAGGACGTTCTACAAATGCTTGGTCGTGCGGGTCGACCTCAATTCGATACCTACGGAGAGGGCATTATAATAACGACGCAAAGCGAGATGACGTATTATCTATCGCTCTTGAATCAACAATTACCCATTGAGAGTCAGTTTGTGAGCCGCCTGGTCGACAATCTGAATGCAGAAATTGTGCTTGGTAATGTCCGAACGCGAGACGAGGGAGTAGAGTGGCTTGGGTACACGTATCTCTTCGTCCGTATGCTTCGGTCACCAGGCCTTTACCAAGTCGGGGCGGAATATGAGGACGACGAAGCCCTCGAACAAAAACGAGTTGATCTCATCCACTCGGCGGCCACCGTCCTCCGAAAATCGGGCCTGGCCAAGTATGATGAAAAGACGGGGAAGCTACAGGCTACTGAACTGGGTCGTATTGCTTCTCATTACTACATCACCTACGGCTCGATGGATACCTACAACACCCTGATCCTTCCGGGCATTACCACCATTGAGCTCTTCCGAGTATTCTCGCTCAGCGCCGAATTCAAGTTCATTCCCGTCCGACAAGACGAAAAGGTTGAACTTGCGAAGCTTCTTAGCCGAGTTCCGATCCCCGTCAAAGAGAGCATCGAAGAATCCCACGCCAAGATCAACGTTCTTCTACAGGCCTACATCTCTCGGCTTCGCCTGGAGGGTTTCGCTCTCATGGCCGACATGGTTTACGTTACTCAATCTGCAGGGCGAATCTTGCGTGCCATCTTCGAAATCACCTTGAAGAAGGGCTGGGCTGATGTTGCAAAGACGGCCCTCGACCTATGCAAGATGGCCGAGAAGAGGATGTGGCCGACGATGACGCCACTTCGCCAGTTCCCCAGCTGCCCTCGTGACATCATCCAAAAGGCAGAACGAGTTGAGGCCCCTTGGAGTGCATACTTCGATCTTGACCCTCCAAGGATGGGAGAACTCCTCGGTATGCCGCGACACGGCCGGACTGTTTGTGGACTAGTCGCCAAGTTCCCTAGACTGGAGGTGCAGGCCCTCGCGAAGCCCCTCACGAGGTCCATGATGCATATAACTCTAGAAATAACGCCAAACTTTGAGTGGGACGATGAAGTCCACGGCGCGGCAGAGAGCTTTTGGATCATTGTCGAAGACTGCGATGGAGAGCGGATCCTCTACCATGATCAATTCATCCTCCGAAGGGAGTATGCGACGGCTGAAGATAACCGCCACGTCGTAGACTTTACCGTGGAAATTTTGGAACCCATGCCCCCCCATTACTTCGTCTCCTTGATTTCAGATCGATGGATGGCCTCGGAAACTAAGCTTGCTCTCTCTCTTCTAAACCTCATCCTCCCAGAAAAGTTCCCGCCACATACTGAGCTCCTTAAGCTTCAGCCTCTCCCCGTGTCCGCGCTCAAGGTTGAACAATACGTCAAGCTGTACCCTAACTGGCAAAATTTCAATCCTATCCAGACTCAAACGTTCAATTCGCTGTACAGCACTGACGACAATGTACTTGTCGCTGCGCCCACCGGATCCGGGAAGACTGTCTGCGCAGAATTCGCCCTTCTCCGTCACTGGGCGAAGAGCTCGGCCGGTAAAGCCGTATATATCGCCCCCTACCAAGACCTTGTTGACATACGGTTGCGCGACTGGGAGAAGCGGCTTAGCCATCTGCGTGGCGGCAAGTTGATTGTGAAGCTCACGGGCGAGACAGCAACCGATCTTGACCTGCTCAACAGGGGCGACTTGGTCTTGGCCACACCATCTCAGTGGGACGTTCTGTCGCGCCAGTGGAGGCGGCGCAAGAACGTCCAGCTGGTCGAGCTTCTCCTTGCCGACGAGCTGCATCTCCTAGGAGAGAATCTTGGGTACGTCTACGAAGTCGTCGTGTCCCGGATGCAGTACATCAGTGGCCAGACGGAGCGCCCTCTGCGAACGGTGGCTCTCAGCGTTTCCCTCGCGAACGCGAGAGATTTTGGGTCTTGGATCGGCGCGAAGAAGCACGACGTGTACAACTTCAGCCCGCTTGTCCGCCCCCTGCGACTCGAGCTTCATCTCCAATCCTTCTCAATCCCCCATTTCCCTTCTCTCATGTTAGCAATGGCGAAGCCCACCTACCTTGCCATCACGCAAATGTCGCCGAATCAACCGGCCTTGGTTTTTGTCCACAGCCGAAAGCAGACTCGGCAAACGGCTCGAGATCTTCTTGCAGCCTGTTATGCGGATGACTACGAAGACCGCTTCCTTAATGCTGAAGGCGACCAGCTCAAGCGCATTCTCGATCACATTGACGAGGAACCTCTCCGTGAAGCCCTATCTCATGGTGTCGGCTACTACCACGAGGCTCTCAGCCAGAGCGACCGGCGCATCGTCAAGCATCTCTATGATAGAGGAGCTATTCAGGTCTTGGTCGCGTCTCGGGACGTTTGCTGGGAGCTGGACTGCACTGCCCACCTAGTGGTGGTCATGGGCACTCAGTATTTCGACGGACAAGAACACCGCTATGTGGACTATTCTATGAGCGAGGTCCTACATATGTTCGGCAAGGCCTTGCAGCCTTTAGAGAAGAAGAGCCGCGGCGTGCTCATGGTACCAGCAGTGAAGCGAGAGTTCTACAGCAAGTTCTTGAGGGAGGCGCTTCCGGTAGAGTCGCACGTTCCCGACAACCTCCACGATACGTTTGTCACTGAGATCAGCACAAAGATGATCCAGTCGGCCGGCGATGCTGTCAACTGGACCACCTTCACCTATTTCTACAGGCGCCTGCTTGCCAACCCAAGCTACTACGGTCTCAGCGAACTAACGGATGACGCTCTTGGTCGCTTCATTTCTGACCGGGTGGAAGAGACGTTCAGCCAGTTGAACGAGGCGAAGATTATCGAGTACGATGAAGAGGACGGCTCCGTCGTGCCCTTGAACGCAGCCATGATCGCAGCATACTACAACATCTCCTACGTGACCATGGAAACCTTCCTTCTCTCGCTCACTGGTCGCACGAAGCTCAAGGGAGTGCTCGAGGTTGTGACGTCCGCCACCGAGTTCGAGGCTATCCAGCTAAGGAGACACGAGGGCGGAATTCTACGGCGTATATACGAGAAACTGCCCGTCAAGATGTCGGGAGACGTCAACCTGGACTCGGCGCATTTCAAGGCTTTCGTCCTGCTTCAAGCACACTTTTCAAGGCTCCAGCTCCCTGTCGATCTCATCAAGGACCAGGAGGTTATCCTATCCAAGGTGCTCGGCCTTCTCAGTGCAGCCGTCGACATCCTTTCTTCGGAAGGACATCTCAATGCCATGAATGCCATGGAAATGTCACAGATGGTGGTACAGTCCATGTGGGATCGCGATAGCCCGCTCAAGCAGATCCCTCACTTTACGGACGATACTATCAAGGCCGCCAATAAGTTCGGGTATGTGGAAACAGACTATAGCTACCCTTTTGTCCCCCTTGCCCCAAAGAAAACATGCTAACCAACGTCCCGCTCGTAGAATTAAGGACATTTTCGATTTCATGGAGGCGATGAATCCTGAAGAGAACCCCGATTACAGCTCGCTGGTCAAGGCCCTGGGTCTCACCAACAATCAGCTGGCACAGGTTGCCGACTTCACGAACAACAAGTACCCTGACATCGAGATGGAGCACGAGATCGAGGACGAGGACGAGATCCGCTCGAACGAGCCGGCGTACTTGAACATTAGGATCCAGCGCAACGTTGAAGAGGATGACGAAGTGGACCCGACGGTCCATGCGCCATTCTACCCGGCGAAGAAGATGGAAAATTGGTGGCTGGTTGTCGGTGAAGAGAGCACCAAGAGCCTTTTGGCGATCAAGAGGGTGACAATTCTGAGGAAGCTTGACGTAAAGTTGGAGTTTACGGTACCTACAGAGGGCAAGCATGATCTGAAGCTCTATCTCATGAGTGACAGTTATATGGGCGTGGATCAAGAACGGGAGTTTACTGTCACGGCAGCAGAGGGTATGGACGTTGACGAAGAGGACGAGGAAGACGAGGATGAAGAGTAAAAAGACGAAAACGACGCAGGCTCAGTTGGTTGATTAAGAGGGCTTGGCCGCGATGGTCCCCAGTGTATAGAATTCGTGTGGTAAGAGCTTGCGAAGCATGATAAATAAAAAATGGAAAGGCAATGTTCATTGATTTTAGGGTATTCAAAAGCTCGGCGACCACTTCGTTGTCACAAAGTTCGGTGGTGAATTGTTTGGAGGCTGGAAGCAACTTGATAAATGGGGTGGCTGGTGATTGGTCGGCAGGCGGCCAATGGGTGCGATGAGTTGGCGTGAGATCATATTGGCGACGTCGCAGAACGAGGAAACGCAAGCGCCCACCCACATACTCTCTGCCTGCTACGGCGATCTTGGTACGAGGCCGGCGATGGCACAGTTCGGCGGCTACGGGCTGGCATATTCAAAGAGCAGTTTCCTGGGGGAAGGGAGTGGAAATGCAAGGTAGAGAGATGATGGTCTCTCCATCAAGTATTCTGTCATTGATGAGCACTGGCGATGGCGATGGCGATGGCGATGGTGATATATCTGGGCCGGCGGTGAGAAAGGTAAACGGAAGGAGGCACGTCGCCATCCTCCCATCAGGTCCTGCACCTCGGAGCCATCTCCGGCGCAAACTGCTCCTTCTCTGGCATCTCGATGGGAGACTGTCTCGGCCGGCTCCTGCCCGGCTTGGGCTAAAAACTACCTCGTCCTGCAAGACTCACCTTCCTCATACATTAGATGAATCACTCTTGACAGAGACACCTGGTGGTACTGGTAGCGCTGGTAGTACTTTTAGGTACTCTTGTCATCCCCATCTGTCCTGTCCATGAAGCTACAATGTGCAAGTACTGCCAAGGTATTTGGCGTAACATTGGTGCCCCTTCATGGCAATTGCCCCAGCTTCCTTTCTAGAGTCAGGCTCACTTGTACCGGATTTGTATCAAGGACAAGTGGATGGGAAACTCCAAGCCAAAACTGTATTAATTGACTACTTCTTCTGGTGCATGCATGTCACGTGCCCTGCCTCCATCCCCCATCAGCTCACTCACTGCCAAAGTGCTGCAGTACCAAAGTCTTAACCTTGTCTTATTATTACGAACTTCTCTTTTTCTGACGAAAATCCTCGCATCCCTCCTTGTCCCGATCGCCTCTTTTTTTAACCCTGCACTACTCTTCCTTTTCCTTGCAGACCTTCACCACACCACAACATCATCACAAGGGCTGCTGGTGCAATTGCCACAAATCCATAGTGGATTGTTTGCACCTTGTCCCAAGATCCTCATCCTCTCCCCAGCCTCCCCAGCTTATTTGAGAGCACGCTAATCACGCGAAGCAAAGCCTAACGCGTAGTCCTACCTTATTTATTTATCCTCCACACCTCTACTTCACCCCAACACCTGGTAGCTTCAGCATTGCGCCTTAACTGATCGCATTGCCGTTGCGAACACCAACACAATGTCGTCTCCTGAACCATCCACCGACAAGAAGGACGTCACTTCTGCGACTGCGCCCGATGTCACTGAAGCTCCTGAAGCTAAGGAGGAGCAACCAAAGGTTGAGGCTACCAAGGAGGCCGAGTCCAATGCTGAAGCTGATGCTTCTAAAGGTATGTCTTGATATACACATCGTTCTTCTCGCGCTCTTGCCATTCGGTCTCTACCTAATCGCCCTGGCTCTCTCTATCTCTGGCGCCTCTACGTCTCAATTGAGGATGGCGCAGCCTCCGCGTCGACGGATCCACTCCAACTCGCGTCCAGGCCCATGCATCCCTTGCCCTCCCCGTCAAGTCTTTCGTCGCATCGCGTTGATATTACTGCGCTCGCTATTTGTTCATTGATTGACACGCTTTCTGGTTTAGATGACACTTCGTCGGAGAAGCCCACCGAGCCGGCCGAGGCCAAACCCGACACCGAGAAGGCCGAGCCGAGCAGCGCCGAAAAGAAGGACGAGGAAGCCGATGTCGAGATGAAGCATGCCGCCACCGAGGGCGGAGATGCCACTCCTGCTACCGACGCGAAAGAAGAGGCGGCGGCCGATAAGACCAAGGCGGCGCGTCGCAAGTCGACCGGTGCCACCGAGAAAGGCAAGAAGCTCAACAGGAAGCAGTCCAAAGCCCGCATTACGAACCTGAATGCCCAGCCTGGCGATCATTACCTCGTCAAGCTTAAGGGATTCCCTCCTTGGCCCGCCGTTATCTGCGATGAAGTCATGCTTCCCCAGCTTCTTCTTACGACGCGACCCGTCACTGCCAAACGAGCCGATGGCACATACCGCGAGGACTTCGCCGACGGAGGCAAGCGAGTCAATGATCGCACATTCCCCGTCATGTACCTATATACCAATGAATTGTAAGTTTTCCTGTGCCCTAGGGCATCCCTTTACGACGCGCAGACTTACCACGACTGCCGCCGTCCGTCTCTTCACTACCCACCACGATACTCCATTCCGCCCCTCGCTCTGAGTTTTCTGCCATGATTCTGAAGATTATCGATTTATTGTGGTCGAAACGCTAACCGTGTATCGTTCCGTGGCATAGTGGTTGGGTTCCCAACACGTCTCTTCAGGAGCTGTCACCCGAGCAAGCTTCGGAAGCCATCAACGACAAGATGCGAAAGGATTTGCAGGCTGCCTACGAGTTGGCTGCGGAGGGCCATGACCTCGATTACTACAAGGACCTGCTTCAACAGTTCCAGGAGGAACTAGTTGCCAAGGAAGAGGCCAAGAAGTCGAAGAAGTCCAAGGCCGCAGTCGCTGATAGCATGGATATTGACGAAGTCGAGGAAGCGACGCCTGCTAAGAAGTCGAAGAAGCGTAAGGCAGAAGATGAGACTGCCGTGAGTGCCCCAGCGACCTCCGCCGTGGACAACCATAACGATCCATTTCCGGTCGCGCTAACAGGACTCCTCTAGACCCCTCAACGAACCGACTCGGTGAAGAAGCCCAAGATTAAGCTCTTGAATTCCGCCGCCAAGGCGTCGAATGGCGGTGCCACACCTAAGCCCTCCAAAGAACAGGCTGCCCCCAAGCCGTCCAAGTCTAAGTCGAAGCCCAGCAAGCCAGCAGAAGAGACCAGGAGGCCTGAGCTGACCCCTGAGGAACGCCACGAGAGGAAGTCGGTAAGTACTATTTAATTCCAGTCATCCACGTCTCGTCCTGTTGTTTCCCATGTCATTTGCTGATGCGTAGTCTACAGAAGGAAGTGTTGTATCTTCGACATAAGCTTCAGAAGGGTTTCTTCCCTCGCGACGCGGTGCCCAAGGAAGAGGATATGCAGTTCATGAGTGAATTCTTCACGAGACTGGAGAGGTTTACGGAAATGGACGCGAGCATCCTCCGAGCGACCAGGATTTACAAGGTCCCCCGTGCCATCCTTAGAATGGAATCAATCCCCAGGGAGGAGGAATTCAACTTCAAGTCTCGCTCCCAGGGTCTCCTTGATCAGTGGAATAAGCTTTTGGCTGCCGAGCCAGCACCGGTCGAGGGTGGTTCTAACGGCGTGAACGGGAAGGAGGAGAAGAAGGCGGTTAAGCCCGAATCTAACGGAGCTGACGAGAAGGCTGAGAAGGCGTCGGCGGATGAGAAGACCGCGACAGAGCCCGCCGAGAAGAAGGAAGACGTTGCTGATACAAAGGGCAGCGAAGCCACCGAGGAGGAGGAGGTAGGCACCTAACCCACCACCCATCCATCCCCCTTACTAGTGCACTTTTCAGTTACTGACAACCCGATTACCATAGACAAAGGCCCCTGCTGCCGTCGAGGCCTCGGCTTAAAAGGAATTCCTTTTACGTATGGTTGAAGTCGAAATACCCAACCCATCATTCTTTCATGTGCCGACCGCAACGAAGATAAATGATCGGAATACAGTGTCCACAACCTCACGATAAGAAAAACAGAAAAGAAAAATAAACAAAAAGGCATTGGAAGGGCCAGTTAATGATGTCTTGGTCATCAAGGATCCGGGGATCCGGGGGCGCGGTCTTTATTTTTGTCGCTTTCAAGTTCGGCCCCATTCAGGCGTTTGAGGAAACCAAATTGATTTTTGTATTCAAAGGTGCTTTGTGTTCTTGGTCGTTGTGGATTTTGTTTCCTCCCTCGTTTTCTTTTTTGATTTTCTCTTTTCTTTTCCCAACATTCCACGTCAGTTGTTTTGATGGTCTTTGTTTGACTTTTTCTCATGCTTTGTCAATTCTGATTTCTGTAAATTACAAAACGGTCGATGGATCTTTGACATACGCGCCTGGGAACGGAGGGAGGCGGATTATTCTATGGGGGGTATGGCGAGGGTACGGGTTTTGACTGTCTGGGCACGTTTGCAAGTGCCGGTGAGCCAGAGCGCGGGTGATTCTATGCGAGGCTGGCCGAGGCACAAGAGGAAAGTTACTGTCGCTCTTCGTCGACGATGCCAGTCACTTGGCGTTGGAAATGGTCAGGCAGGGGAGGGGTGAAGCTGGCCTGAAATGTGGATTTCACGGACAGCAAGCCCCCCGGCGTGTCGAGGAGAGGTGATCGGACGGTTTCGCTTTGCCTGTCCCCGCGAGCGAGTGGCCGCCTGGTTTCTCACAAGAGTATAAAGTCTTGTTCGCTGGTCCGCTCGGTCGCGGACTTATGGCAACAGGAGTAGTAGCAGCGAGTTTCTATATATATTCTCATACATTACGAACGATACAAGAAAGCAAATGGTGTTTGATGATTTATCTCCGTCTTAAATATCTTCGAGCTTGCTCGTATCGCTGTCTTTGTGAGTTGAAGATGATCTCGATATTGGCCGTCTTTTGCGCACTGTGTAATTCCCCGCAATCTCCATGCATTGAAGGGCAAAAGGTGATTTTCGCACACTGTACGTGTTCCCTTCTTGCTTCCTGTTGCGCGTCCCAAGCTCCACATTCAACCTCCTGTGTTAGATTTGCTCAAGCTTGTTGCGAGGCGCCTCGCTCAATCACTGTAATATTCTTGCTCAAGTTTTCTTTTCTCTAATACTCTATAATCATCATGTCAGATGTCGAATCCCGTGCAGGTGACCAGGAGGACCACCAGGTAAAATCACCCCCTTGTTAAGCCATACCTCTCAAGCCAATCGTTAATGAAAGTGATAGGCCGCCTATGTCTTCGACCCTTACGAAGGAGATGCGAGGCCAGAAAGGCCAGCAAAAAGGCGTCGTACATCCAAAAAGGGCGCGACTCCGAAGGGGAAGGCTGCAGCTGCTGAGGCGGCAGTGCAGAAGCGGTCTCATTTTGTACCACTGCTGCAGGGGAAGGAGAAGCCGGAAACAGTTCAGCGGAGGGAGAAATTGTTCCGAGAGACGTGGTCGAGGGTCGAGGGTCGCATCAAGGCAAGAACTCCTTTTCTATGTATTCTTTTGAGTTGGGTGGGGTGTGGAAAGACGAACTAACAGGACTACTGTGAAGCGCATGTTGAGAGATGCGAATAGTGCTACGCTTGAAGATGTCGGTTCTTTTGTTGAGACAGCCAAGGACAACCGGTAAGCCGTTTTCAAACTACCATTTCGATATTATATTTTTAACAATGGAGTTAGATCCGACAAGATCTCGTGTGCCTTCGTGGTGACGGGACCAAACCTCGCATCTCAAGACCTACTCTTTGAGCAACTTGAAGAGAGTCTTCTTGCGTCCCCGGCGAACAAGTTTGTGAGACTGAGATCGGCGGATGCGACGAATATGAAAGCTACGTTGAAGAAGATTATCCAGGACATTACGTGCAAGGCATCCGATGAAGAGGACGGGCAGTTGATGATTGGGAAATCCGTGAGTCCCCCTTTCTCCCTCTTTCTTCCATGTCTGTAAGGGCTTTTTATTTTTTTTTAGCAAATAGAGCTGGCTAACACGATTACGCTTCCCTAGAATCGAAAGTATCTAAATTATGACCTAGCGGCCGTCCACGCGCTTATCAAGGCACAAGGCGGCTGCGACCACGTATTCATCGCCTTTCAGGACAGCGAGGGTTTTGATAGTGCGCTCCTGTCCGACCTCATTCTCGTTTTCAGGTAAGTTAACGATATCCCAAACATTCTTGCCACGGAGTATGATGAATCTGACAGGATCCAAGCAACTGGCCGCAAATACCCTTCACGCTTCTCTTTGGCGTAGCCACCTCTGTAGAACTCCTCCAAGGCCGGCTCCGCAAGTCTGTTTGTGAGCACCTCCATGGAACAGAGTTTGACGTCACACAAGGGACTAGTGTCTTGGAGGATATCATCATCAAGACGGCCGTGACTTCTCTCGATATTCCCCTGCTCGTTGGGGGATCTTTGCTTGAGACCATGATCAACCGGCAGTACGAAAAGGTCTCCGGTGTTCAGGACTTCATTAGTGCACTGAAGGTATGCTTGTGCTTCCCTGTTCGGCTTCCTGCGGGGGGCCTAGTTCACTTTCTAAAGGAATATATTACTGACCAAGCATACTCATAGTATGCTTATATGTGTCACTACTACGCCAACCCCCTGAGTGCTTTTGAAGGAGTGGAATACTTTGAAAAGTTGGAATGGATTCAGCCAGAACATTACCAAGCGCTTCGATCCTTGCCCTCCTTTGCCAAACATATCGAGAAGCTCCTCGATGCGAACAACAGTCGCTCACGTGAACAAGTTATAGAGTGGCTTAGAGATGACGATTTTCTAATCGGCGAAGCCAGAGCAGAACATGGCGTTGGGCATGGCAAGGCTCTATACGTCGTAGACCTTCATCGAGCCGCATCGTTTCTGGCGGCTCTAGGCTACCACAAAGGGAGATACGCTACGATCATCGTGGAGATGTTAAATCGAGGTATCGATCTTACCGATGACCATGAGGCGATCATTGCACTCCGAAAGATGGATCCGGATCGCATCATCTCAGCTATGAATGACATGCGTACTGCGCTAAGCCAGAACAACTATGACGATGTCCCCGCCAATGAAGACTCTAATCTCAGAGATGCGCTCGCCCACGAAGCCCACGCGGATGAGAACGTACGCGACGATTTGACAAGGTGGATTGACCGGTCCGAGAAGCTCCTAGCGGAAGCAAAAGAAGAAGGCCACACATTACGCAGCAAATATAGTGGCCAAACCAAGATTGTGAGGACAACCGTCGTGGCTCAAAAGGTGCAGCTCAGCCACGATTCAGCAGCTCTCACCGAAGTAGACGAAAAGTTTACCAAGATTGTCGACAACCTCGTCTCGGCCGTCAAGCTCGTGGCGAGCATAGCGCCGCCCACACATTCCCCATTCCATGAGATATGGTACTACGACTCGAGGATACCCCACAAAGAAGTCTTCACCCCTCGCCTCCG
Organism: Scedosporium boydii; assembly: GCA_002221725.1. Taxonomy (NCBI): domain Eukaryota; kingdom Fungi; phylum Ascomycota; class Sordariomycetes; order Microascales; family Microascaceae; genus Scedosporium; species Scedosporium boydii. Next base: position 156,296 of record NJFT01000015.1, read on the forward strand.
CGCCGTCTTCGAACGCGCCCTCGCGCGACCGCGTGATTATCTCGGCTGCCAATGTTGCGGCGATGGAAGTGACGGTGGCGAGGCCATATCGCCTCTATCGCCACCTGCGTCGATCTTGTACCACTTCTACCAAGAGGCTGGAAGCTTGATTAATGTTGCCGATATGTGGACAGCATTCTTCGGCGTGATTGCTACGGATGCCGGGGACGATGCGGATGAGAGGGCGGCGTTGGCTTTGTTCTATCAGGGTCTTGCCGAGTTGAAGAGCTTGGGCTTTGTGAAGCCAAGTAAGAAGAAGACGGACCATGTTGCTAAGTTGAAGTGGTTGTGAGGGGGCGAGGAGCCGGGACTCGAGGATTTGAGAGTGTCTCGAGCATTGTTTGTCTTCTTTGACGGGAGTTGTTATTTATATTTACTATTGAGATAGCGATTCGGATCAATGCCGCGCATTGTTTATGACTGTGCCGGGATGAGTCCATTGTTTGTTTCCTTTCAGTGACTGGAAGGAGATGCCGTTTGTTTGACAAGGCGATGTCCATCCTCAGTTCTCCAAAGGATTCTATCTTCTTCTTCTTCTTCTTCTTCTTCTTCTTCTTCTTCTTCTTCTTCTTCCTCCCCAGGGATTCCTCACCATGTATATATGATCCAGCACCACTTTCACGCCCTTTTTACACAGATATTTATAGCAAAGCCAAGTTCGTCATTGGGGAACGGCCACTATGACATTCCCTCTGTGGAAGGAGAGAACGGGTTCGGATTTTTAAACAAAAGATATGCATGGTTCATGCCGTAGATGAGAATTCCCACCATTGAAAGAAACAACAATGAGCCACAATAGCTATAAAAAACCAGTCACTCCTGCCGTCTCTGTTTCCCGGTTTCCTCGTCTCTCTTCTATGAACCTCATTCAGCTTCAGCTCCTTTGCTGAACCTCACCCTCATAGCACTAGACTGGGAGACCAAACTCAACAAGCATCTCTTTCTACATTTTACTTCTTTTAGCCTTGACGTCCCGCAACCACGCTATCGAGGACGGTTTCCAGTCTACGAGGACGAGCGAGCTTCCATATACCCAGACGATATACACATCGTTAAGGCGGCCTAATACAGCCCCAAAGATTTCCTGACTTTCCTGACTGTAAGTTCTCCGTCGCTATCTGCATCAGAGAATCCCCTTCCAAAGCAGCCTACTAAACAAGACTGACATAGATCTTCTCTATATTCAACCTCCCTCAGACAAGCCAACGCGCCCAGCACCAAAAAACCGAACAAAAATACCACCACCATGTCCACCCAATCCATCTACCCCAGCCTCACCACCCGCCGCTCCACCCTCTCCCCCGCCTTCCGCCTCAAACTCGCCGAAATGGCCCTCCCGCTCTCCCCCCTCATGCAGGTCACGACGGGCGCCATCCACCCCAGCTTCCCGCGCCTCCTCGTCAACTACTGGCTGCTCACCGAATCCGACCTCGACGAGCTGGCCGCCTTCTACCACCAACGGAACGGCGGCGGCAGCAACGACGATTCCTGGAAGTGGAAGACGGAATATCCCCTCCCCATTCGGTGGGACGATAACGATGGTATTGAGACGAAGAGGAGGAGATTCGGGAGGTTTATTGGTCTGAGGGGTTGCGAGAGTCCGGGTCCTGGAGTGGAGGCTTGGTCGAGGGTTGAGATTCCTGATGATGAGGTTTTGAAGAAGATGAGGTGGTATTATTGATGGCGATGAGAGAAGGTTATAATATTTGGTTTTTCCTGCAATGATGTTTGCAAATAATGATGGGTAGGAGCATATGAGGTTGGAGAGTCTTCAATAGGGAATGTACGCTAGATTTGGCGACAAAAGCAAGGGTTTGAGGCCACGATTCCAGTTCAGAAGCGAAATATAAGTCGAACTTTTCTTTTTTTTCTTCTTTCGGCATTCATTCACCCGTACTCAACTGATTTGTATAAAAAGGAAGAGGACCCATGGAAACTAACAGAAACGAAACCGAGAACCGGAACGCCCACATAATAATGACCATATATGCTTTGCCCCCATCGCCCACACGAGACAGAAAACAGTCGGCGATATAATTTACAAAAGCGGTGGTGCTGTGCTCTTGCCCATCGTCCAACCAAATCAATCCCTCTTCTATGATTCGGAACAGAGAAGCACGCTGAGCATCGAGGACACGAAGAGAAGCGGCTGTGAAGTGCGTCGTGAAGTAATGTAAATTTGAGATGAAGTACAGAGCAGGTAGCGCGTTTATTTCCTGCCCTTCTTCTTCTTAGAAGGCGTTCCCGTAGCCGGGGTTGAGGTCCCAGTAGGGGCTTTCGCGGGTGTCGCGGCGGGGGTAGCAGCCGGGGTTGTGGAAGCGGCTGGGGCCTTCGCGGGCGTGGCAGCCGGAGTAGCGGAGGGGGTGCCCGGATCGACGAGGACGGCAGAATCTTCGCTAGAGGGCTTGCCGGTGGAGGACTTTTCCGCTTCCTCGTCGTTCAAGAGCTCGGTCTCAAGGGTGGCCCGACGCTTCTCCCACCATTCCTTCTCGCTGGCAACCTTGCCCTGGATCTCCTCGAGACGCTTCCGGAACTGGACATTGACGGCGATTTCGTTGGCGGACTGGAAGATGAACTGGCCCCAGTTGGGGGCGAGACCATTGGCCTAGAGAAAACACACACACACAAAATTAGCATCACGCCAGTCGCGGAATTGGCCCCAAGGGGTTTATTTTGTTTTCGCGGCTAGACTATACCTCCATGACAACGTCGCGGAGCTCGTTCTCCATCTCCTTCTCGGCGCGCTGGAATCGTTGCCACAAGTCGTCGCCTACGCTTCCCTTCTGAAGCAGAGACGTAATAGCTTGCTTGGCGGTGCGGATCTGCACAAGGCGGTTGATGTCTTCGACGGCGCGGCGGAGGAGGGCTGCCTTTAGGACGTTATCGGGGATCTTCTTCTCGGATTTCTCGTCGCCGTTTTCGGGTTCCATGTGGAGGAGGGAGAGGTAGATGTTTCGTTGAAGGTGTGGGCCAAACCATGGCTCCAGGTTCGCGGCTTGAGCTATCGATGGTAGCAAAACATTAGTGTCACCAGGTTCTAAATCACGGCTACAAACGAGAAGATGTTTAGAGATGTAACTCACTGGCCTTGCGCTTCCGGTATATGCTGGAAAAGGTCATTAGGGAGCCACTGAGGACGATGAGGTAGGCAAAGGGGAGGACCAGGCCCACCCAGTCTATTTCTATGCCAAGCATTTTCGCGACGAATGTGAGATCTTGATGAATTCGAATTAAATGAAAATGGGTGACGAGAATGGAAAAGAGGCAAGGAGGAGAGAATGAATGACAGCTGCTCAAGTGGCAGCGAAAGGGTTGAGATGAATGTTCTCTTTAGGTTTTGAGGGTGGTTGTTGGAGTATTACATCAGAAACCAAAGTCGCGGCCAGCTGTTCTCTTTGGACCTGGACGAATTAATTTGGTTTTGGACTCGGCTGGCTTTAACAGGTGGACGGCAAATTCCGATCAACAGGGGTAGCATTGACTTGAGCTGTTCTTCCGATGTTTTAGCGGAGATTCACAAGATATTTTGTGACAATGAACAAACAGCTGGATTTTGGCTTGACATTGGAATGCCACCACGGGACCGATGCTGACTAGTGCGACTCCGATTCCGGCAGTGGATTCTCTTTGGGGAGTTGTCGGGGTGGTGATTGGCCAATGGCGCCATCCTTTCGGCGCCGAAAATCTCGGGGACAGTGATTTCTATTTTCTAAACTTGACCAGAACCACCGATGCTAGCCTGGTGAGCCTCGTCTTTGCAGGGGAAGTTGAACAAGATGGTCATGCCGAGGTACGAAGTATCTCGAGAGCTTTTATGAGTATGTCGACTTCAGGGTGGTTGGCATCCGACAATTAATAGTGCAGTCGCGGAGCCCGATCAGAGATACCGGAAATATGCAGGTTAGATCAAACACCAAGGCTTCGTCTGCTTGAAGAAACATGGCATTGGACAGGGGAGAATGAATGCCTCGACGACCTTGATTTGCAGAAACGAACCAAAGAGGTGATGTGAGGTCTAATATGCAGCCGTTGTAGTGTGCATCTACACAATAGGAGCGTTCTTCTCTGCACTTAGCAAGAAAATTTTTCTGCTCTACCAGCACCAACACATGAACTTGGCGACCAGATTGGCGGTGGGTCATACATCCTCCAACGCCGCAGCCCGCCGCCGGGCTGGCCAGCAACGTCGTGGAGCATCGTATTACTTGCTTCGTACTTCATTGTTTGTACGAAGCGAAGCCCGCTACGTCCACTGGATCTCTCCGGTTGCGAGGTGGGCGGCTGTTTGCAGCGTGTTAGTGAGGCAATTTGCACCGCCGGTCGTACTTATATGAACAGATCCCAGGACAATATCAGCCGTATCTGGATACAGATGATACGGTCAGAGAGCATGGATTTTTGTTGAGAGCAGACGAGCAAGCTCCTACCGACGGAATAATACTGTGGCACCCACCAATTGACCTGTGCACATTATGACGGAGATGGGTTAGTGGGGACACCGTCCATGAACAGGGGGTTCGCATACTGTGTTACTTCAAAGTTGCCTGGAATTGATGGTGCCAGTTCTGAAGAGGAGTCACAGATCCAGGGACGGCCTGCGGTGCGGTACCTGAAGGACCAGGCGACTTGCACCAGCAGCTTGCAGATAATCGCATGCGGCACTCTGCGCTGTGCTGCTGGCAGGTAGAATTTTACGGGCATGCAGCTAGTGTCTTCAGGGCACATTTACCCAGTAGCTCCGTCTAGCTCCGTCAAATCGTAGCTGGCTGGCTGAATTAGACACAGTGCTTATCTTATCGGCGCCGTCTCCCACTGGCTCGTTAATTTTTTTTTTTTTTTCTTCTCCGACATCCACATCCCACCTCAAAGAGTCATATCCCATTATCCCATATCCCGCCCATCCTCCCACCGCCCTCGGTCGTCACAACCTTCTCTTCCCCAGACCCTCCCTCTCCCGCGCCGTACTGTCTAGGAAGTTTCAATTGGGACCGACAGACGCTAGATAACCTTCTTCTGCTCCTTCCATCTACATCTGTCCGCTACTTCCTTCACAGTACGTCGTCGCCATGTCTGGCAGGCTCGCCGGTCGAGCTCCGGCTCTGCTCCGACAAGGCCGACGGATAATACCTTCTCCTACTCCCATTGCTGCTCGCAGCCTTACGTCTAATGTTTTCAACTCCTCTCCTCTCCTCCGACTCCAGAATGGCCGCTCTACCCTCTCTCAGAAGCGCCTCTTTACCTCGACTCGATTGCGAGCGTCCACTGCTGCCGATACGCAGTCCCCGCCAAACTCCAAGGCCTACCTCGCTAGCGGCGCCGTCAAGCCCTTGGCCCAGGTTAACGTGAAGAAAGTCCTTGTCGTAGGAAGCGGTGGTCTTTCCATTGGCCAAGCTGGAGAGTTCGATTATTCCGGTTCGATCCCCCAATCGCTTTTTCCCCTGCTTCTCTGCTGGACGGCCGATTGGTCTCAAGCGTCACGCGAGCACATCCTGGCAGCATCCAAGCTAACCTCCTGGCTTCGCCCTGTGAATAGGATCTCAGGCTCTCAAAGCTCTGAAGGAAGCAGGCGTTGCCTCGGTACTTATCAACCCTAATATTGCTACTATCCAGACGAATCACACCCTCGCCGATGAGGTGTACTACCTACCGGTTACCCCCGAATACGTGTCCTACGTCATTGAGAGGGAAAAGCCCGATGGTATCTTCCTGTCTTTCGGTGGTCAGACTGCCCTGAACCTCGGTGTTCAGATGCAGCGCCAGGGTCTCTTTGAGAAGTACGGCGTCAAGGTTCTCGGAACCAGTGTCCGAACCCTTGAACTCAGTGAGGATCGTGATCTCTTCGCCAAGGCTCTCGAGGAGATCAACATCCCCATTGCGAAGTCTATCGCCGTCGGAACCGTTGATGAGGCTATTGATGCTGCCCGAAAGGTTGGCTACCCCATTATCGTTCGTGCCGCTTATGCTCTTGGAGGTCTCGGATCCGGTTTCGCGAACAACGAGGAGGAGCTCCGCAACATGGCCGCCCGCTCCCTCACTCTCTCGCCTCAAATTCTGGTGGAGAAGTCCCTCAAGGGCTGGAAGGAGGTTGAGTACGAGGTTGTTCGCGACGCCAACAACAACTGTATCACCGTCTGCAACATGGAGAACTTCGACCCTCTCGGTATCCACACTGGTGACTCCATTGTTGTGGCGCCCAGCCAGACTCTAAGCGACGAGGAGTACCACATGCTCCGAAGTGCCGCTATCAAGATTGTCAGGCATCTCGGTGTTGTTGGAGAGTGCAATGTGCAATATGCTCTTCAGCCTGATGGTCTCGACTACAGAGTTATTGAGGTTAACGCTCGTCTGTCTCGCTCTTCTGCTTTGGCGTCTAAGGCTACCGGATACCCTCTTGCGTACACGGCTGCGAAGATCGGCCTGGGTCATACCCTCCCAGAGCTCCCCAATGCTGTTACTAAGACGACTACTGCCAACTTCGAACCTTCTCTCGATTACATCGTCACCAAGATTCCCCGATGGGATCTTTCCAAGTTCCAACATGTCAAGCGAGATATCGGTAGCGCTATGAAGTCAGTCGGTGAGGTTATGGCTATTGGCCGTACCTTTGAGGAGTCTTTCCAGAAGGCTATCCGCCAGGTTGATCCCAAGTTCCTCGGTTTCCAGGGTGACAAGTTCGAGGATCTCGATGCTGAGCTCCAGAACCCTACCGATCGAAGGTGGCTTGCCGTCGGTCAGGCCATGCTCCACGAGAACTACTCGGTCGACAGGGTACATGCACTTACCAAGATCGACAAGTGGTTCCTGCATAAACTCCAGAACATCGTGAACTGCACCCGGGAGCTTCAGCAGGCCGGCAGCCTCGAAGCGGTCACGGAGGATCAAATGTTGTCCGCCAAGAAGATGGGCTTCTCCGACAAGCAGATTGCCTTGGCCGTCAACAGCACCGAAGACGAAGTCAGGGCATGCCGATTGAGCATGGGTATTCGCCCATGGGTCAAGAAGATTGACACCCTGGCAGCCGAGTTCCCCGCGGATACTAACTACCTGTACACTACCTACAATGCTTCCACCCACGACGTCGAGTTCGAGGACAAGGGTACCGTCATTCTGGGCAGCGGTGTCTACCGTATTGGTAGCTCCGTCGAGTTTGATTGGTGTGCCGTCAGCGCTACCCAGGCGCTTAGGCAGATGGGCCAAAAGACTGTCATGATCAACTATAACCCCGAAACTTACTCAACCGACTTCGACACCGCCGACAGGCTCTACTTCGAGGAGCTTAGCTACGAGCGAGTCATGGACATCTACGAGCTTGAGAACGCTTCCGGCGTCGTTGTCTCCGTTGGCGGACAGCTTCCTCAGAACATCGCTCTTCGACTTCAGGAGACTGGAAAGGCCAACGTTCTCGGTACTGACCCCAAGGATATTGACAAGGCTGAAGATCGTCAGAAGTTCTCTGAGATTCTCGATAGCATCGGCGTTGACCAGCCTGCGTGGAAGGAGCTTACCTCCGTCGAGGCTGCTGAGGCCTTTGCCGACGAGGTTGGCTACCCTGTTCTCGTCCGTCCCAGTTACGTCCTCTCTGGTGCCGCCATGACGGTCATCCGCAGCAAGGAAGATCTCAAGGTCAAGCTCGAAGCCGCTGCCGACGTTTCCCCCGATCACCCAGTTGTCATTACCAAATTTATTGAGGATGCCCAGGAAATTGATGTCGATGCCGTCGCTTCCAAGGGCAAGCTTGTTATTCACGCTGTTTCCGAGCATGTCGAGCAGGCTGGTGTCCACTCTGGTGACGCTACCCTCGTCCTGCCTCCTTCCAAGCTTGACGAGAAGACCATGGACCGAGTCAAGGTTATTGCTGAGAAGGTGGCCAAGGCATGGAACATTACCGGACCCTTCAATATGCAGATCATCAAGGCCGACGATCCTAACGGTGGAGAGGCCGCGCTCAAGGTTATTGAATGCAATCTCCGTGCTTCTCGATCCTTCCCCTTCGTTAGCAAGGTTCTCGGTGTCAACTTCATCGATGTCGCCACCAAGGCGCTCGTCGGCCAGGAGATTCCCAATTACGACAATCTCATGAAGGTCAAGCGCGACTACTTGGCGACCAAGGTTCCCCAATTCTCCTGGACTCGTCTTGCTGGTGCTGACCCCTTCTTGGGCGTCGAAATGGCCAGCACAGGTGAGATTGCTTGCTTCGGAAAGGACCTCGCCGAGGCCTACTGGGCGTCTCTCCAGTCGACTATGAACTTCAGGGTACCCCAACCCGGCGAGGGTCTCCTCTTCGGCGGTGAGCTTGCGAAGAACTGGCTCACGACCGTCGTCGACTACCTCGCGCCCCTCGGATTCAAGTTCTACGCCGCCGACCACACGGTCAAGGAGTTCCTCGAGTCTTCGGCGAAGAGCAAGATTGATGTTCAAGTTATCGAGTTCCCCACGGAGGACAAGCGAGCCCTCCGTGAGGTGTTCGAGAAGTATGATATCCGCGGTGTCTTCAACCTAGCGCAGGCTCGCGGTAAGACTGTTACGGATGTTGACTACGTCATGCGCCGAAACGCTGTTGACTTCGGCGTCCCTCTGTTCATGGAGCCTAACGTAAGTAGACCTTTAAAGGCCTCTGCCACTACATGTTGACTTTAGTTGCTAACATTTACCACCGCAGACTGCTATGCTATTCGCGCAGTGCATGAGCGAGAAGCTTCCTCGAAATGAGGGTATTCCAAGCGAGGTCCGTCGGTGGTCGGAGTTCATTGGCGGCAAGCCCCTGTAAATTGATTTCTCGGGAAGAGAATATAAAAGTAAATGAGGTCGGATGGGTGGGTTTAAAAGGAAGGAGAATACCATATAAGCCATTTGCTTTTTGCCGTTTCTAGTGATTTTTTTAAGGATATGCGTTTCCATCTTGGCTTTTGCTTTCTTTCTCTTTTCTTCTTACGCGTAGATCACTCTTCTTTTCATGTTGGTGGTTTTTACGGGTTTGTGTTTATATCATTCATGTTGTTCATGTTGCTCTGGGTCGGTGATCTGCAAAACGGGATGGCGTGTAGGTAAAGCAAAAATGGAAACAGAAAAAAGGTAGATACCGAGATGAAGGAGAGATTCCGATTCACTTATAAGTGCTCTGTGTATGGAAGCGTTCTACGCGATTCTGATGGTCGAATCGAGTCGACTGACGCAGCGCAACTAAACCTGGAAGCCAGTTGCGCTGGGAGAGCTGTTCATCACAATTCTCCTCTCTAACTGATGTCTCACTCTCACTTCAGCCATCTCAATCATAGTCTTGATAATTTTCATGTTTAGCAAACCGGTCCTCTGACTCCGTTAAACCTTATGAAGCCTCCTGTGATGCGAAGAACAGCCACCGCACATACGAAACTCAGCCTGGCAACATTCATCCCGGCTCTGCTCGCACCAGATCTCCCAATAAAAAGTTACTTCGGCCAAGGGGGTTCGTTCGACCTCTCATCTTTCTGCCATCTACGCCAGAGTCCTTGGACAAAAGCCCTAATTTATTTATTCTATAACGACCACGTCCTCATCCTCCGTGCTCCCGCGACTCGAACGAGTCTTCTTCCCAGAGGACTTGTCGTCGTTCAGCCTAACGGCAGACAAACGTTTAGCAAGCGGCGCTTCGACGGTTGGCTCTTTTTTGGGCAGCTGACGGCCCTCGACTGCGCGCGGCTCCTCCCCGCGGCGTCTTTTGGTCACTGAGGCTCCACTCGGAGATGTGTTGTCTTCGGGCCCCCGTGAGCGCTTGGAACGTGGGGTTGGAGAGGGCTCACCAGTCGATTGCAAGATGGCCTTGAGGGTCTGCCAGCCCTCGGTGGACTGCAATTGATATGAATCGGCGAGGTCGTGCTGGGACGCGACTCTGCATAGGAGTGCTTCCTCGTCCTGTCACGTAGAGATAAGGAAGTAGAACGATCATGGTTAGCGAACTAGCTCCTAATGAGGAACAAAAGGTTTTGGTTTCGAAGCCCTTACCTTTGACAGAACACCCATTTGATGGAGGAAGCATAGGAGGTGAAAGTTGGAAATGGAAGAAAGGTCCTTGCCACTAGATCGCCTCAGCATTTTTGTGACGGCCGAGTGTTCCTGGCTCTCGCCCACGTATCCGCGATTCTCGATTGGGAACCCAGGTTCCGTGAACACGGGGTTCGGCTCATCAGGGAAACCGTGAGTCAGAGTGACGAAAAGGTATTCGACAGGGAACGCTGGCTTCGCGTTCTCTTGTACGTTGGCGCCGTATTCGTTCATCTTTCGGTAAAATACATCCGGAATATACCTAGTCCGCGCGACGGTGGGATCCTCCTCCTCCTCTTGGACAAGCATGACGCCCGGGTCAGCCGACGGCTCGATGATGTCTGCCCTGACCATCTCTACGGCAGAGTTCGACATTTGATAAGCCGAAACGTCGATCTCGCCGCGCTCGTTGCCGGAGATGACGCATGTTACGAACGGAGACCCGAATCGGCCGCTGTGGCTCCATTTCGTCGTCTTCGGATGTTGGGCCTGAAGACGGGAGGAGAAGCAGATTTCAAGGGATGATAGGAAGTAAGAGTCGATATGTCTCTTACATATAACAGACCCGTCCTTGTTGCCGGCGTCGAGAAGATCTGTCCAGATCACGCCCACTCGTTCTAGCCCGCACAACTTTGCGACCTCGTCGATCTCCTTCTCATTCTCCCACGCCTCTAACGTCAAGCCGTCACTCTCATCGAGTTGAGGGGGTTCATATATCGCTTCTACTACCGCCTTGATTCCGAGGGGTACCTTGGTATATTCGGCGTACCGACCGTATAAGAAACCAAGCCTCTGGCTGCCGGATTTTCTCCAGGCATTGATGAAAGAGTCGACAATTTCTGGACTCGAGAATTCGACGTGGTCTACCATTCGGAAGGGCTGGGGTTGTAGCGTAATGGCGCTAGGCTGACATTTGCTGCAAATGCCTTCGGGCCACTGGGGGTGTCCGGAAGGACAGTCTGGCTTGACACGGTAGAAAGGTTCGGAAAGGGGAGGAATGAAAGAGCTCCCGTGCTCGGGCTTGTTCGTCGCCGAATTAATCTTCTTCAGGTACGCGTGAAATGACAAATATTTGATGCCGTTGTCGGCAAGGTAGTTGGGATTAAATGGGTCGAGGGGCATGCAGTAGTCGCACATTCCCTTGGGGCCATGTCGGCACATGGCATTGCGCTGCCTTGGGATCTTGCCATCCTTCTTGTCTAATAGATCGTCTAGTGGCGACTGCTTGACAGTGTCCCAAGGGCGAGGGCCCTCTGCTACTGTAACGATATCAGGGTTCGGAAGCGGGACCTCTTCGCTGGGCAGGATCGGTTTACCGTTCAACCTGTATGATGTGGTAGCAGTGGTCGAGTCACCGTTTTGGTCTGCGACAGCAGACGCAGCTCGGTGTTTGTATGTTATGAAGATGAGGTCGCCATGTCTAGTATGCGTCAGTGGACACACACTCTCTTCGCCACGAACAGCATGGCCATGGGCAGGGGCGCGGCGGGAAGGAGCATATTAACATACTTCAAGCCCACCTGTCCAATCTTGAAATTGGCAATATCCTTCAAGTACTTGACGTCGCCGCCAGTCGGTGCGTTGGAGAGGGTAAGGGTTCGCGGATCGACAGTATCGGGTAGCTGAGGGAGGATCTGGCAGCTCAAAGTTAGTAGGGGAAGAGGGATCTTGTGAGCTTCATGTTCGACTCGACTGGAGGGGGGAAGCGGCGGGTTGGACGTACTTCTCGACCGAGATCTCCAAAGGTGTCCGTCTTCTCCAGGGACACCCTGATCATGCCATCAGGCCCTCGTACTCGAAGAAGCATGTTGAGCGCGGGCGGCTGGCGAGTGAAGCTTGTTTCAAACGACAGAAGGAGTGGTTGTTTGAGGATGAGTTTTGGGCGTGTAGTGGACAATCTATGGTGGGGTTTCTTCAGGTCCAGTCCAAAGAAGCTGGTTGCAATGGACTAATTAACATGCAGATGGCAGATGCATTGGGCAAGGTTTATGGCACTTCAATGAACCAGGGAGCCAGGGTTGAGGTGATGTTAAGGGAAGGGGCAGGATCGCCACATTATAAAAGGAGCTTTGAGCCGTGACAAAATAAAAGAGGATTCTAGCTACGTAGTCAACTTTGCTCTAAGTTCAATGTTGCCTTCGGCGTTGATGACAATGATCGAAAGTGGTGGAAGTGGATTGATCAAATTGCTTTGCTTTAGAGCTTGGGAAGGGTACCTCTCGAAGTATGCAGGTTACTGAGACATTTCATGTCACTGGATGGTACTTGACCTTGACAGTCTGTCCATTCAATTGTTGTCCAGGCTGCTACAGCGAAGCGTCATCGAAGTCAAGTTTAGTTGTTGCCCGCTGAGATTAGTCATTCCTTCGCTTTAGCATCAAAATCAGTGTAACTCGGTCTCCAGCTTGAACTGAAACCGAAACTACTCTGATATGAAGGCGACTGGTAATGTAAAATAGCAACCCTCGAAATAGGACCTCCCCCTTATCTTTTTATAATCCACATTCGATGCCTGGAGCAGCCAGAGAATCCAAGCCCATGTACTATTATTATTGAGGTATTGGCTATGGCGCCACCACATCAATGTGCAAGCAACACAAGCTTTGTCAAACCGTCCCAAGATGAGTGATGCGTCCACCCCCTGGCAACTTGGGATTTCTATACGGGATTTTCATCTAAAGAGTAGATGGCGTCTTTTTTACCCTATTCACTTTTTAAGACTGCCATCAATACGATCAATATATGAGCGCCCCTATGTTTCGTATGATCCGTGACGCCACCGCTATCTCCCAATGCCTAGCACGTAGCTTCCGCACACCACAACCATGCCCCATCATTAATTCTTGTCCAGCCTGACGGCCGGATTCCTCTTGATGAATCCGAGATCGACCTTGTGGCCGAGTAGCTCTCGAATATTCGAGATGCCGTACTTGATCATTGTAGGCCGCTCCAAGCTAAGACCCCATCCGTACACCCTCATGTCCTTGGGCAGACCCATCGCCTCGAGCATCTCCGGCCGGAACATGCCGCTGTTGCCAATCTCGACAAGCTTGTTCAAGCCCTTGTGGTAGCTGAAGATTTCCATACTAGGCTCGGTGTAAGGGTTGTACGCAGGCTTGAACTTGAGATCAGTAATGCCCATCTTGCCGAAGAAGATCTCCATGAACTCCATAAGGCCGCCAAGAGTAAGACCGTAGTCCGCAATAACACCCTCTACTTGATGGAACTCGGCAAGATGGGTGGCATCGACGGACTCGTTTCGGAAGACACGGTCGATCGAGAAGTACCGAGCCGGGGGTGGCCTGCCGTCGGGGCCCTTCTCAGACGCGAGTTTTCGCAACACCGCCGCCGAGATAGCCGTAGTATGTGTGCGAAGCACTAGGCGGAGGGACTCATCGGCAGACCAGGGGTATCGGTAGCCGATGGAGCCGAACAAGCCGTTCTGGTGCACCTCCTTCACATTGTCCCAGTACTTCGCCTCAAACTCGCCATTCTCTTCCGATCGGGGTTGGTCGGCGATCTTGGGGTCCGCAACGTAGAAGGTATCCTGGAGATCGCGCGCAGGGTGTTGTTGAGGCACGTAGAGAGCATCGAAGTTCCAGAAGCCGGACTCGATGTATCGGTTCGTGGGCATCTCTTGGAAACCCATCTCGAAGAAGATCTGTCGGAATTCGTGGCGAACCTTGTTCAGGGGATGCAGAGCGCCAGCGTTCTGATCCGCGCCGAGGGCGTTGAAGTTGTAGGGCTTGAAGTCGACCGTCTTCCAGGCTCCAGACGCGAGCATATCCGCCGTCAGATCCGTTTCCTGCTTGACGACCTCGAGGGCATATTTTGATCCCTTCGAGACGGAGAAGCTGATGACCCTCTGGATCTTGATGAGCTTGCGCTTCCTAAGGTCGGCGATGACCTTTGCATCGTGCGTCTGGTTCTTCTTAATGTCTAGGAGTTGTCGTTGCGTCACGTCTTCGATAGATTTCGCCTGTCGAGCCAGGGTGTGTTAGGTTAAGCACCAGCGAGGAGGGGGAAGAAGAACCAAAAAAAAAAAATCGTCACTTAGTGGGGTAGAGATAACAAGCATGGTAAGGTCAGAGGTTGGGAAAATGCGTACCGTCGCGACGAGCTTGCCATCCTTGGTCTTTGAAATCCACTTCTCCTTGAAAGCCTTGCCCTGACCAAGCTTCGTCACCGTCTTGTCGCCAATGGCCTTCTCCAGCTCAGGGATGCTTAGCCCCTCCATGGCGGAGCGGAGCGCCTCGAAAACCCTCGCCTCGTGACTGCCATGGGCTGCGATCTGCTCTCCCTCGGGTTCCAAAAGTGCTAGTTCCTTTTCTAGAGGCTTGTATGTGATCATGGACTTGGAGTTCAGGCTATCAACGGCGGCCTTGACCTCGGCGAAGGGAACCTCCGGAAAGGCCTCGGAGGTGAGTACCGGTTCGCTTGTCGATAGTGCATAGAGTATTCTGGACGGAAGGTCCCCAGAAGGACCATTGTCGGCTGTGGCCATGGCTGTGGGTGGTTTAGGAGCAAGCGCGAGAATGGGGTTTAACGAGTCAAGTTTGCAATTGACTTGGAGATGTCGAGCAGCATGAAAGTATATTTCGTTAGAGCGAGCCTACCTTAGGACGATCCCGATGACTCGACTTTGGCTGGAATAATTCTTAGCACAGGTCTTAATGTGCACAGTGTTTCATCCTAGACCCCTGGAGCTGGTGTCCCAGCCACGGCAACCCCTCCAGAACCCCGCCAAAAGATCAAGCCACTGGCGCAAATTGTCTGTTTCACACAAGCCTCCATCAGCCACAAATCCACGTGATTAACACCAGAGTTGGAAACATCGCACTGTGCCTTCCATCTGCAGTGTGAGCGTCACTTGATGGTCGTCCACCACCTGGCAAACATGGTTACAGTGATCAAATGCCATCACTGAGGAGTCGGTCCAGGTGAGCAACGACATCTTAATAACCTCCGAGGTGCTGTTTAATGACGGCTCATAATTCCTAATTTATTTTCTCTTTTCTCCCATCTCAAGGCACAACATACGGAGAATACAAATGTGTACTACTAGCGAGTCTTTCTGACAATCAATACCGTATCATTCCTCCTCTCAACTAGCACCTTGAACATGTCCAGAGCTGCGCATCGCTCCCGTCTCTGAAGCTGTTCCCGATTTCAAATGAGGCCATGAACCATGACTCCATGCCGACGCCGGCACCTCCGGTGTCACAGTCGCGAAACGACAACGAAAACCACAATGACAACCACCACGCTAGCGACTCAGAACCCCAGAGCGACGATCAACGCAGCTATGCCGAGACCTCCCGATCCCGTCGCCGCCGTCGGCGGAGTAGAAGGTCGGGCTCGGCCCTATCCAAGAAGCTCGAGTTTATAACACACCTCCTCACGAGCCTAGACAGCTTGTTCTTCCTCGAGATCGGGACCTTGTATTACCTAGAGTAAGTAGCACCCGGTTGGCATCCCCAGATGACCACTGGTCGCTAACGGGAGGATTCTGTGACCACAGATGTTCATTTCTTCGTTTCCTCCTCCGCGCCCTCTCCCACTACGCCTTCCTAACTCCAAAGCCCGAATCGTTTCCGATCGCGTTACCGGCTTATCCCGCGCATGTATTTTCGATTCTATTCCCAAACGTCGTGTGCATACTCTGCCACATCTTCATGACCCTGCCTAAAGGAACCGAGGCCTCACGTGGCTTCCTCCATGGAGGGATCGTGATCGATTTTATAGGACAAACGCCACCGAGATCGAGGCTAATACTTCTTGCCTTCGACGCGTTTATTCTGGCGATACAATCCCTAATGCTAGCCGTTCACTCTCAGCGAGAGGCTCTGAGGGGCGCCGTAAAGCCCAACCGCGGAAGCATTGACTTCCTCCCGGAACTACGCCGGCAGCTTCGGCTGCAGACCCTAGATGGAGAAGAACGGCGGGAACGCCGGAGGCGACGGAGGCGACGGCGACGAGAAAGGAGAGATTCGAATGCGAATAATCCTTACCAGGACGTAGAAATGGGTGCCATGCCAGACAATATGGAAGAGACCAATCACACGGATGAGGATGATGAGACGACTAGCCTCATCTCGGAACCTGCGATGTCTTCTAATTCTGGCCGGCAGCTGTCTGAAATATATGCATCTGGAACTGCTGTGATAGGCGAGTTTCACCTCTTGCAGAGCATACGCCTGGCAAGTACGGATTATAGCGCCGCCGCCGCTCACTCTATCAGGACGCTGGGCTACACGGCGTCTCTCGCCACGCTGCTGGCGCGAGAAAGAAATGCAAGAACAACTGGGCGCTAGGTATAGACGGGGACAGGACCTGGACATAAACCATTGCGTCTCTCTCGGGCGCACTTTGCTATTTTGCCTGAATTATTTGATCTCACACAACTCCCTTGACTTGCGCGTCAATTTCTCCCAAGTGGTATATTATGCGCTCACGCGACCTTCCTACCGACATTGCCCACACCCGACCCTTTCACTGAGACTATTATATCATCGGTATCGTCATCATCCACGTCTCTCAATCCCCAAGTGCTAGCACCAAATGTCTTCAAATCTCGCGCCAATCCAACGACCTCCTCTGTTCCCAAGACGTTCCTACTAATACGTAACCGGCCAACATCTTCCGAACCCATTGCCATTAAAGTCAATACCGTGCTCGCAGAGACTGTAGTAACACACCCCCCTTGCGCTATGATCTCTAATAGCTGGTACGCACACCTCTTGCCTATGTCCTCTGGCACGACACCACCCGATGCCGGGGCTGGCACGTCGGCGGAATAGATGACGCCAGGCGACGAGGACTCAGCGACCAAGCTGAGACCGAAACCGATACCCTTCCGCCTCTTGCCCGTCGACTTGCCTCCGATGTCGACTAAGGGAGCTTGATCGTATTGCGCCGCGATATGAATGTCGGGGACAAGGGGGTTTAGAACCTCCCTCGCAGCGTGGATCATGCGCGCGTTGTTCGACGCCGATACACCTGTGCTGTAGGCAACACCGCGCACTCGCCTTACTCGACCGGCATTCCGGTTCAGGTGTAGCGTCTTGGGTAACCTAACCTGGCTTTCGAATCGCAGTTCCACAACGCCGCCACCGCCCTTACCGCCGGGGCCGGGGCAGGACCTATTCAGCACTCGCAGCTCTATCCTCGCCGGGGGGATTCCGAACAGCCCAAAGAGGGGCAGGATTGCCGTCCTGAATGTATCGACAGAGATATCGCCCGTCTCAGTCGCCGACGTAATGACACCAGGTCCGGTAAACCGCACGTTCATATGCGTCTTCGCGAATGGTGCCAGCAAGCAGATCGGTAGCAGGAAATACGTCACGCCCCGCGTGCACGAATCCGGAAGCGCGTGCTCGATGACGCCGCCCTCGCCCGCGCCGAAGCCCTCTTTCGAACCCGTTATTAGACCCGGGTGGAATGTCATCGTGGCACCCGTGTAGGACACTTGCATGGAGCTGCCGTTCGTGACGGCCTCGAGGAGGCGGAGGAAGGAGATTTCATGGGGGGCGAGACCGGGGTTGGTGGGTGAGGTGCTTCGAATTTTGGAGATGTGGATGGGTCGGCCCGTTAGGGTGGCTAGGACAAGGCGTTGGGTGAAGGAACGGTGGCCGGTGAACCGGAGGTAGTCTGTCGTGGAGGCCATCTTGGATAACCAGGATTCTGGTGTTATGCTAGAGATGCCGGTCCTGAAGTGGTGAACCACTCTGAGGAAGGTTGAACTTTTTTATTCTTCTTTTTTTGGTTGGAAAAACTATTTTCTGCCAGATTTCACAGAGCCTGTACACCGTAAACGGAAGGCGGTATGGTTTCTCCACTCATATGCTGCTTATCTTATCGGGCGAGCGGTGCTAAAATTTCATCGCTGCAAGTTCAACACGCGGTGTTAAACGCATTTTACACGGACCTTCTTTCACGCCAGCAACTTCGAGACGGAGAAGAGACTTCGACATACTCGAAAGTGCCACCATCACTTCCTTTTTCTTCCCCTTCCTTTTCTCAAATTTTTTTCTTCTTTTTTTTTTTTGGTGTGTCTTCTTTCTTGCACATAGTCTGATGTAGTGGATCTCCTTCTCGAACCTCCTTCTCCCAATGTCTTCCCGGACGATTCAGAGCTTGCGGCACACCCCGAGATTCGTCTGCTCGCAATGCCTCCTGATAGCACGCAAACCGACATCCCCGGCCGCTCTCCGACCCCCTCACCTACTATCGCAGCCCTCTAGAAGATGGAAGAGCCAGCTGAAACGGCCGCCCGAGGTCGCCACGATGAAAACCCCTTCCAAGAAGTCGGCAGACCGAGACTTTCCCGAGAGCATTGAGGAAGCGCAAAAATTATTGAAAATTCGGTACTTCGAACAGGACGCCGATGGCCAGCGGCACGAGTTCCAGGATCCCGACGAGTTCGCGCGAGCACTTGATGGGACGGAGCAATTCCAGAAAGATCTAGAGAATGACCTCGAAAGCATCATGGACATCGTGGAGGGGAAGAATACGAACGAGCGATTTCGAGCGCAATTAGAAAAAGAACTCCTCAAAGCCGTCGACGAATCGAACAGACGCATTGCCGAAGGTACGGCCGGGGGACAAGCCTTGACGGGCAGCACCGAGAGCCCCCAGATAAACGAGAAATTGTTCAGGAAGGAAGCTCAGCGCAGGTTGATCCGAAAATTGAACAGCTCCCTAGAGCGTGCGGAAAAGGCCAATCGCCGCGAGAATGCGGCCTCCAAGAGGACGCTGGTCCCCCTTTGGAAAGCCTATGTGGCGGCACGACAGACGTTGGCGCTGAGCTGGGACGCCACGCCTCGCCCGGTGTGGGATGTGTTGTGGAAGCTCTTCGCCGTCGAGGATCCCGTCGGAAACCCGAACCGATTGTCTCACATTGCTGCCCTTGCGAAGGATATGAGCGCGGCGGGGGTAGACTTGTCCGCTTCCCAACAAGTCCTGACGATCGAGTCGCTCTTTGTTGACAACTGGGAAAGCGATGCCATCAAGAACTGGAAGCGATGTCTTCCTACTCTTGGCGCCGAGGATTCTAGTTCTTTCCAGCAGTTCTGGGAGTTGGGTGCCCGCATGTTTTGTCAAGTCGGCGACATGGAACAGGCCAATCGCGCGGTTGAGAAGCTTCTCAACCAGAAGTCCGATCCGCGAATTCTCATGACGCTGATCCGCACATATTCACAGACGGGGACCGAGGAAGCCCACGCTCAAGCCTGGGAGATGTATCATCGACTTCGAACTCTCTTGGGCAAGGACATGAAGCTGGAAGACTATGATCAGGTCATCTCCTATTTCTTGGCCGCAAACCAGATTGAGAGTGCGCTGCATGCCTTCGTCGATATGATGACATCAGGCACGACAGTTCTCAAGAAGCACAAGCGTTTGCCACCGACAATTGGCAACAAGTTCTTCTTTGGGAAGTGGCTCAAACGGCTCATCGGCGCTGGAGAGCTGGATGGCGCTCACAGCGTCATCAAGTTCATGTTGACAAAACGCGTTCAACCGGCTCCGATCCACGTCAACGGTCTTATTGGCGCGTGGCAGCGGGCCGGTGGAGAAAAGGATTTAGAAAAGGCCAACACAGTGGCCTGGAAGATGATCGAGTCCCGACTCCAATTCGTACGAGAAAGGCGGGGCGAGAAGACGCCAACGGAGCAGGCAGGTTCCTCATCCACCTCTTACCCTCGGGCGACCTTGGAAACATTCTCGTTGATGGCTGAGAATTACCGTCTACGGCAACAACATGAGCCGTTAAAGCATCTCTGGCAGGCCTTCAACGAGGCGGAAATTAGCCATGATGCGTTCATGATAAACCAGCTTCTCGAATCCCACCTCCAATACGGACAGATAGCCGAGGGTGCGGAGCTTTACAAATCTCTCGTCTCAGAGGGTCGCATCAAGCCCAACCCCCACACATTCATGGTCCTCTGGAAGATGCTCAACATCAACCGCGTCCACGTTCCGCAAGACCAATACTACGACGAAATGGAAAACGCGCGAAACACCTTCCGCGAAATGATGAAGTTCGTCGACGTCTTCAAGGAACCCATAGACGGCCAGCTCGCACGCAAGATCCTCCACACCTTCCGCCGCCTTCACGACAGCCACGGGTTCCTCGTGGCCCTCACATCCCTTCGGAACACGTTCGGCTTCCTGCCGCCCGAGCTGCTCGTCCTCGAGCTAGTGCTGGGCACCACGAACTTGGCGTGGGATACGCCTCGCGCGAGGCACAGGCTGCGCACGGAGAAGAAGCGCATGGATCTCGATATCCTGCAGAGGAGGATGGCGTTGGGTAGGTCTTCAGGGGCCGCTGGCGATTTGGAGGAGATGACGGTCGAGGAGAGGGGCGAGGAGCTGTACGAATACTTGGTGAGGGTTTATACGCCGGTGAGGTCGGCGGAGGAGAAGGAGTTCATTGATGATACCAGGCTTTTGGAGGAGGCTGCGGCACAGATGGGCGTGTTCGAGGGTGGCGTATCGGACGAATAGCCGGTCCGATCCTTATAATGTACTACTACTGTTTTTTTCTACTCTGACATGCATAGAAGGGGATATCGGGTTATCTAGATTTGATTCTGGCGGCGGGCATATATAAAAGCACTCCACGTAAAAGGATAATATTACACTCAGCTTCGACTTGCAATCTCGTCCACATAGCATTTCTTAAAAGGCTGGTGAAAAGAGCGAACTTGAAATTTTCAGTATCATTGCGGAGTAGCCAGCTCGTTTCTACTTCATGCCTAAATAGCTGCTACATCAATAAATTAAGAAAGAAGGAGATGTAACTAAATAGAAAAAACCACCTGCCGGTATCGGTATAGACCCTAAAACGCCATCGCTATGCAGATTTACAATCACCCCATAAGCTCGAGCCCTCGCTAGACTACTAGGGGAGTGACACCATCATGAGAGCTCCATTTCCACATCCGCTATCCTGTCGCCCACCGAGCTAAGAACTGAGCTTGGCGTGCCGGGTTCCGGCTCTCCGTCGCGAGCGTTCGACTCGTCGGATTCATCGCCAGACGAGCCCCTAACTGAACGTTCCCAAGACTCGATGCTCGTGAGCACCTCGGCGCCTTCCACTAGAATATCGCCCTGGTCGTTTCCTTTGCCGAGAATGGTGGAGTGGTATTTCGAGTCCTCGCCCGTCTTGCTATGTTTCTTTTTTAGAGCTAATTCGAGGAAAATACCCCGTCAGTACAACAATGCGCCGCAATCCTCATTGAAGAAAATCATATGAGGAAAGGGAAAAAAACGAACCGGAAAGATAATCCGTCGCATCAGGGTCGCCATCCACAGCAGCGTAGTCTTTAATAAGCTTATTCCTAGGTCCCGAGAACCACGCCAAGAACTCATCCATGCCCCGCGTGTCCTCGACGCCAACGAACTCCTGGTCCGTGAGGACGCGCTCAGGTAATAGGGCGGCTACGTCTTGTAGCGCCATGCGCAAGTCGACGACGGAGGGGAGCTCGGCATGTTCGTTGTCGGCGGCGTGGTTGGCCGTCTTCTCGGCGAGCATGTAAAGGTATCGCGCGGCGAGGTCGGTAAAGGTGTCGAGGACGGCGGGTCGGCAGGCGTAGTAACCTGTTGCTCGGAGGATTTGGAGGACGACGGGCCGGAGGAGTGCGTGGTAGAAAGCGGGTGGCGAGGCCATTTTGATGGACTTGAGGAAAAAAATGATGTAGCTCGATGGAGGGAGAGGCGAGTGAGGAATCGCGAGCGAAGTCAACCGGATTGAAACAGGACAATGGTCGTTCTAATTTTGGAGGAGAGAGGCTCGGGTTCGCAGTGGCACGTGGAACTGAAGGCTAGGGTGCGCGGGGGAGTGCAAAAGGCAGCTCTTGGAGCTTCCAAATAATTGAGAGTGAGTCGCCAGAGCTAGTTGCCAGAGCTAGTTGTCGGCAGGTTTCGAGACACCGTTTTCATGGAGGTGGAAGTCACGAATAGGTACCGACCATCTTGCTGGCATGGAGCCTCGCCGATGGGGATTCGAGATGGATAGACGCGGGCTCGTCGCGTCGTGAAAGAGCTTTAACGATGGGATGTCAAAGAATCGATCTAGCTTCGTGGATAAGTCGACAACCAATCAACCCGCCAAATTATTAGTTGCAGTTGAAAGAGCAAAGAGCAGAGGCGGCCTTGTTCCTCTGTGCCTCGTCACGTGAACACGTATTAGCCCCACCTCGATTTTGGTGCAACTTCAATCAATCAAGGCGCCTAACGCGGAAATTTGACCTACTGTCTAACCGCCAGTTCCTCCTGCCACTTTGTAGTACTTTGTACTTCGTCTGTACACCTTGAGGTGCCCTCGCCGACCTCCCAGCAAGAGAGCACCTGGGAGAATTAAGAGCACAGTAGATCTTCTAGAGGTATTGGCGCAGTGTCTAGAAAGAGGCGAAGAGGCTACAATGGCGGAATATATTGGCTCAGTTCAAAACGAAAACAACTACTAACACTGTTCAAGAGCAAAGCTGGTCGACAGACTAAAGAACTGAGTGGCAAGATAGGTAAGACCCAACGGCTTAGCCTCCGAAGTTTGCCTTCTCATACCGATTGTCGACCATATGGTCGATCCCATCTTAATGTGACCCAGAAAAGTCTCGATCGTCGGCCGGCGGCGGGGATATTGAGATCCAGGGTCACTTAGTGCATCTGAGACATTCGATTCATTGCATCTCCATCGCTTTCCTCCCCTTCATGAAACTGAATCTTAGTGCCAATACCCAACGCAGCTTTAAGACTGCTGCATTCTTCGTCGACACCCAGCTAGCATTACTGGGCGAGTTGAGTTTCTGCCTGTTGCCATCCAGGGGAGGTGTCTTCTGCATCGCTCCCGCACTCGACAAAGAAAGCTTGTTGTCGTTGCCTATGCGGACCTACACAACAACGCAGTCGGCTTCGTGGATTGTTTCAAGTGAGGCTAACTTGGCCTCGATGACGAAGCCCTTGCCTGGAAAATGCCCCTCTGCGTAGGAGTGATAGAAACCATGCCAAGAATTTTTTTCCGGGGTACCTAGATAGACCTTTCTGTGGACAATTCAACTGCTGCTTTCAGATTCTGTCAGAAGCCGAGATTATATTGGCGGAGGATCTGTTCATTGCCCGTTGTATTGCTGATGAGAAGCCGAGAGGAAGGGATATTGGCGATGTCTGTGTGTCCGCGAATAACTCTGTAGTTCCGGGTTTCGACAGGGATGAAGCAAAACCTGCGACTTGAGCTGGCTGGAAGTTTCGTATGAGAGAAAGCAAGAGGGCTGATAAGATGATGAAAGTGTTGGATACGCTTTGCATTTGCTTCAGGCAGCAAACAGGACCAGGTGAGTGAGTCTCTCTAGACACGACAGTCGCCCTAGCTAAGGAACTAAAGATGAGTATCTATTTTGAGAGTCAGAAAGGAAAAGACATCCCAGCTTCATAGACCAGGCATTAGGAATTGTCGTGCTATCAGTGTCATCATCTCACAATGAAGCTACCTGGGGCTCCAGCTAAAGATGTGATTAAGACTCTGAGGATTGGCTCTGAGGCTCTGACTCCGATTGTTTCATTCCAATCCCAAGATTTCTAGGATAACTGCATGGAGTTTCAGGCATCAACTGATTCTAAGAGGTAACGCTTCAATGTTGCTTGCTTTGACACTGAGGTCTAAAGAGTGAGCCAGCCATTGAACCTCAACTTTGGGCTTTGCCGGCTAACCTCAGATGGTAATGGTGAGGGTGGATGTCAGCGGAGAACGACTTCAAAGGACAATGATAGCTTTGATAGTTACATAAAAACAGGAGGCAAACATTGAGAGAAAGCCTTGGAAAGAAGACAAACAACTAATATGAAGAGCAGGTCGGAAAGTATAGAGCTGGGTGTTCGCCATCCAGCCTAGCGAGCAAACGATCAGTTCCAACCCAGCTTCCCAGATATAATCCAGAAAATCCTCATGCTCGATCCTCAGTATTGGGCATCTCCAACCCTCCGCCTCAACCTTGGTACAGATTCCATACGACAAATTCGAGCTCTTCGTGGACCTGGAGGTGTGGTGTCTCTATGCATCAAAGTTTTTATGCCAAATCTCAGGAAAGCGGTCCCCTCTAGCAAGCATGTCGGGTACGCCCATCTACTGCTCGCTGTGCGGAGTTGGGTTCCGACGTCATATTCGCCCCATACCCCCAAGAGGAAGGATAGCATGGAACTGCGAAGTCCGCGGGAGTATGTAGCAAAAACCCTTGGTCCCAAGCCTCCAATGTCAGGACTGCCGCTCATAATGCCATTTAGTTGAGGCCTCCAGTGGTAGTGAACTCCCAAATTTATATGGAGTCGGTATAATCGATTGGACGGGCTTTCGAGGCAGCCCCGACCCTTCGACGTCCTACCTCGAGAGCCTGAACTCTCTTGAGAGACAAAATCGTTTCGACTATCCTTGGGCATTCGAATCCTCAATTCTCTTTCATAACGTTTGTTGGCGCCTTTTGCTTTCTCGTCTTCCTGGTGATCCGCGACATATTGGTCACCGTCTCCTCTGTCTTCTCCGCTGCTTTCCTCGTTCTAACGGGATCGGACTGCTACCCCGTCAAATTATGGCGGCGCATCAGAGTTGCGTGTACCCCACAACGTTCCTGAGAGGCTCCCTACCAAGTGGGATTTTCTCCTCAAAGATCCCTTGGGAGATCTAGCTAGCATTATCAACATGTCTTCTACCATGCAATTGGGCCGGTATCAGCCAGGGGACGGGCCTCAGCAAACTTCAACTCAAGATCCCTTTGGAGATCTTCCTATGGATATTCTGGATGTACTTTTCCAACATCTGGCTTCAACTGACATCTATAACCTTCGCCTCGCATCTAGAGTGGCTGCTGAGGTCGCCCCAAGATGGCTTTCGCAGGCGTTCTGGAGGAGCCGGTTTGATACCCATCATGAAATGGGCTTCTTCTTCGCGTGCCGGCGCCAATCTATACCCCAGACAGATACAGATTGGCGTAAGCTGCACGCATTTCTTCGATAATCTCCAGCGAATGATAATAATCTCTCTACTTTCCCTGGGTTGCTGAATAAGAGACGCATCTGGAACTGCTTATCCGATATATCCATGTCTTTGATTCCTTGGTTGAGGGTCTCAACTCACGAAATTGCGGCTCCTTTAGAGGTCCCCTTAGCAGAAGGCTATCAGAGGGGCGCCTTTATGCGAAGCCATACACTCACCACACATTCCCCTCAACATCACACCGTCCTCCTAACATGCACGCAGTTTCGTCTATCTGTGTCTTTCATCAACGTTAACTTTAGACGCTACGTCTCTAGACTCAGGGTGCTAAGCTATGACGGTCAAGATTGGAGGACGCTGCCGTTTGGTGGAGCGGGCCTTATGATCCCAACAGCAGAGGAGTATCTTGACTTAACGTCGTGGGAAGCGATTAAGTCTGTTAAGATATACAGCGTCGGTGATGGAATAGTGGGTATCGAGTTTTTCACAGAGGACCACGGGCTGAAAGCCAGACTGGTCGGCAGTTCATCTGATTCAGATACCGCGGTTGCCGTTGCGGAGCTTGTTCCTGACATAGCAGGAAGTATCCGGGGATTCACTCTTACTATCGATGTATGAACTTTCTCCCTCTCTTCTCTATGTGCCTATATACTTACACGTTTAACTAGGTTTGTAAATGCCTTGGTTTTGGGCTCATTGTGTATTCCCCTGTATGCCACACGGCCGAGTCCGGCGATGACGTCTCAGGAGACTCAGAGGTCCCAGTACCACAAACGAGCGAAATCCTAAGGAAACCAAAGCTTCCCCTCGACCGCTCCGTTGAACTAAGTTACCCATCTGGTTTACCCAACCGACTTACTACCGATGATCCGGTTGTTCGTCTGGATATGGATTTCGGTGGGCCCATGGGCAACAGACTAGTCCAGCTTAATCGGATAGTTGTTCTATTTAGCACATCAACTCATCTGCCTGTTGGTTTTGGTTCGCTTACGATGATGGCGAGGACGTTTTCTACGGCCCAATGAGCACCGCGAACGACATCGATCCCCATCCCAGTGTAGAGATGTCATTCTCTATAAAGGGCCGGCTTGATGAGCGCATAACTGAGATACAAGGTCTCACCTTGCTAGCGGAGGGGGAAGAGCCTCTTAGAGGCTTCAAGGTACGGAGATGGCCCCCATCTCACTTACATTTGATATTGATTGACCAATATTTACTACATTTTTAGTTCACAACGAATTCTGGATCGCAATGCACCTTCGCTGCCCAGTCTCGCCGTGTTGATTACCTTTCCTCGGAATTGAAGCCGTTCACAACATTCCAGTTCACTCCTGATAAGCCTTTAGTCGGCCTCGTGGCAGAGATCAAGGTAACAAAGACTTTCGAGATTTTATCGCTATCCTAGCTTAACAGATTTTTGATACTAACAGATCTTATGTATCCAGGGCTTTGATGGGGAATTAACAGCGATAGGCGTACGCAGTTCACAAGCGCCGGCGACATTAGCGACAACCACAGCCCCGTTTTCTTCACCACTATCCTCTGTATGCCCCATCGTGAGGGAACATCTGGAAATCGCTTATCACCTCGCTGTTGAAGGTGCCTGCTTTACAAGTGCCACATTTCGGGATGTCCGGCATATCAAGTTTTCCTCTGGGGCTCAGAACCGTTCGCGTCCATGTACCTCTCTATCAGGCCTCTTCCTCCAGTATGAGAATCCAGTACAGGATAGATATATTGGGCAGTGGCTTGAGGAGGTGGACTCCTTGGATATTGAGGCGGGGGACTACATCGTCCGTATCAGGGTGTGGTATACCAAGGGCCCAAATCGTCCCACGCCTGAGCGGTACCGATGGGTGAGGGGAGTTGAGATATTAACCTTTAAGGGCTTGAGGAAACGGGTTCTTTGTGGTGGGATACACTCTGCACTCGATTTCTCGTATTATGCGAACCCCTTTGAGCAACTTGTAAGTCCTGGCCTCCCTTCTTCCCTTGCTTATATCTAGCATACGACCAACACTAATACGGGACCGGGATGGGACGGCATGGTATGGAGTTTTGCGCTTCATGGGGACCACCTACAAGTTTTACGACGACCAAATAAGACCAGCCCCCACGTTACCGACCTCACCTTTGATGGCGCGTCAGACTTGAATGCGCGAGCGACGCATGATCTCGGACGGTTCCTGTGGACGGATTTTGACCGCTCGGCCAATGAAGTGCCGTTAGCATCAATTGATGTGTTTTTCAACGAGGCCCATATGACAGGTCTAAGATTCCTTTACGGATCTAATACAGAGAGGCGTATCGGCCGAGGTAAAGGTGAGAGGACACGCCTCGACTTACAAGTTGACGCGGGCGAAGTCATCGTGGGAATGGACGCGCAGCCCGATGAAAGCCCCGTTTTCCTCACTGTAGGTATTTCCCCCTCCAACCCTACGCTGCTTCGCGTCTCCAAAAATCCTTCTAGTCTACTGATGTAGCGGTATAGTTCTACACAAACCTTGGGAGGAATGTGACCATGTCCCATTCTAGCACCGACTTGACGTGGATGGAGGAGACGGACTCCACGGACACCCAGGATATAATTCAGCAAGGCCAAGGCGCTGGAGGGAACCCGATTACACATCCGCCCCCGGATAACGAGGCTTGCTGCGGTATCTGGGCATGGCGTCTCACAACGTCTCCGTATCATATTGGTAAGATGGGGCTGATATTCGAGAGAGGCGGCCCAAAAACAACAAGTTTGTGATGAGAGAGACTCTAGGCGTTCCATCTACCCAGCCCAACCAATGCTGGCAGCTCGTGCCGACATGCCAGCGTTTAGCCCGGAGATGCTTCTCCACTCTGTCCTTGGGGCCATGATTGTTCGTGGCCGGGGGTTCCCCAAGAGTTTCTGTGTTAGATTTGATACTTGGGGATGACCCTTCAGTCCGAAGTTGAATCATAGCTCGATGGAATTTCACTTTGAAACTATTATTTTCAACAAAAACGAAAAGAAAAGAATTCCCCTGTTTTAATCTTCTATCATTCCTTTCTGCTCAACTTGCAATCCGGCGCAGGTGATTGCCAGCAAATTGGTTAACATTGAAGTTTCTAAAACCAGAGTGCCTTGTACGTACCTCTGTAATTGGTGTAAGTGCCGAAGTTGGTAACTTTTCAATGTTCTCAGTCTTCAACTTTTTCTGCCTGAGGCAGCGTGCGGGGGATGTGTCGTCGGTCGTCGGTCGTCGTCGGCTTGAGATTGGAGGCTAAAAACAGAATCTCCACATTCCCCAATGTCAATGTTGAATGGGTCATTGGGTGGGGGGGATCAATTGCCACAATTGCAGGCTCAACTCGACATGGGGAATATGGTGGCTCGCCATGTGGCAACGGGACATCAATTGAGGTCAGATCCTTCCAGACTGAAGTCGCACCTTGGAACATCGAACATCAATAGTTTACAAATATGAAGTACACAGGTAATAGTTGGCACTATGCTAGTTATTATGAGGTAGCTCAGCACGAAGTACGAAGTACAACGTGGTTGCGATGCAGCTTGGCACAGAGTGCATCAGCAGGGACAGGCAATTGGCCCCAATTGACATCTATTGCCTGGATTGGGAATTCCTTTCGTCGTGGAGCGGGGGAGCAATTGATCCGCGGGGATGCTCTCTCAGTCTCCTCCAAGTAACCACACCAGACAAGTGCATCCATCTCCAATTGTCCCTGCGCTACTACACTCCACTACTTCGTACTCCACTAATACCCCAGTACATTACAGAAGAATCTTCCATGTTAATAAGAGTACCAATCCGCTGTGTCTTTTAACCTCGGCGTCCCACTGGTGGTGGGTGCCTCGAGTGGGGTAAAGAACCGCCTGAACAGCCCTGGAACCACAGTGTTGCCCAGTGTCGGACCGCAGCACACAGATCAATTGACCCAATTAACCTCCGAATCTCGGTATCTGGCGGCTGTGCGGCAGGTCTGCCCCGGCATCAGTCGGCAAAGGAATTGGCCTAGTCTCTTCCCAGCTTCCCCGGAAATGGGGAGATGCTCAACGACATGGAATGGCGGAGATGGTATTTATCTCTGCAAGTTCCTCCCTCTTTTCTCCTTTTTCGCAGTTTTTTGTGCGGTGTGATGCAGTGGTGCCCAATTCTGTGATTCGTCTCTTCTTGCCCACGAGACCAGCTAGTTCCCTGTCCCTGTCCCTCCCCCCAGAGACCAAGTTCTGAGCTCCCACTCCTTGCCTAGCCCAGCCACCCCCGTTTGCCTTTGTATTAATACCCCGGGGAGAGAGAGACACCATGCGCCGCTTCTCCGTCCGAAACCTCCAACGCGGCGTCCGCTGCCAATCCACCCTTCTTCCCGGAAGATCGCCACTCTGCGCCGCCTCCGCCATGAGCCCCTCTTCCTCCTCCGCCGCCCAGGCGTCCCTCGCCGTCCGCCGACTCCACGCCACGGCGAAGCACCTCCAGATCCCCGCCCACCTCGACTCCACACCGACCAGCTACATCAAGACCCACGACAAGATTGAGAAGCCCGAGGACACCCCTTACTTCATCGACAATGAGTTCAAGGCCTCCGCCACCACCGAGTTCATCGACCTCCACGACCCCGCCACCAACAACCTCATCACCCGCGTCCCCCAGATGACCGATGCCGAGCTCAAGGCCGCCGTCGAGAGCGCCGAGAAGGCTTTCCCCGCTTGGAAGGCCACTAGCGTCCTCGCCCGCCAGCAGATCATGTTTAAGTTCGTCGCCTTGATCCGCGAGAACTGGGACAGGATCGCCGCTAGCATCACCCTCGAGCAGGGCAAGACTTTCCCTGATGCCAAGGGTGATGTTCTCAGGGGTCTCCAGGTTGCTGAGGCTGCGTGCTCGGCTCCCGAGCTCCTCAAGGGCGAGGTGCTTGAGGTTGCTAAGGACATGGAGACGAGGACGTATCGTGAGCCATTGGGTGTCGTCGCGGCTATCTGCCCATTCAGTACGTGATTATCTCCCTTTCGTCCATATACATTTCGAGCATCATTATACTGGCTATTCAGTGTGCTAACTACATTTCTTTTTTAACTTCCAGACTTCCCCGCTATGATTCCTCTATGGTGTATCCCCATTGCCACCGTAACCGGCAACACCCTCGTCCTCAAGCCCTCCGAGCGTGATCCCGGTGCCGCCATGATCCTCGCCGAGCTCGTCGCCAAGGCCGGCTTCCCCCCCGGTGTCGTTAACATCATCCACGGCGCCCACCGCGCCGTCAACTTCATCCTCGACGAGCCCGCCATCAAGGCCGTCAGCTTCGTCGGCGGCAACAAGGCCGGCGAGTACATCTTCTCGAGGGGCTCCGCCAACGGTAAGCGTGTGCAGGCCAACCTCGGCGCCAAGAACCACGCCGCCGTGCTCCCCGACGCCAACAAGAACCACTTCATCAACAGCGTCGTGGGCGCCGCCTTCGGCGCCGCCGGCCAGCGCTGCATGGCCCTCAGCACCCTCGTCTGCGTCGGCGAGACCAAGGAGTGGATCGCCGAGATCGCCGAGAGCGCCAAGGCCCTCAGCGTCAACGGCGGCTTCGAGGAGGGCGCCGATCTCGGCCCCGTCATCTCCCCCGAGAACAAGGCCCGCATCGAGGACCTCATCGCCTCCGCCGAGAAGGAGGGCGCCACCATCCTCCTCGACGGCCGCGGCTTCAAGCCCGCCAAGTACCCCAACGGCAACTGGGTCGGCCCCACCATCATCACCAACGTCACCACCGACATGCGCTGCTACAAGGAGGAGATCTTCGGCCCCGTCCTCGTCTGCCTCAACGTCGACTCCCTCGACGACGCCGTCGAGCTCATCAACAACAACGAGTACGGTAACGGCACCGCCGTCTTCACCAGCTCCGGCCCCACCGCCGAGACCTTCCGCCGCTCCATCGAGGCGGGCCAGGTCGGCATCAACGTCCCCATCCCCGTCCCTCTCCCCATGTTCTCCTTCACCGGCAACAAGAAGAGCGTTGCCGGCGGCGGTGCCAGCACCTTTTACGGAAGGCCCGGTGTTAGCTTCTTCACCCAGCTCAAGACCGTCACCGCGCTCTGGAGGTCCGGCGACGCCATCTCCAAGAAGGCCGATGTGGCGATGCCCACTCAGTCGTGAGCTGGCTTCCAGTTGTAGAGTAATTGGTGGGGTTTGGGCATTGTAGGGGCGAAAACTGGGCTGGAAACAAGGGCTTAGATTGATTTCTCAAGATTGTGCTACTCTTTTAAATGGGATAGGGCTTGTTTATGGAAAATGTACTGCTTTCCACGGCAATCAATTGGGTTTTATCAGAGACTAGATATTATATTGAGGACTCTTTCTTTCCCAAGACTCTCCCCCCTCCCCCTTCTCGCACTCTACAAACACGCCGCAGCAAGATCAGGTCTGCTTCATAAAATCAAATTCTGGTTGTAAATTATTATCAATTGACATAAAGTATATTGTGCAGTAGCTACGACAACTATCAACCCGTGTATACTCGCGTATCCCTTCCTTCATCCATTGATGAAACTCCATTTTCTTTTCCATACCTCCACAAGCGTCGCTCACAGTTCCCCAGATTTCCACCTCTCTGAAGGGGGTGAAATAGAATAACAAAATAGCAGGAAAAACGGGGGGAACAAAGAAAAGAAAAAGAGGAGGGGGAACAAGAAATAAAAGAAAAATTCCAAAGCCAGGCATATCATTTCAAAACTCCCTACGCTCCCGTAGATGCCTTGCTCCAAAATGAAACGGAGATGTGTAAGGGAAATTTGGGACAGTGGACAGGTTGGGAAGTAAAACGAGTCAAGCTGAACAGTACAAAGGGAAAAAAAAATCGAGGAGAAGCTCCCCTGTAGGACGTGTGTAATAATAGGGTCTCATCTCGGAGCCCCGTCTCAGTACACCCCGTGAGATTCTGTTAATGTGGGGGTTGTTCGAGATGAGCCGTGATTGTGAATGTATGCTGATGAGGGGGGGGTGGGTATATGGGAGGGACGGACAGATGATTGTTTGTATGGTACAGCGTAGTTCGGCAGTCGCCAAATTCCAGGGTTCGAGGAAAGGGTATCTTGAAATTCAATTAAGGCTCACTGAATTTCCCTTGGGCAGAGTCGGGGCAGTGTCGACAGAGGAGCATCGGCCCCACCACTGAGCCCCGTAACTCGGAACTCCTTTCTTAAAACCCTTACGCCGGGAGCTGCAAGAAACCTTCGTAGTACGAGTCTAACCACCTCGCAGCCTCCTCACCAGAATCGTCCATGCTTGTATCCCACCGCCCAACGGAACCGACATAACCATCGGGTCGCACGTTGACAATGGCCACCTCGCCAGGTCCGAGACTGCCTAGCCACTTATTCGTGCAAAGCTTTCCTTGAGTATCCTGTTCTGGAATGTCGTCCATGTAGAAAGTCCATCGGCTGTCTTGCAACAGGGCCGGGAGGTCAGAAATTTCTACGTCAGTTTTAGGCATCGTAGCTGGTCACTGTTAATTTTCATTCCTCTTTTGAGGATGGGGAGATCCGTCGGGGGGGGGGGGGGGGGGGTTAAACTTACTGATCAAAGCAAAAGTGAACAAATGGCTAACAACGGTGTAACGCTCAGGACGATGATAAATGTCCTCGGGAGCCGGGAGACGGGGCTGGGTTGCGTAAGATACGCTTGCTGCGGCCGATAGCCTGCTAATAAACGAGTTCCTGGAGGCGATGGCCTGGCAGAATGTTTCGAGGAATGGGCCCGACTGCTGGACATCCCACATCAGGAGGTAAATCCTAAACTGGCCAAGCATGGGAATATCCAGCTGAATATCGACGGGATTCGAGTCGATGTACCGAGTGACCTTGGCGGGTGGTAGGAGGCACCCTGGTTTCGCCTCACCCATAGCCCACAGCTGGTCAATCGGGCGGTTGATGCAGTTCTCGCCGTACTCGGCGCCGATACCCGACATGAAGCGGACATTGGTCTTAAAGCTCTCGGCAATCGCCACGGCATCACCACCCGCGATCTGATATGCATGTTCATAGTCGAAATTAACCAAATCCAGGGCAATCTTCCTTCGCTCCTGCTCGTAGCTCTCCATGAGGACGGGCTTCGCGAGGCCACGGACGGCAAAGTTGAGCTTCCAGGCAAGGTTCCAGGAATCGTGCATCGACGTGTTCATGCCTTGGGCCGACTTCGGGGAGTGAGTATGGCTTGCGTCGCCCGCGAGGAAGGCACGCAGATGGTTGTCATTGAAACGGCTCGCCACACGCTGGCCGATCTGGTATCGTCCGAACCACTCGAGATATTTCCAATCGATTTCGTAAGGAGCCATGATCTTCTTGGCGCGTTGCATGATGAATTCTTGGCCAAGTTCTCGACGATCAGACTTGGGACCCAACTTCAACTCGATGTACAGCCTCGTCATATTTCGCTCTCGGGGAACTATAAGAATAGAGCCGTATTCTTTCGAGTTTACCAGCGTCTTGGACCAGATATCGGGGAAATCCGTCACGAGCTCTCCGTCGAGCACGCCCCAGATTGCAGCCTGCGACATGCCCACCGGTCGGGCATCGGGTATGCTTTTTCGTACTTTTGAATGCGCACCATCGCCTAACGACGTGTAAAACTTGGTTAACTGCTATACTTCAAAGGCGCTCGTCTCGTAATTATCAAGGGAAATTTTTTTTTCCATCAGGTGTAGGATATAAGCCTGATGGGTGATGAAAAGAGCAAAGAGAAGCGAGATCGCAAGGGCAGCATCAAAATGGACAAGCTTACATCCGATCAAGTACTGGGTGTGGATAGATCTCCGATCCTGGGTGACATTCGTTCGGCAATTAACCTGCAGCGGTCGGCTCTTGTCCTCGGGGACGTTGTATGATTCGAAGGCTGTGTTTCGTCGAACCTCAACTCCGCGCTTCCTCATATCCTCAATGAATAGACTTTCGACCATTCCTTGATGGACAAGGAGGATATAAGGATCTAGAACATCAATGATTGGAGGGTAATGAACCTCTCGCCCCAGTCGATGAAGAGGCTCGTCCTCGGTGCTGCGCCAAAAGGAAATATCGTACACGCGGACGCCTCGTAGTAATAATAGATCAGCAAGGCGCATCTGTCTGAAGGTCTCGATCGTCTTGGGTTGTAAACCATCGGCCCTGTGGAGAGTGGTTAAAAGGAAGGGTTAGCAAAAACAAGAGAAAAGTTAAAGAAATCAAGGTTAGAAGTCGATGAAGCGCGCAATCCCTAAAGAGCAGAACACCAACCCCATCGAGACACGGCTTACCTTCCAACGGGGGTTTGATCAGCCCTATCGTCGATGATGGTGACTTTGATACCAAATCGGCTGAGGTTGGCAGCAAGCATCAAGCCAGCGGGCCCGGCGCCAACAACACACACTTGGCACTCTGAGGGAGGCAGGGGGAGGCTGCGGAATCTCGCGAGAGCATCCATGGTTATTTCCAGGGAGCCATCTTGTTGGCGGCCGTCGCCGTTCTGTTGTTCCGCCATGTCGGTGTCGGAATGGAGGGCTCCGGGGGCCATGATAACAACAAGGAAAGTGGGAGAATGCGGTGTCTCTGTCCGATCAGTAGAAATAGCAGCCTGCGCAGCAGGATTCGCCAATTATAGGAGTTATGGAGCGATTGACAGCAAGCAGGGGCGGAGTGATTATCTGGAAGGGTTGGAGGGGCGTTGCGAAGCGCAAGGCGGGGAGTGATGGCGCAAAGCTGAAATTGATTGCCTGGGGATTTTTGGCGGGCTTCGTGAAGAGGTTGTCGACAGGGTTCAATGCGTCGGATAGGCACGAGGTTCGGTGGATTCTATGCTTTCCCGCGATTGTCGCGATGGCAAGCGATACAAGGAACACAAATAGAAAGAAAGTAGACAATAGAAGGGGGTTTATGTTGACGAGAATAATATGAAGGGGCTCCGACCGCCCCGACGATGCAAGTTGCAGCTGATTTTTCCCCTTCGAACGGCGCACGATCAGCAGACGAACGAAGCTAAACAGTGACTGTGGATTTGCACTTGGCAACAGGTGGCGGATGGTTGTGCCAGAACAAATCCGTCGAGCGGCGACTCCCTGATGTTTTCCGTGTTTGCCCCAGACAACCTTGGACAGCGGCGGTGGGGACCGAAAAAGAGACCTTTGCTCCTTTTCCCCTCTCACACACTCTCACACACAGAACGGCGAGGAGCGGAGGCTTCGGGTCCCTCTTTGCTTTTTGGTCCTGGACAGCGGAATAAAAATATTACGAAAATTGGGTTTGCATT
The DNA here is from genome assembly GCA_002221725.1 of Scedosporium boydii. Classification (NCBI taxonomy): domain Eukaryota; kingdom Fungi; phylum Ascomycota; class Sordariomycetes; order Microascales; family Microascaceae; genus Scedosporium; species Scedosporium boydii. Next base: position 191,579 of record NJFT01000015.1, read on the forward strand.
GACGGGATGCCTTTTAAGAGGTTGATGGAACAACTGCAAATACAAGTAAAGTAGAGAGCGGGGAGAAAAGGCAAGGACAAAGAGAGAAAAGGAAGGGATGGTCAACCGGAGTCGAACGTCGTCGAACACGGGCGACTTCAACCTTCTCAGAATGCTCCTAGCCTCCTGCCTCCTACCGACAAAAATCCCCGGAGTGTCATCAAGAGATGGCACGACAACTGTGGACAATGGTCTGATTCTTGCCGATGCTTTCCCCTGCCAGGCCAGTAAGTGGCAGTAACTCCCTCGGCGACGTGTCACCCTATTGGTCCGGGCCAAACTAATGGTCTGGAAGGCGCATCAGAGCCGGCCGTGTCCTGCCCACAGCGAAGTACGTACCGGACTAATACACTGCATTGTACTTCGTACCTTCCATCCAAATCCAAATTCAGACCGTGCTGCAGTGTACCAAGACCAGCCAACACTATCTGAGATGTCGCTTTCAGAGCGTGCGAAATAGTGTAGTGAACACTGCTGAGGTACACCGAACGATACGACACGACGTACGAAGTACTCTACACTTGACTCCCGAGGCGCCATGCGCCCTAAGAAGTACGACTTGGAAGCAGTTTCCATCTCGACGACATTAAAGTACTCCACACTCCGTACTCCGGACTGTGAGTCGCGACTGCCAGGATCTGTGACTGCGACAAACCGGGCCAGTGCAGAGGAACTCCGTACTTCGCACGAAGGACACCTGGCAGCAGAGGCCATCGTTGGAATGACTCGGAAGCTGTGAAGCGGGAGTTGCTTACGAAGGCGCGTCGTTTCATTGGGACATCAATTTTGATGCTACACAGTCTAGACCATCCAAAAGTCCTTCACGATCCGGTGACCGCCTCAAACCCATCCAAACCGGCGGGATCAAAAAGCATCAAATTTATCAATTCACTAACCAAGCCTGGCTCCTGTTTGGGTCTTCTTGAGCACTTGTGACCCCAAGTCCTATCTTTAACTCACAAACCACGACCCAACCACATCCTCGGATCCTATTACTACTGCATATGTAATATTGATCCTCCCCAACATCGTACTATATCTGTACAATCCGAGGCCCACCATCTCATCTTGCAACTGTGTCTGTTCATTTGATATCATTTGATATTGGGACAACACATCGTCCCAGGAAACTGTACTCCATACTCAATAATGCCACCACCACAGGCACACGCCGGCATTGAGTCCTAGCTACTATGTACGTGTCAATGGCTGGCAATCATATGCATTAAACTCGGTGCATTGGCCAAGATGGCATCGAGAGCCGGATCCTCTCCAAGGGTGGTACCATTCGGCGTACACAGATACCCTACTTCATACAGTCTCTTTTGGTGTTGTGAATCACAAGCTTAGGGAATTTTTCATGAACCCTCTCTCTGCATTTGGAATAGGTGTACGTTAATCAAGGCTGCTGCAGGGCTGCGTGCCTGGCCATGTAATCTACAGACGCAGGAGACATGCATCCCGTGGGCGTCCTCGTCCTTATCGACCCTGTCTCTTACGAGCCGTTTGGACTTTCGTGCCACATTCGCTGCCACCTCGCTCGATTGAGATGTCATACGCGACGACGTAATCTACCACTCGCAGCAGCGTCCCCAATTACCTCCAATTGTCCTCCTACCTCGGCGCCGGTTTGGACTAGAGCTTACAAATTCGACGCAAGAGTGTGGAGGTTGATTGTTCATATTCTGCTCTGTCCTCTGTCGTGGTTCTTCTAGAACCCTCAACAATCCAGTTGATCTTGTGGAGTACCTGAACTCGTTGGACACAAAATCTTCAGAGTTGCATCTAGCGGCGAACGCTAGGCCCGCACTCGTACGATCAATGCTTTGCCACTAGTGTCTGGGGACCAGCCCCCACCGCACTACACCGCACTCACTCCATGGAGTCCATCTCCTAGTACGACTTCAAAGTCTGGAAGTTCTGGTGTCGACATCCATCCATGTCTTAGACGAAAGACATAGTGGAGGTTCGTGGAGATTTCAGGCCTTAAGGAATTCGAAATGTGTTCTAGAGCCTATCCGGACGCTTTAGCCGCAGGACGGAGCATTAGTCGGGACGGACGGCCTGTACCATATTGGGATAGATGCATCTCGAATCATGTACGAAGTGTGTATACGCGTCTCTCTTACGATGATTGGGATTCAGAACGATTGTCGGGATTAGAAGCGTTGGTTTAGATCGGGTGGTACTTCGTAGACGTTGGATTTAACTTCTCCTGTCCCAAGATGCTTTCCAAACGCACGGCTCCGTCTACCTGCAGAGCCCCATGACCAAGAAGGCCCATGTCTCGAGAGTATGCCATCGACCCAAACACACAACGTAGTGACGTAGTATCCAAATGTTATTAGAATGGCTATTCTAAACAATATGTATTAAGAAAAGGTGGTCTCCGTTTCGAGACGTCAGAATGTAGTATATACATTGGGTTGGAACCTCCTCCGGCTGGATACACGTGAGGGGAGTACATTGATTAACACATTCGACGGACATTAGTAGGGTATCATGAGAAAAAAAAAAGAAAGAAAGAGAGATGTAATGCAAGGTGATACCGAGCTTGACACCATCTCGGCTGCCTCCCAGGCTCGTGTCGGTATTAATTACCACAAGAAGGCCCCAGCAACAGTGACGAGACAGAGCCAGTGCGCCCCGCCCCTCCAGTCTAGCGAGGCGGCACCGCCGATTCCATCCTCCGGCGTCGCCTCGGGCTTCTGTCCGCCGAGACCGTTTTCGCCGTCGAACTCGTCCGGAAGAATAACCTCGACCGCCGTGGTGTCGCCGGGAGCGAAGAGGACGCCGACGGCTTGCGTGGAGGACATGTCGATGTCTTCGGGCGCCATTATGTTGTTGTTGACCTGGTCGCAGGACGGCCGGGCGTCCATCTCGCCGATACGGTTTGTCACGGCGATGGGGAGGTCGAGAATTGTGTAGTGTTCTGCGTCGTCTAGTCGGAAAGATTGCCGGATAGATATCTGTTTATGAACTAATATTAGTAAATGGGGGAATATAAGGGTGCTGCGGCTTTTCTTCGCTCCGACCTTCCCGGGTTTCCTCTTCTGCTATGCCTAGTGTAGGGTCCCGCCGGAGTAGGCCGGGGACTACACAACTTGCTGTTCGGGAATATCTATATGTGGGGTGTGAATGCTTGTCTCACATTATAAACGCCTCGGTCACTACCCGCGTCCTTGGGCTGGCCATCCCCCACGAGACAGTCGGGCCATAACCAATTGATGTGCTTGACAGTACTGCCAGGTTCCTGGGCCATGATATCGCCGTCCACGGCCTCGGTGAGATTCGACACGGTAAAGTTCCTTCCGGTATTGTAGCTGTAGAGGAATATGGTGATGTTGTGTATTAAGCTTGGGCTTACGTCGACGTACGGCGGCAGGTTGAGCTTGCCATTGGCGGTAACATCGAGGGAGATGTGAAGGGTTTCTAGAAATTCCCGGTTGTGTTAGTTTCGAGCGACATCCCATCGCACACCCGTCCCCAACATTGAAGTCCCACACATCCCCAGCTGCGAAATTGACACTATCCCAAGCAAGTTCGCTACATACCTCCACCCAATGGTGTGCCCGGTTGCGGAGCATTCACGACGGCGAAACCTGGTGTAAAGATTTGACCGCCAGAAACGACAAAAGACTGCGCTGAGCAGTGAATTGCTAGGAGAGGCAGAACAGCTGCCAGCTTTCCTAACGGCAGCATTTAGGCAGAAAAAAAAACTAGTGGCGATGATATGAGACGGTCTTTAGGCGATTCCAGTTGGTATGGTGTAGGCGGGTCGGCAGCGGCAGTGGAGTCTTTCTTCACACTTTTCTTCTTCTTTTTTTCCGCAAAACAACAGAAAGAAGAGAAGCAAACACAAGACTAGAGCAGCTTTTGGTGGAGGGTAATTTTGGGGGAACGGAAGGGTATTTAGCCAGAACGAGCGATGCTGGGATTTGCCTTGATCTTCATCAAAGGGGGGCGTTTCAAAGGGGCGTGAGGGAAGTGAAACGGGACCCAGATCCGAGAGACTGGGGTTGCGGAGAGGTGAAGTCCCTTTCCGTTCTACATTACGACGTAATAAAATTGAGGCGATGCGATCAAAACGTAGGCAGTTTATTTCCTCTGTTATGTCTGCGGTAGGCATGGCGTGGGCATTGGATAATGAGCGCCGCTGCGACGATAATCTGGACATGGAGTTGATGGATGATGGTTGGACGGATTCTATAAGTCCGTCGACAACGTAGGTAGAAAAGACGGTAGTTATCTAACTTTGCATTCTACTAGCCATTGAACGCTGAGACCATGAAGGCGATGGTGATATTCCGATTCCCTTCGGTCGGGGAGGCGCGTCCACACATGTTCTAACTGAATTGATTAGAAGAATTAAAGAATTGAAGAATCAAATATTAAAACCCAGCTATGCTTTAGTTTCTCTGCATTGACTCTTTTTTTCAAGGTATAGGATAGACTTTCCTCGATCCAAGGCCTCTCGATCACCTCGGTTACAAATAACCCAAGTCCAGCGCTTTGACAGACTCGACAAAGGTTCATGGAGCATCATCTTGTTATAGATCTCGCCAAGTTGGCATGCCCTCTCTTCTTGACCGGCAAGTCTTTGGGGTTATCTCCAACATTGCTTGCGGCGGCGATCGACGAGGTGATCCAAGCTCCGTTTCAGATTCCAGATGCCAGATTCCAGATTCAAATTCCGCAATGCAGCCCGGTTCCGGATTCTGGGGTTCCATGCATGGCTCAAGCATGTCGAATAGGAAGAGGAGAGCCAACAAAGACATGCCAATGTGGGAAAGGCGGGATTGTAACTTTGGGTCACGACTCACAACATAGGACAGGGACAAAGAATGGAAACGGGTGAAACCAGGCAATGTAATGAAGAAGTAATCTTATGAAGAAGGCAGTTGGATGAACATGGAGTACAAAGTATGCCAAAGGAAACTGAGGTCTGGACAGGAAGGAAGAAAGACAAAGTAAATTGCAAGATAGATCCCGATCTTAAGACTTCCTACGTCGAAATCGGTTGGATCGTGGAGCCGAGAACCATGAATATGACGAGGTTGGTGGATTGACCAGGGGTTGCCTCGCTCATTTGATAGATCACTTCTGTCTCGGATCGATAACCTCATTCCAAACAACAACGCAATTGAATACGAAGCATACGGCAGCTCCTCCCGTTCACCGACGGCTGTGACAGTGTGGCAAGACAGAATAAAAATAAAAGCATCAATGATTCGGCCAGTCAATTTAGGAGCTTCAAGACCTGGGGAGACCAGTCTTGCAGGGCTCAGGTACGTTCAGTCCATGTTACATTCATAAGCACAAAGATGATATCGAAGAGAGGGATAAGACTCTAGCTGGTCTCCTCAGCTGTTCCCTCCATCTCCGTGTCCAATTCCAGAGCGGGCTCCTGCTTTCCATCCGATTTTACATCGCCACTACCATCTCCATCGCCATCGCCTGAAACACTCTTGCGCCCGTCGTCGTCGTCGTCGTCGTCGTCGGCGGGAAACTTGTCCACTACCACTTGCATAGGAAATCGGGTATGAACTTTGTGGTAGGCGTAGCCGTTCCCGTGGCCATAAGAGATTAACATAGGTCGCGTGATTAGATCGACTAGACGCCCGTCCACTGTCCATGACGCGTCGTTCAGTCAGTAAAATCCAATAATGAAATAATGATATTAAATAGATAAATAAATAATGAATTGAGAAAATCATATCCCCCCTGAAGATAGGAGAGGAGGAGCGTGAAGAAGGAAGACCACTTACTCAGTTCCTCATCTCCGCAATGGGCATCCTTACTCAACGCCACGAAGCCTTTTGATCGACTTGAAATGAGGCCCCAAAGACTGGGATGAATTGGTTCTTCTTTGGGGTCCGTGAAGAGGAAGCCATGAAGCGCTTTGGTCTCTGGGTGCCCAAAGACGACGGACCAGTCAGCTCTGTCGAGATGCATGCAAAAGTCTGCCTCGACCGCCCATTTGACGATCCGCAAGAGCCTCTCATTCAAGTCATCCTCGCTGAAGAGCCCCGCGATGTGGAAAAATGGGCGAAGCTCCTCCTTCATGGAGTTCATCACCATCTGACAATCAAAACGGGCCTCATGCTGCGTGGTCTCTCGAATAAGACCAACCGTCAAGTTCCTCCAAATATGGTAGCGGAGGGTCCACTCGACGTCAGATTCGCTTGCCAATGCTAACGTTATTGTTATTTTTGGGTTCGTCTCCGCGATCTTGACAAGGAGAGGATATAGAGGGGGGCAGTGGGGAAAGGAAAGATGTAGACTTACGCGCACCAAGACGTCTCAGCACAGAGTAGGCTTCCCAGTGCTCACCAAGCCAAGGTCCCTCCGCCCTTGAGAAGATCTTGTTGTCCAATATGTGCCAGATCCATGCCTCAAATATTAGACGCGGCCGCGCCTTTCGGGGGCCGCTCTCGAGATATTGCTTGGCTTTCGGTGCCCAGCCCATCAGCTTCTCTTGGACAGCAGGTGTCAGGCTCTCCCAGAAAATCTGCTCTGGGAAATAGTACACCGACAAGTATTGAATATCGCTCATTAGGTACTCCCAAATATCCACAATTCGACCAGTAGTTCCAAAGGAGTGTAAGTGTTGTACTGGGCGGGCTGCATAGTGGGACATTTGACGGCGGTTTGGTGATAACTCATCAGTTCGTGCTAGCTCTGGCTGCTCAGATATGGCCACCTTGAGTAAGGCTTTGGTCTTGTCAAGCTCCTCTTCTGTGCTTCTCAGCTGGTCCTCCAGCTGCCGAATCCTAGAGGTCATCTTGGCCTCATCGGTATCTCTTCCTTCTGTACGGCTTCTGTACTTCTCCAACTGCTGAGTACTGGGAAGAATCTCAGAGGTGCTCATGGGGTGAGGTGCATCCGGCTTAGGGGGCATTTTGAAGGTGCTAATGGTGTTGTCAGGTGGAGCTGGCTCAGTAGGCATCTTGAAGGTGCTATTATGATGGCTGAAGTTGGCGCCTCTTCGGGTTTTTATTTCCCCATCAGAGGATCTCCTTCGCTTCATGGGAATGTTAGATAAGACTCTAAGGGGGTGGGAGTTTGTTGGAGAAGAGAGAGTGTGTGTGTGTGTGTGTGGACACAAAATGCGGAGGAAGCAGGCAAACAGCGTTGAAGAGGGGGGGTGGGCAACAAATAAGTAGAGACATCAAAGTAGTGGACATAGAAAAGGAATGGACATAGAAAAGGAAAGGACATAGCAAATGAATGATGGACATAGCGAAAGAGTGGGACATACAAATATGGAGACATGAAAGAAGTCGAAATAGGGAAGAAGTAGGCATAATCGCTCGGGAGGCAGAAATGTCAAATAGGTAGAGACACCAAAGCATAAACATAAACTGAGTATAAACAGGAAAGAAGCAGAAACAGGAGAAAAGGAGAAACATCAGAGACGCAGCAGAAACAGGGAAGAAGGTCAACCCGGGAAGAAGGGCAAACGGGAAAGCTGCAGAAATACGAACCGAAGGAGCAACAAAACCTGTTGAGCGTGCAAGACCAACTACTTGTATCCCCATTTACAGCCTCAGGTTGTTACAACCTGCCCATAGTTATAAGACGGCCACATCCCGAACCAGGTAAGCCCAAGACCAGTCCTTGCACCCCCATCCTCCCTGCCACTATATCCAAGGTACAAGAAAAGGACTTACAGATAACATTAAGCTTGTTATTCAGTCTTAAGATGTCTTCGGTAGCAGGGCAACGGGCGGCCTTGCCACACGTTCGTGGCTTTACTGTTGTCTCAATCGATTTTGGGACCACGTAAGTGCCCCGGCGCCCTGAACTTCTCAAGAAATACATACCTACTAATCCCTCAGACAGATACTCCGGGATGGCGTATGCCCGTCCCGATAACCTGACGCCGATTGTTGTTCAGGACTGGCCTCATGGAGGCTTGGGGTCCTTCGAGTCGGAACCAAAGGTGCCGACGTCTCTTTGTGTCCTCAAAGATGCTGCTGTCCGCTGGGGATATGATGCTCACGGAGGCGATAATCCCTTTACCCTGTTTAAACTTCTGCTGATGTACCCATACGATCTCCCATCAAAGATACGAAAAGCGCCAGCTTTTCGTGACGCACTTGACAAGGCTTGCAGGTCTGACATGACTGCCAAAGACCTAGCTAGCGTTTACCTTCGCCAGCTTTGGCAGCACTTCTTGAACTTTTCCCAGCTAAAAGATTCTGAGAAGGAGAAGATGCGAATTGTGGTGACACTGCCAGTTGGATGGCCTGACGCGATAAGCGTGAGAATGAAGGACGTCCTCGCTCGGGCAGGCATTCTCGACAGCATACCGAGCTACGATCTCCGGTTCCTGCGGGAACCCCAGGCTGCGGCTCTAGCTATGGCACATGACGCCAACAGTTCCTCGATTTTGGCGGTAAGACCTGGAAATGGAATCGAACTTGAAGTTGTGCTGACCTCCTCTTAGGCTGGTGACATTTTTATCGTGTGCGACTGCGGTGGTGGCACCGTAGTAGGCAACCTCGGATTGAGCTTACCCCCTTCCATCTCCTATTTCACAGGTCTAACTTCGTATGTGCAGGACTCAATTGTATACAAAGTGACGTCGGTCGGACCGCCGCTTCGCTTTGAGGAGATACTGCCATGCCAGGGCGGGTATTCAGGTGTGGCACTTGTGAACTACGCCTTCATAGAGCTTCTGAGGACGAAGATGGCGGATACCCCGGGTATCCGAGACCCCATGTATGTCCCGAACGCGGACTTTCAGAAGCTAGCCCACACAAATTGGGAGCTAGGTATCAAGAGGGGGTTTACTGGGCGTGAGGCATCTGTCAAGGTCGACATTCCTCTAAGCCTGTCGACAGACGGAAGAGGAGACCACTCCATCCAATTCTACAAGCAAGTTGCAGCTGCTTCTGTCTTTTCTGCCTACAGGAGCTGGCTGTGAGCTATACTAACGAAGCGACGACAAGGGGGGAGATTGTCAACTTAATGGATGACACGATTCAGACCATCTATAGTCTGATCACGAGCCAGCACTTCTCTGTGTTCAATAAGACATCGGGTGCACAAAACGCGAAGGTAAGGGGAATTCTTATTTCTTGTTCATGTTTCAAGGCTGCCACACTAATATCTACATGCCTAGTACGTCTTTCTTTCGGGTGGGTTTGGTGGAAGCCCCTATCTGCGGAATTATTTGAGGGAAAGAATCCCCAACAGTATCGAAGTGCGGTGGCACACTATCCGGCCCATACTTCAACGAGTTAGTGCCCCTACTTACCCGGAGTACTGTAGTGCGATGTTCTTACGATATATTCCGTTAGGGTCATCCTTTTCCAGCCGGATATTGCGTTCGATTCCGTCCTGAAGACTGTTTCGCCGTCTCCTGCAAGGCGGTGGATGGTGGCACCGCTCAACGACAGCTTCAGCTGAGCATACTCCGCCTCTCCCAAGGTGGGGTGAACGAGAGGGCATGCGACATCATCCTATCCCCTCACGTTCTCGATCCGGAACTGGAGATAATCATGGACGGCGACTCGCTGAAATTTGGTATCAGGTCTAATGGCATGCGCCAAGGTCCAGATAGCGCGAGGGTTCTCTATTACGAGCAACCGGCATGATCAATGATGTTTTGCCGTCTTCAGACAGTTCGAAGTCCCAGGTCTCGGTGCTGACGAGAGTGATTGGCATTCAGGAGCCGCGTGATTTGGCGAGCCATGACGCGGGAAGCAGATTTAGTTTCGGGAGCAGATGTGTATTTTTAAATAACTGCTTAGTTACGGCCATCAAAAGATGTTTTCCATGGTTGTATCAAATACAGTGACTGCAACGCCATTTACTTGGATGTACTTCGTAGGTTTGAAGATGTCCGGACCACTGGACCACGGTTGCAGGATTGAGGTTGAGGTTGACGGCCATATCACGTGACCGATTTGACCAAGCCTGCTCCAAGTTCCATGTCCCAAGCCCTGTGCAAGCGGCCAACGTAAACTAGGCTCAAGCGAACTTCTTGTTAGCGGTCTTCTCGAGGCTATCAATCCATCCATTCATCCCTGATCCACCCTGCGACATTTACTTTGTATGCGCTGAGAGTCTACTGCCAAATGGTACGTGAGTAACCCGAGCACCACACGTTGGCCCAGGAGCTCGGCATCTCTCTTGGAACTGCGGGTCGGGAACACGACCTTTGTCCACGCGAGGCGGCGTAAACTTTAGGTAGTCATGCATACCTGGCACATCTTCTAAACCCTTACGGAAACTGATTGGGCTTGGATCTATCTCTATATTTTACCAGCCTACGTACTTCGTACTCCGTCGGCCGTGATCGTGTCTCTCAAAGCTCCCGACTGGGCCGCCCCTCACTGCCCGATTTGGCCGCCGGCACTTGCAACCAAGAAACAAGAAACTCTGGCCCCCGACTATCTTAAGTGGCCAAGTCTAGTTCATCATGAACGGGAGCCGTCAATGGACACATCTGGGCCTCCTCTCTAATCATGCTAAGTCACCATACAGCCTGCATCGCTCACTCCACCATGCTTCAGCTTCGCGAACATTCCATCAACGGCAACTAGCTGCTCTCCAACTCCAATCTCTGAAATCCTGGAAAGCTTGTCGACGATGGAAAAGCTCTTTGAATCATATAAATCTTGGGAAAATCCTGCGTATCTCTGACGAGGTTTCACATGCAGTTGCCTCTAATCAGCCGGTTGTCGCATTGGAGTCCACCATTTACACCCACGGCGCACTCGGCCAGGATCTTGAACTCGAGAGGATTGTCCGGGAAAATGGAGGAATCCCTGCCGTCGTCGGTATCTTGGACGGCGTGCCAACGGTCGGTCTGACTCCCGAGGAGATAGATCGGATGGTCAACGAGGGCAAATCCGTCAAGGCGTCGAGGAGGGACATCGCGTATCTAGCTGGAAAGGTAAGCCTCCGTGTTTGATTTTTTCTCTGTTGGCCTTTACTTCATCACAACCCTTCCCTTGCGCCTCCACCTCTTAGCACCTAGAGAAACGCAGTTTCTCTTCATGATCTCCGGCCTCAACCGAGTCTCCGTCTATCCTACCTGCCATTACATGATGACAACCCACCCCTAGCCCTAGCCCAACGCAGCACATAAATGATTAAGTAGATCGCCGGGATTCTCATTCCATTTTCTCTCTCCTCCTTATATAGGGTCTATTAAGTCGAGGCATTCATGGTGGCACTACCATCGCGGGAACCATGCTTCTCGCGAGAATCGCCGGCATCCGGGTTTTTGGTACCGGTGGGCTTGGAGGCGTCCATAGAGGTGGCCAGGACTCTCTTGACATCTCTGCCGACCTCACGGAACTTGGAAGGACACGAGTGGCTGTGGTGAGCAGCGGCTGCAAGGGGTTTTTGGACATCCCGCGTACCCTGGAATACCTCGAGACGCAAGGAACCTTGGTCGCCACCTTTGCAGATGGTCGCGAGGGCAATGTCGACTTCCCCGCTTTTTGGGCCCGCGAGAGCGGCACGAAAAGCCCTGCCGTGGTCCATAATGAGAAGGAGGCGGCTGCGATCATATTAGTCCAGGAAAGACTTGGGATCGAATCCGGGCTCCTATTCGCGAATCCGATCGCAGAAGAACATGCCATCCCAAGTGCTGAGATGGCGGCGGCCATTGAGACGGCCGTACGGGAAGCCTCCGAAAAGGGCTATACCGGAAGCACTAATACGCCTTTCGTGTTATCGCGGATACGAGACCTGACGGGCGGAAAGAGCGTTGAAGCCAATGTTGCTCTTGTTCAGGCAAATGTAGCCAGAGCTGCCAAGATTGCATCGGAGCTATCCAAGCTCACGCGAGTAGGGTCCGAGGCGTCAACCTTTAAGACACAGTGAGTTTTGAACAGAAGTTAGTACCTCTCCGATTGGGTGTGCTCGAAACTAATCTACTCGGGCGATATAGCCCTCTGCCGACATCCCCCTCTACGAAGAATACCCATGGCGAGAGTAAGAAGCTTGGGAAAGCAGATATTCTGGTAGCTGGTGCGGTCGCCATCGACTTGAACTGCAATTATCTTGCACAGCCAGGTTCCAGCACCGAATCTGGCCAGAAGGATGTAATGCCAAAATTGCATACATCCAATCCTTCACGAATTAATCAGTCTGTTGGTGGCGTAGGCCACAATGTTGCCTTGGCTGCCCACCGAGTGAGCGGTGATTCAAGAGTCAGGCTTTGCAGTATGGTTGGTGATGACGTGTAAGTTTCTTCTTCGACAAGCCCAGTTGGGTTTTTCTTTCCCCTTGAGAGGGAGGCTCCCTTCCCGGAGCTCTGCTGACAGAGATATCAAGGGCCGGCATGACGGTTTTGTCAGGCCTTCAAGCCTGCGGCCTTGACACCAGCTATGTTCGAAAGCTTTCGGCCGACTACCATTCTTCAAGCCGCACAGCCCAATACGTCGCCGTCAATGACGCTCAGAAGAACCTGGTCATGGCCATGGCCGACATGGGTATCTTTACACATCACTCATTTCCCGAGTATTGGAAGTCAGCCGTGGCCGGTGCTAGGCCGCAATGGCTTGTAGTCGATGGTAACTGGAGCGAGAAGGACATTCGAGCATGGATACAAGCGGCCAGGGACCACCAGTGCTCGGTAGCGTTCGAGCCAGTCTCGACGGCGAAGGCGAGCAGGCTATTCTGCCCGGAGCGAGACTTTTCAAACCTGCGCGTTTATCCCAATGCGGCGATTGACATTGCGACGCCGAATCACTTTGAGCTTCTCTCCATGTTCAACGCAGCGAGAGAGAACGGCTACTTCGACAACCCAGCATGGTTTAGTGTCATCGACGCATTTGGCATGCGCGGGGCGCGGGAACGGTTCGTGACCCTGACGTCGGCCGAGATGACCGACGCGGGTATTCCCGTCCAGAGCGTCCAGCTTCTCCCGTACATACCCACGGTCATTACAAAGATGGGGCCCAAGGGAGTTCTCCTCACTACCATCTTGCACAAGGATGACCCTCGCCTACGGGATCCCGATTCCGAACGGTACATCCTTACAAGGAGTTCCGGTGACCATCCGCACGTTGGCGGTATCTACATGAGACTATTCCCGGCGGCTGAAGAAGTGCAAGATATCGTATCAGTCAACGGCGTCGGGGACACGTTCCTCGGAGTCCTAGTTGCCGGGCTGGCCAAGGGGGGCAAGGTCGAGAATCTGATTGACGTGGCGCAGAAGGCGGCAATTCTTACGTTGAAGAGTAGGGAGGCCGTGAGTCCTGATCTTGGATGGCTCGAGGGGAAATTAAGAGATGCTGCGGCTTTGTGACGGAGCATAGCGAGCTGATGCTGTCTCGTTGTAATGTAGATACCTGACGCAATTCTTGGCCCGTCAAAAGCAATAATGAGCCAATTAAGCGAACATATGAAGAATATCCTGGTCGTTGTTCCCATCATGCTGTTCCGATAGGACCTGTGACGTCGTTTCCAGTTATTTATCAGTGGCGGCCTGTCTCTAACCGTAATAACCCTAACCTCCAGCCAGCGCGGGGTCAGAGGGAGCAGAACTACCCCGCCATACGTGCTGTGTTCGCTGTGCATACTTCAACAGTTCCTCAATTGATCCCATCTCCTACGCGTGGACTCGACGACACGCGACTTAGTCTGCCAAACCTCAACTCAACCAACATCAAATCTAAAGCCGATTCTCAACACTCCGCCGCCGCCACAACGATGATAATATAGCTTGATAACATATCCCACACACCAAAAACACAATCAAATTTGCCTAGCATCTCTCAATTCCAACATGGACATCGACGACATCCTCCGCGAAGTCGACCCCTCCACAAGCACAGTCGGCTCCTCAACCCGCGACATCCAACTCCTAACCCGCCTCTGGGTCGCCGAGCGCTCGTCCGCGGAGCTCCTAGAGTAAGCCTGTTGCCTCTACGCTGCCCCTTCCTCCCACCCTCTTCCTATTTCCTTTCCAGGAGCCGGCGTAACTAAAAAAAGAGGTGGGAAATGCAAGATGGCCAAGGTCGGGGTTCTTCGAACGCATGAATGACCGGATAAAGCTCCAAATCGAAAAAGTCGAAGAGATGACGGGCGACATGGATCCGAAGACGAACTTTACTCTTGTGGTGATACAGACCGAGTTGGAGCGGTACAAATTTCTCGTGCGAAGTTATCTACGCGCGCGAATCGCCAAGGTAAAAGCAATCCCTCCCTCTCTCCACCCGCACGCGAAGAAGAGGGCCAAAAATTAACCAAAATATACATAGATCGACAAACACACCCTCCACTACCTCTCCACCCCTCCCCTCCGCAACCGCCTCTCCCCCACCGAACTCGCCTACGCAACCCGCCACCAAGCCCTCCTGCACAACCACTACCTCACCTCCTTCCTCTCCGCCTTACCCCCGGCCCTGCGAAACCTCAACGACACGGCCGGAAACGTGGGAATGGTCGACGCGCCCGACGCCGAGACGGCCGTCTTCGTGCGTCTGCTGAGGGACGCCGAGGTTAGGGGGCGGGGCACGGACGAGGACTCGGTTGTGAGGGGGAGGGAGGGGGACGTTTTTGTTGTGAGGTGGGAGGGGGTTAGGGGGCTTGTGGAGGATGGGGTTGCGGAGCTGGTTTAGGGCGGCGGTGGGAGGGATGGGAGAGGAGGGGCACAATTTGGAGTTTGAGGGCAAGATATCCAGATTCACGGGATGAAGATGGATGGAGGTAGGGGAGACAGGGGGGATGCGGTTTATAATGCACGAGTTCTGCCATGCCGAAGCCACGAGGAGGGATACTCGTGGCCTTGATGTGTATACAATGTTAATGAATACTCAAGAATAGACTTCACCAAGAGATATCACTCTCGCGAGCGCTGCATCTTGACAAACTAGGAGGATACTGGAACGTCTAGTGAGGAGACTATTGCCTACTATACCCGCTCTAGCATATTCAAGAAACAAAACTAAAATCACGGGGAGCTTACAGAAAGGGACGACGATATGGAACATCCAATGTATAGAAGGTGTCAATTTGTCTACCAGCGATGGTTTCCATGAATATGCGTATAATAAATCCCAAAAAAAATTCCATAAACCATCACCAACTCCTAGCAATGCTCGCTGTATCCCTCTTTATGCCTGCTCCTCTCCCATTCCAGTCTCCCATACCATGTAAAATTGTTTTTTGTTGACCCTTCTAAAAAGTTCCAAATATTTATGGGACATCTGTGCGATGTCTTAAATGAGTGACAAGTAGTAGAAAGAAAAAAACAAGAAAAAGTCATAAAATTGAAGAACAAAAGAAACAAAGAAAAAGAATTTATCGCCCCCGTCGGAAGACCGACGTGGCGAGTGTGACTCCAGCCGCAAAGATCATGAAACCAGGGAGTGAGCTAGTAGCCGGCTGCTGCCTCCGTGCCGCCTTGGGATCATCGCGCTTTTGTCCCGCCTCGCCCCGCTCGCTGGCTCTCCGCAGAGGAGCGTCCGGCAAGCCGTGAGCTGTGGCAGGGCGTGAGGACGCTGATGACGACGCCGAGGACATGGCAGAACGAGGAGTGTGGTAGCCGAGAAGCGCATCCTGGAGCGGAACTTTGTAGTCGTGTCGGTTCAGGAGGCCGGTCGTGCCCACTGGCTGGGGTCGGGGTTGTTGCGGCTTCGAGAATGGGACGGCTGTGGCTGGTCGGGAGTCGACGACTGCAGCCGAGCCTCCGAGCAACGGGCAGAGGTTGAAGATTGCGGACGCGGGACGAAGGATAAGAGCGGTGCTGTATCCGGACGACTGTGGCCGAGAGGGAGCCTCGACAAGCTGCTGAGCCTCAAGATCGGGCTCGCTTGCCTTAGCCTCCGCTTCCTCGGGTTGTGAAATCGCCCTTTCCGCTTCACTATCTGTTCCCGTCTTATCTTCGGGACTCTCAGCAACAACTGGTTCCTCGGCAATGTTGGCCGTAGTCTCATGCTCAACTTGATTCTCAACCAGCTCTATCTCCTTGCCCTTGGGTTCGGCAGGATGAGCCGGCACAGTATCATAGTGGACATGGTACCACGATTCACCGCCCAGTTGCGACTGTTCGTCCGCCTTCACGTCGACTGAAAGGCCCTTAGAATCAACTAGGCTGCGGTCCTTGGTCGTCTCAATAACGGCACCAGAAATAAACGGTTCGTCACCTTTGGTGATTTCGATATCAGCATCCTTGGGTGAGACTTGGTTTTCAGCCACGGAAGCCGTCTGGGTATCGACTTCTCCCGCGGCTACCTTCTCTCTCGAGGATACTTCCACTTCAACCTCCTCAGCAACAGTCGCTTCCTCGACCGCATGAGACTTGTTAAGAACCGCTTCGCCGGTCTTCAATGCCTGGATGGGATTCATGGAGTCGACCTGGTCATCGCCTTGCGAGATTTCGACACTTACTTCCTCGGGGTTAACCTGGCTTTCAACCGCGATCGCTTTTGTCTCCGCGTCTTCGACGACTGCAATAGAGTCATTCTTCGACACTTCAACAGCATCCGCAGTATCCGCTTGGCCATCACCCTTTGAGGTTTCAATATCAACTTCTTCGGGCTTACCCTGGTCTTCAACCATGTCCCGGCCGATCTCTACCTCCTCGACCGTCGCCAGGGTGTCCTCGGATGTTTCGACGATGGCAACAATAGCGTCAGATGAGACCCGGCTCTTTATCGCTTTGAAGTCCTTCTCTTCGAGCTCGACCAGTGTCTCGACCGTGGACGCCGTCTCAGTATCAATATCCTGGGCAATCTTTTTGTCGCCAATGGATACATCAACGACGGCAGCCATAGCCTCGTCCTGGTCTACTGTCGTAGACGTTGGGACATCCGCAACAAGTCTGGTCTCTACATCAGCCACAGGCGCCTCGACTACTTCATCCTTGGCAACTTCCTCCGCCTGCCCTCCGGAGGTTCCCGCGACAGCAACCTCTACGGCGTCAAGAACCCTAGGGACAATGGGTTGCACCACAGGCACTTCAGCGGGAAACTCAACGGGTATCACGGCCGGCAATGCGGCGATCACATCGCGAGCAAGAAGACTAATCCGCTTGTCCACTGATGTCTGCTCGGCCATGAGTGACAGCTTCACTGATCTCGCTTGTGGCTCCGAGGAGTCTTCAAGGATATCTTTGCTAGTGTTGCTATCGGTGGTCGGGATTGCCTCGTCGACCGTGGTCTCTGCAGGGTCCTCTGGAACCTCCGAAGTGAGGGCAGATACTTGATCCCAGGCAACATGTACCATTTCGCTGTCCTCATCGGAAAGGCTCCTCTCCTCTTCGGCAGCGTCCTCCTCTTGCACAGCAGGAACAGCCGATGCGGTCTCTTCTTCCTCTATTTCAGGCTCGAGCGGCTCGCACCAGTATTCTAGCCAGCCTTCCATGATCGGGTAGGGTGAAACTGCTGCCGTTGCCTCCTCCATGGTTTTCTCCTGCTCGGGTTCGAGCGTCTCGCACCAGTATTCAAGCCAACCCTCCACCATTGGCTCTGGTACTTCCTCGCCACCCCGGCCATCGCCCTCGGTGGGCTCGGCACGGCGCTCTGCTACCGGGGAATCCGGGGCTCCAGTGTAGGCCTCCTCAAAGCTGGGGTTCGAGACGGAATAGGCATCTTCTTCAACCTCGGAGTTCCATTTGATGTCAACGGTCCAGATGGGCGTGGGCGTACCGGGGATTGGCCGTCCAATGACTGGGTGGCCCAGCTTGGACAAGGGGACCCGTCCGTACTCGTAATCCTTAGAACAGCCCTCAACTTGCTGCTCGAACTGTGCGAAGTCACGAACGATAGTCTCATTGCCTTCTTCATC
The DNA here is from genome assembly GCA_002221725.1 of Scedosporium boydii. Lineage (NCBI taxonomy): Eukaryota > Fungi > Ascomycota > Sordariomycetes > Microascales > Microascaceae > Scedosporium > Scedosporium boydii. Next base: position 209,378 of record NJFT01000015.1, read on the forward strand.
TGCAATTCGAGGACCGCGGCTAGGTGATTCTGGCATTATATCACCTCGCCTAAGATCCGGGCTGACGAAGATGCTACCGCGCTCAGTCTCATTGTCTCCATAGATGAGGCTTGGGGTGGATGGAGGGGTCATGTCAACCTCATCCGGCTTGACATCACGGTCCTTGATAGTAGATTCATTGTCGAAGGTGAGCTCCCGGTATAGGCTGCTGCTTGGCGTCTTGACTTCGCCTCGCAGACTCGCGGCCTTGGTGGCGGGAGTAGCCTTCTCCATGGCTGGACTAGCGTGATTGCTTGGTGGAGGAGTGCAGACGGATGGGTGCTGCTGGGGCGCCTTCTCGAGGGCCTTTGACGGTGCTCTCTGCCGGGTGGGGATAACGACGGGTACGGCGTGGCCCCTTTGGGTTACATGCAGATTGAGAATGCCCTGAGACTTGTCGGTAAGGGAACATGTATCTTTGCACAGCACTGTGATGTCATTCTGGATTTGCTCTCGAAGTTTCGAGATGATGACGTTTCCTTCCTCTTCCGGTGTCATTGTGAACAGCGGGCGCTTCATCTGTGGCTTGTCGCGAGCCACAAGCGTCTTGTCTAATATGAGGTGGCCCCTGTGGAAAATGGAAAGCGTGATTGCTATGCCGTTACCGTGGAGGACACTTGTAATGCCGGTCTGGACCCGGTCGAGGATGGCCTCGATGGTCCGTCTTGAGTAGGGAACAGTCGAGTCGAGCGCGACTGTGAGAGGATCAAGGGCGTACCACTTCGCGGCACGGAGATCTAGGATCCGCACCTCGAGTTCATTGGTGTCGCTGATAGCGTCATCAGTCAACTTCATGACGCGACTAAGTGATTCCTCGATGGCTTGGAGGAAGTAAAGGCAATCTTCGCCGGCGGGATGATTGAACAAGACCTGCTTGCTCCGTATCCTGTAGTCGAGGTGGTCGTGTTCGGGTCCGATGTTGTTCCTGATGCGAAGGTTGATTGATACAGCATCATCAGCAAGACTGGGCCACCTAAAGCCCTTGACTGCTCTTCTCCGAGTGTCGACTCCGACTTCCAGAACTTTGGAGGCGGCGGAGAGCAGCTCCTCGCCTAAAGATATATTGAGGGGCGAGCATTGGTTGCTGGCAATCCGGATGGTTTTTGAAAATTGTTGAGGTTGACGAGTGGAACACATGCTACTAAAAGATAGCTCGAGCTCGAACCCCGGCACAAACTCGTAGGATTGTGTGCTCTCACGGAAGTGACTCCGCGGTACACAGGACAGGGCCTGGGATACAGGGGTCGAGGGGGTAGCTGCTGCACGAGGCTGGGAGGTAGACTGCTCCTTGACGGGACCACTAATCCATTCAAAGTTCTCGTCGTGGCGAAGGAAGAAGAGGCCGATCATGCGATCAGTAGCCACGATGACCTCTCCGGCCTGCTCCATGGTCGGTGGGCGCTTCTGGTATGACCTGAATATCTTTTCCTTGGTAGGGCATGGTGCATTGATAAGCTGGAAAGACACCTCGTATCTCAGAGGTCGGTCGGGAGCAGCCTCGAGGGCGCCGGGATCTTTTCGTGTAATGAGCTCATGAGAGCAGTGTTGTAAGCGGCGTAGCAGTGTTGTGCAGAGCTCGGTGGTAGCCACAAAGCTCCGGGACGAATCGTAACACCGGGTATAGTCGATCTTAATAGGGTCGAAGAAACGAACGGATACCTGGACCGACATGGGGTCGTTCATCAGGCGAAACTGTCTCCGGGTGCCCACATAGGGCTCGGAGGATGTGCGGGCAGACGAGCCCTTGTTCCTGACGTCCCAAGCCATCTCAGAAGTGTTCTTCTGACTATGGGATATGATGTTGGTGGGGATTGGATTTCTCCGGTCCTCTCCAGCTCCAGGGAGGGAAGAAAAGCCAGAGCCAGCAACAACTGGAGAAGTGGGAGGCAGAAGAAGGGGAGGGGGCCCCGAAAGGATTTGTGGGCGGGACTTATAAGAAGTATTCGTAGTAAAAATGGTGCAGCGTGTGGTGGGCGAACGAGAAGACGCAATGGGGCTGGCGATGGCGGGGCATGCAGACGATAGCTCCACGTTCCTTCCCACTTTGGGGATCAAGATTGCCAAGGGAAAATTTGCAAGAAATTCACAAAGAAACAACAAAAATAGAACAATAAGAATAAAAAGGAAAGCCCGGTCTAATGGAAGGATTTGAGGCCAAAGCTCGAAAACAACAATGACAGCAATTTGACAAAACAAATTGCACAGAACGGGGGCTTCGAAACGGCCTGTGAATAGAGCCAGACTCGACTTTGGCCAGCGATAAATCTGGAAAGGGAATCCGAGGCAACAAGTGTTTATGCAAGGAATTGGACGGGGTTTCCGAACCGGAATGCGCTATCACAGGGCACCTTGAGGCCTGTTCTCGGAGGACCAGCAGGCGGCGCAGGTGGTTGGCTTCTCAGGAGGAAGTGGGCTCCGGGTCCTTTATGTTGGACAAGGGGAGGGGGTGAACTTCTGAAGGAGAAAAAGCTCAACGGGCTTAGACTCTCTGGAGGCTTTGGGATGCTGATTCTAGACCGAAAGCAAGCCGAGCTAGATATGCAGAAGGGGGCGGGGAACGGGTTGTCGATGGGCAGATATTACTACAGAGTGGAATTGATTCTCGAATATATACCAAATTATGACGAGTTGGGAATAGTTAGACCTTTTAGACATCGAGTTATCTTCCGAACGTGAGGGTGTAATTAGTCGACCGTCCGACCTGTTTTCGTTGGCGGCCCATCAGGCCATTTACGCGGTCAACTCGGCGCATACCCCATTCGCCACTAGGCTCGCGACAGGCAGAAACTGGGCTTGGAATCACCGTGGTGATGGGACAGCCGACAGGCGCGGGCGTGGCCCGACGTCAAGCTGTCAACAATCAACAACACACCTTTCAGTGTCACGGGCATCACGGGCAAAGAGAGGAGGGCTGAGGACTGCCAATTGATGGCTGGGGCAAAGGGCTCTCTGGGTGTTCTGGGCGTCCTGGGCGCCGGAGAGTGTGCCACATGGAATTCGTGTCTTGTCCTTGGTGGTGATGACCAAAACCAAGGCTCCCTGCCTGGCGTGGCCCCAGTTGGCAGTCCCAGGTCCAGTCGACAGACCCAGTCCAGTCCCAGAACTCCCCAGTTCCAGCGACCTACAATGCAAATTGATGCATGCCAGAAGTCAGACGCTGAATAGCCGCCTTGCCTCTGCAAAAAGTCCGGCGCGTGAGAGGTCCCAAAGGGTGACAAGGTCCCACCCTAGAACTCGTCGAGCGAGTCAAACCTCTCCACTGGCTAGCGCCGAAGGGGTTTAGCTGGCTGACAGTGGCTGCCCAAGTCTCATCATGGATGGCATGAGGGCCTCCACCGAGATCTTCGTCCTGCTGGGTCCGCCAACCCGAGAATGACACCCTATCAGAGTCGGCCTCGGTCCGCTACCATGTCTCTTTTTTCCTCGTTTTTTTTTTTTTTTTTTTTTCTTCTTTACCTTCCTGGGAGTTTCAGCTGTTCGGGTTGTAAATGTCTTACAGGTAATTACTCCTGCTTCGTCAGTGCGAGCAGACAGCGGACAGTAGACACATGGAGACTCGACGAATAAAGGGCTGTAAGGCAAGCGTTGCCCAATAGTTCTCTGGGCAAGGCCGAAGTCACTGCTGCCGCAGGAGCAGGAGCGCATAAACTGACCGACATTGTGTGTTGGAATAATGCGCTGTGCATGCCTAATAGTACGAAGTACGAAGTAATAACGAAACCCTAAGATGATCATCTCAAGACGAAGATACCTCAAGACTCGTGTACTTCGTACACTACTTCGCACATCAGACATCAGATCAAGCTCTGGTGTCTGGTCGGAGAAGAACGACAAGAAACTTACACCAGAGTCCAGAGAGAGCAGAGACCTCAGACCAGAGCGATGACGAGCAGTGTTCCGAGTTATCCTTCTTACTCTCACGAGTTCCGGGTCGAAGGCCGTTTTTAGTAGTGGCCGGATTTAGCATAGATGTGCAGCGCCTCACGCCATCACGATCAGTAACCGGAACGGGAGCTTTGGAACTGCATCAATGTATCATGATCACGGCCCGGAGGGAGGAGGGAGGGTTTGATGCGGCATTTGTCCTTCTAAATCCATACAAAATCCCCAATCGCGGTCGGATGGTTCTTGCTTTGCCCATCAATACTCCGTACATGAACCTAAACAAGGGCCGGCATGAGGAAACGTTGAACATGAACCCTCCCTCGAAATGTAAGAAATGAGGAACCGGAGCATCGGACCAGAATGGATCCATTGATGCCTGCGATTGCATGTACAATGTACGAAATTTACGAAAGTACGAAGAAGTGCGGAGTTCTTTTGGTTATCGTCTTTTATCGTCGTCCACCTCGACATCGACCGGGTTTACGTCAGGCACAATTGTTTGTACATTGTATACTTCGTAGACTTGGAATAATCCCGTCCCGATCCAAGTCTCCGTATCAATTCATCCCGCTATCCCTCCCCTTGCCCCTTGCTCCCGGACCAGGGTCCAGGACCCCACGGGTTCAGGGCTTTCAGGGCTGGAAAGAATTGAACATGAACCTTGGGGCTTAAAAATTCTGCCCCAACAATCAACGTCGAACATAATCGATACGGAGTACAGTACTTCAATGTTCATACCTCGTGCTCATCCTTATGCTTCGCCCTTGGCAAATACGATGGAAAGAATTGCTCCCAGGTACCTTAGTATCGGTCACGAGAGATTGATCAAGATCAATTGCTGGAAACCGCCCTTACGAAGTCGTCACCTCGAATAATCTAGGTTTCTTACCAACAGAGTCCCGCAGAGCATGTTGGCCCGTCACATCGGGCCCCTCCTCTGCGCCCCAATCAATGAGGTTGATGCCCTTCGGTTACGTTTTCTTCGCTGCTTCTTCCACTCCTGGAGTCCTGAACGGCCCCAGCCCCTGCAGATCCGCAAGGGTAATTCGCCCGTGACCATCTGCGTTGTGCAATATGCCCGACACCAGCCTCATCCAACCCGTTGGTTGATATTCGTCAGCATCATTGATGGCTGAGCCCAACCCCAAGACCAACAAGACCAACAGTCCCTCTTGTCCGCCTCTTATACGATCGTTTGGCTAGCCTGTTTACCAGACCTCCTCCACTGTGCTTTGAAGTGAGGGAGGTTAGGCCGCCGGCCAGGCCAGTCCTTTTCAACTTTCAATCCTACGATGGACCTTAGCACTACCTCCATGCCGTGTAGATTATCCGCAGAACTGTGCCCAGATATACAAACTATCGATGTACGGATGGCATTGCAGGGATATCGACATTTGATCGTTTGTCCTTGTCCCAAGAGCATCGCCGCCAGGCCCCCAACTTCCGAACTCCAGGCAAGTCGCCGCAGCTTCCTTGGTTTTTACGCCTCTTCCATCTCAAATCTTCTGTTCTTTTTCCATTTCATGCAGCATTTCGTTTGTCCAGTTTGTAGCGGAGAGGAAGTAACTCCAACAACGCACCTGTCGTAGTCTTGTGTAAATATAACTACGGTGAACTCAACATGAGCATCTTCGACTTTTTGATACCTTTTAAGCCTGTATCGTCGAGTATTCGAACTTAAGTGCCGCGTGCTACAGACAGACTCTTACATCTGTGCGCCCCAATCTTTCTTGACCAGCAAGACCCCCGACGTCGCCCTCCATGGCCGGCAAGAAGAAGAAGCAGAAGTCGCAAGCCCCACAGCCGAGCCTTAAGTTGTCGGAGAAGCAGCAAAGGCCTGGGTCATCGAAGCAAGAACGGCAAACGAAGAAACAGAACAGGAATGAAACCAGAGCCCAAGACTCTGGCGGTGTCCTCGTCACCCCCAAGCCCAAGAAACCTTCCGTCACAGATCTCTGGGCAGATTACTTCCAGAAGGGCGAATTGTCCGATTGGCAGCGGCTCTGTGAGGATTTGGGCCTACCATCGGACTTGCCAAGTAAGAAGCAATGCCGGAGTGTGAGTCTTGTCCCTGCCCGATTTCATCCCTATCATGCAGTCCATCGACCAATCATCCACCACCACGCCTTGCCCCAGATTCTTCCCAAGAGGCAGAAGGAGAATGACGCGGTCACTGACGCAGTGGCATTATGATAGGCTCTCAAGAGAGTACATGTGAACATACATCAGTTTCTACAAGCCTCTGTGCGGCCCGAACAGGTCAAATTCTTCCACAGCGTTCGGGACCTTGAGGACTACACTAGAAAGCGGCACCTCTTCTACCCGAAGAAGAATATACCTAAGGGCAGCCCACTCTGCGCGTTGCTTAAATTCCTGATCTAAGAATAGAACTATAGGTCCTTGAGAAGGGGGGGGGGGGGTTTCGAAGTATGCATGGGAGCCGAGAGTTCAGTGATGGGTTGGAGGTTGACGACTGGAGGGATGGAGATGGCCAGGTCAATGGAGTCAATGTAAATCATTTGATATCAATGCTTTCTTATCATTAATAACAATATTCTTCCCAGCCAAAAAATGAGAGAGAAGAGAAAAAGAAGGGTGGGAAAAGAGAGAGAGAGAAAGTTCTATGTCCGCTTTCTATGATTGATTAATGCCTAATCTCCCACAGTCGAACCTTGCCAGCATCGTTACCCACCGCCAACATATCACTCTTCGTCCCAAAAGCAATCGAAGTCACCCGCCCCAGCGGGGTTTCCGTAGTCGGCCAGTTTCGGTAAACCGTGCAGCTGGGGAGGTGCGCCAACCGGAACGCATCCTTTTGTGGCTGGCTGGCAAACGCTACTAACTGGCCGTCCGGTGAGAATTTAATGTTGGTGATGGGCGTGACGAGCTGCTCGAACCGCCGCTTCGGCTCGGGGAACTCGTTCACGCTAATCGTGCCCTCCTCATCCGCTGATAGTTTCAAAAGCTCCGACCGGTCGTACATGTTCACTATGCCGGTGTTGGACCCAATCGCTACCCATCGATCCTCGCCAATCTGCTCTGGCCCTTTGCTTCCTCCAAGTGCCACGACGATACCGCCGATGCAGCCCTCGTCACGCCAGACACCTACGAATCTCTTCGAGACGAGATTCCACTCTCCCACGCGTCCATTTTTACCCAGAATAGTCAGGCCTTGACTATTCCTCCACCAGGCAAAGTCGGCAATACCGCCGTGGCTGTCTAATCTCGCACCTCCCACCCACTGACTCGTAGTAACGCTTAGAATGTTGACGACGCCGCCTCCTTTCCTCGTAGAGCCCATGATAGCCATGTACTGTCCGCAGGGACTTAGCTTGAAATGTTCCATCGTTTTATGCTCCAACCTGTGCCCTTGTACTCGGGTAATTTTCTGCACTTGGCCAGTCTCGAGATCCCAGGTGTGAAACCACTTGCGCCGACCGGAAAACACAATCTTGTCGCCGTATGGGAGGCGGAACTCGGACCGCCGGATGTCGACGTTTTTCGCCTGGACAGAGGTGAGTTTGGGGTTGGGGGTAGGGTACGCTGTCGCGTCGAGGTGGTGGAGGAAGAGCATAGAAGACGGGCTGGATGTCATAAGAATTGGGAACTTGGGGTGGAATGATATGCTCGTAACCGGACCACGATGTTTGTCGGGGATGTCTCGTGTTCGCTGAATATCGATCACCTCGGGCTTTAGTCGTCTCGACGTTTTGTTGCTGAGATGCGAGAGCTGGGCTGCATCTCTGAGGAACTGGTTCAATGGCTGAGCGGTAATGTCTTCTTCGTTCTCCTCCGCACTCAAATCGGTGGAGGAATCGCTAGCATCCGATGACCGCCTCCTGCGCTTGGTGCGATGACCCTGCGCCTCCTGGGCCCACTTAGGGAGAGGGTTCAGTGTAAGATATTGCTTCCTTAACCTCTCGGTATAATCCGTTCCAGAAACGACATCCTCCCCTTCCGCTAACCTGAGTTTCCGGAGTCGCGAGGCCGTTGCCAAGGAGACTGCTAGCCGCTCATCATCGCTGTCCACCCACGCAGGTACGTCCGTAGGCTCGGGGCCTGTCTTCGCGCCCGTCGATTTAGCTTCCGACTTTACCAACGCTCCTGATGATCGACCAGTGTCAATCATGAAGAGATCGGAATCCTGAATGTCCTCCGCCTCGAGCGAACCCTCCCGGTTTCCCTCTGCCAATTGCAGCTCTTTCCCATTCTCCAAATCTTCCAAATCTGCGAGAAAATCTCTGTCGAATAGACGCCTCCGGAATGTTTCCGTATTCCCTAGGACAAGTCGTTCTAGCTCTTCTTCTTCGGCGTCCTTTTCAGCGAGGCGGGCCGGTGGTCGCACCTCTTCTTCCGACGACGACGACTCGTCGGATCCCTCGAAATCCACATCTTCGGATTCGGATTCGGAGGAGAAGAACCTCTGGGGATCATCCCCGACCTCCTTTTGTTTAGACATCTCGAGTGATGGTGTATGTAGTCGACAAAGCCAAAGCGCTTGAGGTGGGTATACAAGTCAAAACTTCAGGCTGGGAAGTTTTTAGTGGGATATGAAATGGGAAAAAAAAATATTCCTTATCGTTATCGAACAGTCCCTCCATTAACGCCTGGGACCTGCTGGTGACAGGTGTTGCTTCAGACTCCGACAAGGAGCTATTTTTAGTGGGTTGTCGCTGAATTTAATTGATCGCCTCTGGCAACCGACTGAGCATCAATAATTGCTGCGATGTGATTTCGACCAGACGTTGACCGCGACGACATCCTTCAAGCCTCAGACATCGCGAAAGCCCCTGCCCATCCTAGACATTACCGCGTTCGCTTCCTTGGCCTCATTTTGATCTTCAACGGCTTTCAAGATGGCTAGCGACGACGATACCAAGTCGAATAAAAGGAGCCATTCCGAAATGGCGGATGATGCATCTGGTAGGCTTCCATTTTCTTCGCGAACCTCATATGTTGCAACTTGGCTAACCCCTGGGAAGACAGCTCCTCGGATGATGACATGGGGCCCCAGCTGCCAACCGAGGCTGCACCAAAGAAGAAGCGCCGCTATTTGCCTTACGAGAAGCTCTACGTTGCTGCACTACCGAAATCCGTCCGCTACTCCAAGTCCCTGATGCACAAGGAACAAGTTTCCTTCGTGAACATGACGCCCTTATCCGAGTTCCTCATCACATCTTCGATTGACGGCACGGTGAAGTTTTGGAAAAAGATCGCAAAGGGCATCGAGTTTGTCAAGGAGTTCAGGGCTCACCAAGGCGAGATACTCTCCGTGTCCGTGAGCGCCGATGGTCGAAGCTTTGCTAGCTGTGGAACAGACGACACGGTCAAGATCTTTGATGTCATAACCTTTGACCTCTTGACGATGATTCCCCTAGGATTCCGTCCTCGGAGTATATGTTGGGTCCATAAGAAGGGCGCATCATTGCCGCTGCTTGCCGTGTCGGAAGACTCGAAGCCGCTCATTCACATCTACGACGGTCGGGGCGTAAAAAATGAGCCGACTCATACTATAAAGGGCCTCCACCGTAAGCCGGTGTCAGTCATGACGTTCAACGAGTCTTTTGATTGTGTGGTATCGGCCGATGAAGGTGGCATGGTAGAATATTGGCAACCAAGCGGAGACTACGAGAAGCCTAGCAGTGTATTCGCCCTCAAGAGCTCGACGAATCTTTTTGATTTCAAAAAGGCCAAGTCCGCGCCAGTGTCTCTGACGATCAGCCCTAATGGGAAACAGCTCGCTGCGTTCTCGCTCCCGGACCGCAAAATCCGACTTTTCGATTTCGCATCGGCGAAGCTGTACAGAACCTATGACGAATCTCTGCAAATTATCGAAGATATGCATCAAACTGGATCAGAATTTCACAAATTGGATAACGTCGAGTTTGGCAGGAGATTTGCGCTGGAGAGGGAGATTGAGTCGCCTGCTCTCCGGAATAAACCAAACGTGATATTCGACGAGTCGGGCCACTTCATTCTCTACGGTTCTATCCACGGCATCAAAGTCGTGAATACATACACCAACCAAGTTGTCAAGACATTCGGCAAGGATGAGAATTTCCGCCCATTGAATTTGACGCTCTACCAGGGACAGCCCCAAAAGAAGAAGGTGGCTTCGATCGAGATGGGCGCTTCGAGCAACCCGCTCCTGCAAGAGCAAGAAGCAAGAGACCCGATTCTCACGGCGTCAGGCATCGGAAAGGTTCGGTTCTACATGTTTACAAACGAAGAAGAAGTATCCAAGTCTACCAGGGATGTGCAAAATGAGCGGCCGACCGCCATCAGCCAGAAGGCGGCTGCTGCTGCGGCTGCCAAGGCGGCGATGGCAGGGACCGGGGCCATAATCCACACCACTTACGGCGACATACACATCCGGCTATTCCCCAAAGAGGCTCCGAAGGCGGTGGAGAACTTCATTGGGCATTCCAAGTCTGGCTATTACAACAATACTATATTTCATCGTGTGATTCGCAAGTTTATGATCCAATGTGGTGATCCACTTGGAGACGGCACGGGAGGCGAGAGCATTTGGGGCCGCGAATTTGAGGATGAGTTTAGTGCTCTCAAGCACGACAAGCCGTATACCGTGAGCATGGCGAATGCCGGGCCCAACACGAACGGAAGTCAATTCTTTATCACCACCGAGAAAACTGTAAGTGACGCAAAACTCCCTACCATCTCGGCCTCCCCGGCCGGGCTCTTCTTATTGGTATGATATTTGATGCTAATCAAACCAAATTTACTTTTCTCAGCCATGGTTGGACGGGAAGCATACAATCTTTGGCCGGGCGACCCAGGGATTCGATGTCATTCATAAAATTGAGAATGTGCGGACGTACAAGGAGAAGCCCGAGATAGATATCAAGATTCTCAACATCGACATTGTGTAACCTCTCTGGTCGGACCAATCCCAAATGCAGCTCGAGGCTGTATGGAGTCATGTCGAGGGTACGAAGTAGAAAGAGATGAAAGGCCAGAGGAAAAGAAATTTAAAAATTTTAACTTCATCGCTCTCGTCGGCCAACCCGGACGCTCGGTCTCGGTCACGGACATGGATAAGCCCTAACCGGGATCTAGCGTCGGTGAGTCTAAAACAGGCTCACTTGTTACTTTTCTTTCTCGTTCATTTTCGTCCTCGTGACTTCGTCGAGTCTGCAGACAAGAATGGAAAGAGTCGAGACTCACTTCGTACAAGGAAGATTCGAGAGAGACCCTTGTCTCCCTGTCTTGCTATTAGTGAAGTGAATTGAACCCCCACGCAGAAACACGGCTCATCACCACCACTTACAAGTAGCACCCACGGACGGGACCGAATTGCCGCAGGCGAACGGACTCAGTGATCCACCACGGGTCCCACGCAGACGCTTCAACACCCCGCGCTCAGCTTTGGGCGTCCAACCAGGGCGAGCCTGGAGAGAGACCATCTTTTCAATATAATAGTGCTGATCTGCATTGGCTCTGCTGCATCTCGACCAAGTCAGGCTCGCTGGTCGGGGTTAACCATAGCCAATTGGTGGCGGGTCAGCGGGCAGGACCCTTGCCGGCTGGCGAGCCTATCAAATGTCCTCTGTTCCCTGATTAAACCGGGCCAGGCCATAACATTCCACGAAGTCTGCAGCTTGGTTCCGATCCCGGTTCGCTCCAGCCATCCATCCCACTGCCAGCGCCCAGCGGGGGACCATGGAGACGCACACATTGTCGGTCAAGTGTTACCTTTGTACTTGGCTCTGTTGTGGAGATAGACATGCGACACTCTTTGGAATACAGGAGACGGTCAACGAGATTGAATTAGTTTCGACGACAACACCAGTGCACGATGGCACAGGTCAGGCCAGCCCATTCGAGGCCAGCCCAACCCACGCCACGACACGACAGTCGGAAACGACGAAACGACTACTTCGTATGAAGAAGATGATGACGGCGCATGTGTACATCCAATCTCGGGAGGATCAAAGGACCTCGAGAGACCAGACACCTCCGTCGGACTCTGGGAGCCCAACCTGCAAGGCCTGAAATATATATAAATATATCTCCCGAAGTATCTGTCATTTCTGAGATTTTGCCATGTCATTATTTGCATTATTCCCCGCGCATTGCCAGCATCGCGTTTGGGATGAATGATGCATCTCGCGTTGGACGTAGCACAATACAAGTTCGCCATAACCATCCACATCCATGCCATGCCCATGTCCTGTCCATGCCGACGCCCATAATCCATGTCTGCCCATGCTCATCATGTCTTGAGTCTTGTCTTGTCCCTGTCCTGCCCCATCCCAACCCGCCGTTTCCTCTCACATCAGTTGTAACCAACCCAAGCCCACACGCGCACACGCACGCACACACACACACACCCACTCACTCAACTCACACAACTCCCACGCATACATTTTACATTTGACACGCACGCACACCTACATGAGGTGCATCTACCACCTCAGTACCTGTGTGCAGCTACATACAAAGCTACATACCAAGCCCAACCCCCCGCTAAGCCTGCCGAAAATCTGCGAGTTTGATGAATTGACGCTCCTCCGCTCCTCAGACGCCGCCACATCGTGCATCCTGCGGTCGGTTCTTTTAACCCTGGTCAACCTCAGAAAGCCCGCCACCCCGGAACTTACCCTCCATCGAATTATGAGAAGAGCAAGGACAGGAAAAAAAAGAGAACAAAATTTTTAAAAATTAAAGGAAAGAAAGGATCCAAAAAGCCTGTACATCGGCAAGCAAGGAACTTCCGAATCGGGAAACAAGACACCCCACAGAAGATATCCAAGTCCCAAGCCCCGAGCCCGTTACCCCCAACCTAGATCCACCGAAAAGCGATCCCTCGATCGGGCTGCGATCCGGCTAAGGTACAAGGCACCAGGCCCGAGTAGTGTTTGGCGTTTGGAGGTACGGCAGAACCAAAGCGGAAAGGAGGAAAAAAAAAAATGAGCGTTTCTTCACTCCCAAAGACCTGACAGAAAGAAGAAGAAAAGAAAGGAAGAAAGACGAGCAAAAACCTTCCCCCCGCCCAATTCGTCGTGCGACTTTGACGGCGACACAAGCGAGAAGGCTGTATTAGCATGCCCCCCGCGGCCTCCCCGCATGCCCTGTCCTCCACTCGTTGAAAGGCCGCTTCTCGCGTGTCCTCAGTGAAAAGCCCAGCTTCCGTAGCCGCCACTACCAACAACAACAATCCCGGAAAAGTTACTACTCAACCCTTGACGGCCTGGACGACACTGTCCGGGCTAGAGTATGCCGCGCCCCAAGAAGCCCGGAGCGCCTGAACCGAAGCGAAGAAGCAGAACGGGATGCTGGTAAGTTCTAACCCTTGACGTGGGAGAAGGAGAAGGTGAGAGAATAAGAGAGCGACGAGGGGTCCCCAAGAAAAACTGCGGGGGCGGGGTTTCGCATGATGTTCGCTGACGCCAAATCCCCCCCGGTCCGGTCCATCGGTCCATCCTCGCGGAGCATGTAAAAAGTTAACCTCTTCACGTCTAGGCAGTGTAAAGGTCGAAAAGTAAAGTGTGGCGAAGAACGACCCTCTTGCCTCAAGTACGTCCAGTCCCGCCCTAGATCCCGTTCCTCGTGATACTCGAGATAAACCTCCCCGTCCTCCCTGGTACTGCCCCCGACCGATCTAACAGGGACCTGCCCGACAGTTGTCGGAAAGCCGGCCACACATGCGATTATAGTATTCGGCTGAACTGGGATGGTCGCCGCACGAAGCGGACCTCCTATGATGCCACCGGCGACGGCCAGCTATCTTCCCCCACACGGGGTCAGCGCCCGTTTACCATCATCAACCAGACCTTTGCCGCCAATGCCTCGCCTCAGCTCCCGCCGCAGCAGCGGCGCCTTAGCGAGGGGTCCTGGAATGAGGACCAGCTGATTCCGAATCGAACCCCTGATGCTAGGAACGACACCGCCCAGCAGCAGGTTCCTGTGAGCCCGAGCAACCGCGTGTTCCCTGAAAGAGACTCCCTCCTACTGAGTCCGGTCATCGATGCGAGTGCCAGGAATGCGGCGCAAGAGCAAGAGCAGATCCTAAGGGACATGCTAAACCCGAGAACCCAACCTCCCAAGGAACTGCCAAACTTCAATGCCCGCCAATTCGTGGTGCCTATTCCCGAGCCTGCCGTGGCTGGCCCCAGCCCTCCCCGGGACTTTGATAACCTTCTTTTTCGGCAACCCCAGGAGACAGCCGGAGGCATCCTCGCCCCTCTCGGGACCCCATCCACTCTTCAATCTGCAGGCAGCATTGTTGCTACTCCCACTCTAGGCGATGAAGGGAATACGCCCATCTTCATGCGCTTCCACCCGCTTGCTAATCTCGGCACCCTTGCATCTCCACTTACACCCATGACGCCGTCCTCGTACAGTGACGATGATCCTCGTGCCGCTCAGCAGACTCCGTCGAATCCCGCTTCCCCCGACATCCGCCGGCTTACCGTCAACTCCCTTCTCTCTGGTCCCCCGGGGCCGGTTTACAATTCCACAGAAGGCCATCTTATTCGCAACAATGCCGTCCCGGGGTTCGGGCCTGGCTTCGAGTACGACTTCGATCTCTTCGGAGGAGCACGCTTCTATGGTTATGACCTTGGAAAGCGAGACGAAGACCTTCCCAAGAACGACGATCGCAACGCCATCGCCTCGACACCTCCCACGCCTCAAACGCCTCAGGATCACGCGCATGATTTATTGCATAGTGCTGGACACGGCGGTGTTGATGACGCTTTCAAATTCGAGACGAAGTACAGTGATCGACCGAGCCGGAAGAGCGGCGGGTACTACAAGGAGCCTGTGCCGATTAGGATTCCGCATAGTCTGGAGCCATTACCCCGAAAGTCAGTGTTTCCTGTCCCCAGATCATACTTGAAAATACTGGTTAGGCTGACAACTTGCGATTGCTAGGCTGCAGGAGAATCCGATGAATTTGCTGGTGCGTATAACGTCCCTGTCGAACCTCAATAACATGTTTCTGTATTTTTTTTCTGTTCTGACCGCTAACTCGGATTGCAGTACTTTGTAAGGATATGATATAAATGTTCGTCATGAGATCACGCATGAGCTAACTTTTCCCAGCACCATTTCCTCAATCACACTGCTAGAGGTATGTGCCTTTATCACAAGAGGTAGCCATGTTTCAGGCCGGGGGCTCTAACAGCCGAGCAGTTCTCATGCCGTATGACGACCAGCAGTCGAATCCGTTCCGTATCATTCTTCCCCAGATGGCTGTCAAGAATGACCATCTTCTCAGTCTTCTCTTGGCTTATTCTGGTACGTGAAGAGTGGCGGATATACCAGGCCTTTTCATGTTTTGCTCGCCCTAACCTTTTCCTTTTCTTTCTTTTTTTTTCTCCCTCGATCCAGCCTCCCACCGTGCTAGGCTTCTCCACCAAAAGGAACCCGAGATGCGCATGGCCCTCTGGGTCCAGGACATCTTCCCCGCCCTCCGTGAAGCCCTCAGCGACGACACCCGCATCATATCCAACACCAGCCTCGCCACCGCCATCATGCTCGCGTCTCTCGAGATCATCTCCCCCAAGGCCTTCGGCTACGCCATCCCCTGGCAAGAACATCTCAACCTCGCCCGCGACCTCATGCGGAAGCGCTTCTCCGGCATCGGGGTCCCCAAGATCACGCACTCAAGTTCCCGAGAAGATCAAGTGTGCTCCTTCCTATGGAGCTGGTTCACCTACCTCGACGTGCTCGGGGGTCTCTCCGGCGGGCCTCGCAAGACCGACTCGTCCCTGATGCTGCCGCTCGAGTACACCGACGACCCAGACGAGATCGACTGCATAATGGGCTTCACGACGCGCTGCGTCCGCCTCCTAGCCGGAACCGCCGACCTCGCCCGCCTCAGCGACGCGCAGCGCATCATCCCCGGCAACACCGTCAACCAGTATTGGTCGCCAACGCCCGAAACCGTGCAGCGCGCTCACGCCCTCGAATCGGCCCTCCGCGAGAGCGTCGAGCGCGAATCCCGCCCCTGCAAGCACATACCCATCGAGAACGTCGACGGCAGAGACCGCGTCGAGATGGCAGCTACCAACGAGGCGTTCCACTGGGCGGGCATCGCGCAGCTTCATAGACGGGCCCTGGGGAAACCTGCCTCGCATCCTGATGTCCAGGAGCCCGTTGTGAAGATCATGCAGTGTCTTGGGCGTATTCGGAAAGGAGGGACGGCGGAGATGGGGATATTGTTTCCCATGTTCACGGCGGGGTGCGAGACTTCGGATGAGTATTGTAGGGCTCAGATTCTGGAGAGGTTCAGGAGTGTTGAGAGGAATGGGATGACACAGGTGAGTAATAATCTTCGGAATTCATGTTCCAATCGTTGCCCTGCGCTTTCCTGGCCCTCTTCCTCGTCCTTTTCTTCTCCTTTCCTCCCCGGCTAACAAGGCCGTGTCGTGTGTCTAGATCCGCAAGGCAAGGGAATTGATGGTGAAAGTTTGGAAGGATGGCCGGCCCTGGGAAACCATGCTCAAGAATGAATTCATTGGGTGATGAAGTGCCTCTAGCCTTTTTTTATAGTTAACTTTTCCTTTCCTTCGTCTTTCCTTTCCTCTTCTTCTCTTTTTTCTCTCCCCCTTTTCACTTCTTGTTAGTATATTTGCAGTTGCATTGCTTTTCTATGACGGTTTCAACCTGTGGGAGGATTCGTTTTCGGGAGGGGAGGAGGCTACAATCTTGGGATCTAAAAACGAGAAAAAATATCTGGTTATTTAAAAGTTGCATAGCGAAGCTCAAAGTCTTCGAATGAATCATACCCTTTGAACTCTCAATCATCTCATCAAAACCCGGGGTGCTTCGTTTCGATTTCCTCTCTAGAGACGTGGCTCAAACCTCTCCTTGAGAGACAAGACATCACCGAAGTCTTTTCCGGAAAAACAATATGAACCGTCATCACAGAATTACCTTCATGATTTTGTGGATATCTGTCTACCATAGTTAAACTGAACACCTCTTTCCCCCTTTCTATCTTATTCACTCCCTCATGACCCCAATTTTCCTTTTATTCTTCACCTACTGAGTGCTATATCATCAATACGCAAAATCATCTTGACAGTCTCCGCCGCTAGCTCAATAGCACTCGTGCTAACCAACAAGGGCTGAAGCACATTCTCCTTGGCAATATTAGAGTTAACGCCGCCCGACTTGATACTCACGCCCGCGTTCTTCTCGCCCATCTCGTGCCTGTGTCGCAGCTCCGTGACGACCTTGATGCTGTTGAGACCGGCGTTCTCGGCTAGGGTCGTCGGAATAACTTCCAGCGCCTCGGCGAACGCCTTCCAGCAGATGGCCTCGGCGCCGGTGAGCGTCCTGGCCTGCTTGGAGAGCTGCGCCGCGATCTCGATCTCCGGCGCACCACCCCCGGCAATGAGAGCCTTCTTCTTCACCAGACACCTCACGACACAAAGGGCATCGTGGAGACTGCGCTCGGCCTCGTCGAGGATGAGGGAGTTAGCGCCCCGCACCACCACGGACACTGTCTTGCCCGCCGACTTGGTGCCCGTAACCTTGACCATGCGCGAGCCGGACGATTGGACCTCCTCGACGAGGTCGGCGCTTCCTAGCTTGTCTTCGGTGAAGGAGTCGATATCGGCGATGGGCTTGCAGCCAGTGGACTTGCAGATGAACTCCACCTCATCCCTCTCGATGTCCTTTACCGCGAGAATGTTGAGCTTGGCCAGGAAGTGAAGCGAGAGATCGTTGATAGCGTCTCGGAGAATCGACTTCTGGATGAGCAAAACATTGCACTTCGCCTTCTTAATCTTCTTGACTAGGTTGAGGAGGTACTGTCGTTCCTCCTTGACAATCTTGTCCATTTGCCTGTAGTCGTTGACGGCAATTGTGTTTTCCATCTGAAAAGAATCCCTGTTAGTGCTTCCGTGACCTAACACAAAGTGTAATTATGGGAAGAAGACGAAGAGCGGCTGGAAAGACATACATCAGGCTTGGGAGGGCTAAGCTGGAACTGGATAAGACCAATTCTCGCCTTCTCCATCCTCACAGGGCCACCGGCGCCCTTCAGTACGGGCTGCTCTAATACTAGACCATCAACAAGCTCGCTGTCCTCGATGGTTCCGCCGACCTTCTTGACTATACGAATGTTCTTGAGGTCTACGTTATCCGCCGTCTTCAGATCTATCGTCTTGACGACCGAGTTCACCGCCATGGGGCCGAGAAGGTTCGAGTATTGGGAGACGATCTTGGAAGAGAGTGAGGTGTTGGCAGCTTGGAGAAGGGCGGAGGTATCGGTGAGTTGGATCGGCTGGGACATTTCGTGAAGGATCTCGACCGAGGCGGCGGCCGCCCTTTGGAAGGCCTCCGAAATAACTGAAGGGTGGATACCCTTGTTGAGTAGCCTGTCCGCAGCGCCGAGCAAGCTTCCGCAGATGACGACGACTGATGTCGTACCGTCCCCGGCTTCAACATCCTGGGCTGTGGAGAGGTTGACCAGCATCTTGGCCGTAGGGTGCATGACCGACATGCTCTTCAGCATCGTGTTTCCATCGTTCGTGATTATGGTCTCTCCCTTTCCGCTTCGAATCATCTTGTCCATGCCACGGGGGCCGAGCGAGGTTCGGATGGCATCGGCGACGGCTATAGGAGGGGAGAGGAGTAAAGTGTAAGTCTTTGGATCTATCCCGACGGTTTATGTACGAGGGAACAGAAAAAATAAGTACCTCTAGCTGCGACAATGTTGGAAGATCGTACGGCGACGGGCTTCTCCTTGTCCTTCAAGCAGGCAATTAAAGTTAGTGCAGTTCTCAGATTATAAGGCGGGGAGCTTCCCATACTCTGAAGGTGGCCTCGCCTCCGCCTCCGCTCGCTTGCGCAGTTGCCGACATCGTGGATTGTGTAAATGCGACTGGTGGGATCAACCAAAGGGAAGAGAAACTCAAGCGACCGGGAGGAGTAGATGAGCCAAGGGATAGGGTCGTGAAGGAGTACTGATTCTACTACCCCAAGTCGTTTACGACTGTTGCCTCTGGAAGAGCTCAGAAATATTCTTTGGCGGGGCCCCCTGTTCCCCTCCACGTGACTGCGCGAGGTCGCTATCAACCTGGAGGTTCGAGGGGCAACAACGGGTCTGGGAGATTCCACGAAGTACTGAGCTGAGGTACAATGGAGTGAATTCATTGGTTGTCATTACTAATATTGACACCCGGTCTAATTGGTCCATTCGCCACATTCGCACATGGTCACTCCCAGAAAGGTACTAGCGCCATATCAGCCTCGCAGATACTCGCCTCGAAAGCCCAGGTCAAGGCAGCTAGACATTACGAACATCGCCAATGCTCCAACCCATCGCCAATCTGCTCGACTTCTCATCCTAAACAACACCCCGTCGCAAATATCTCAACCGTCCTCGAAACCAAAACATTCACCACCTCACGACACATCTACCACCGTACTCTCACTGCCGAATTTCGAGACGTATCATCCTCCCTCGATTCATTTCCGCCCTTAGAACCCACACCAACCTGATAGCTCGAAGCTCACCAGCTCGCCACCATGGTATGTTCCAGCCTCAACCCTCAAGATCCATTGCTACTCTGTTCCATCCCACGTACATTTACTGACGTTCTCCAAAGCGTACGGCAACAGGTGCAAACTGGGAAAAGTACAAGAAGAACTTCGACGACGAGGAGACAGAAGAGAAGAAGATCACGCCTCTTACCGATGAGTACGCATCAACGCCGCCTCCCCCGCCAAAAGAAGACAACGTCTTCTAGCTTCATACGAAAAGAATCTAACATGTATTATCGAATAGGGATATTCAGGTTCTTAAGACATACGGTGCGGCTCCCTACGGAGCTGCCATCAAGAAGCTTGAGCAACAAATAAAGGAGAAGCAAGCTAGTGTAGATGAGAAGATTGGAGTTAAGGTAAGAGATGCAGACCCATAAAGACGACCGCCCTTCGTTCAATCACCTTCTAACGCCTCGCAGGAATCAGATACCGGTCTCGCGCCGCCCCATCTCTGGGATGTGGCAGCCGATCGCCAGCGAATGTCCGAGGAACAACCGCTTCAGGTAGCGCGGTGTACCAAGATTATCGCTGATGAGAAAGGCGACGAGTCGAAGAGCAAATACGTTATCAACGTCAAGCAAATCGCCAAGTTTGTCGTTCAACTCGGCGAGCGAGTGAGCCCTACCGATATCGAGGAAGGAATGCGCGTGGGTGTCGACCGGAACAAGTACCAGATTATGCTTCCCTTGCCGCCCAAGATCGACTCGAGTGTGACTATGATGACGGTCGAGGAGAAACCCGATGTTACATACGGAGATGTTGGTGGATGCAAGGAGCAAGTCGAGAAGCTGCGTGAGGTCGTCGAGATGCCTCTGCTCTCCCCTGAGCGTTTCGTTAGCCTCGGCATCGACCCTCCCAAGGGCGCCCTCCTCTACGGCCCTCCCGGTACCGGAAAGACGCTATGTGCCCGAGCTGTTGCCAACAGGACGGACGCCACCTTTATCCGAGTCATTGGTAGCGAGTTGGTCCAGAAGTATGTCGGCGAGGGAGCCCGTATGGTTCGTGAGCTATTCGAGATGGCCAGGACGAAGAAGGCCTGCATCATCTTCTTCGATGAAATCGACGCTGTCGGCGGTGCCCGATTCGACGACGGTGCTGGCGGCGATAACGAGGTGCAGAGGACCATGTTGGAGCTCATCACCCAACTTGACGGATTCGACGCCCGAGGAAACATCAAGGTCATGTTCGCCACCAACCGCCCCTCGACCCTCGATCCCGCCCTCATGAGGCCCGGCCGTATCGATCGTAAGATTGAATTCTCCCTTCCCGACCTCGAAGGCCGAGCCAACATTCTCCGCATCCACGCCAAGAGTATGTCCGTCGAGCGCGATATCCGCTGGGAGCTCATCTCGCGTCTCTGCCCCAACGCGACCGGTGCCGAGTTGAGGAGTGTGTGCACGGAGGCTGGTATGTTTGCCATCCGTGCCAGGAGAAAGGTGGCTACGGAGAAGGACTTCCTCAGCGCCGTCGAGAAGGTCATCAAGGGTAATCTCAAGTTCAACTCGACGGCGTCGTACATGCAGTACAACTAAGCGTTGGGGGCGGTGTTGTTTTCTTTTGCCCCTCTTGGAGGTGGAGGTAGATAAAGAGGAAGAAAAGTTGAAGTTCCACTCTGGATGAATGGGGCATATAACTTGTATGAGTACCTTGTAAACTGCTCTCCTGCGCTCTCGGAGTGAAAGAGGATGGATGAGCAGAGTCGTCCACAACCAGGTTAAACGGAAATGGTGCTGAAATAGAAATTCATGGTCTTTTATTAGACCCAACACTTGTTTCTCTGACAAACTTCTAATGTCCTACTTTGGAAAAGAATATCTCTTGTTAATTTTAGTTGTATTTCTTGTGAATTATGAACTTTGCATGAGAGACTGTTTGATTTGGTGGTTGGTATATTCCTTCACCATTCTGCTACAGCTCCCTACATTCCTTTCGCTATGGGGGTTCCAACCCATTCCCCCCTTCCCCTTAACTAAATATATAATGCATTGTAAGCAAGAACCAGAAACCAAGCAAGCTTATCCTCTCATGCAAGAACAGCCACTTCTCCTCTTGAGTTGTGAAAGGGGCAGCAAGTAAAGTCCAACATACCCCCTTAAAGCAATCGCTAGATCATTCCCCATTGCTCCCAGGACAATCATTAAACCCAAGAACTCAGCTGGAGCTAAAGGAAGAAAAATGAGGCTGTGAGGGGGATGGGAAGAAGCAACGAGCATAGTAGTTGTGTGACCAGGTGCCATGCAAGAAATGTGAAGGCCCAGCCCTGAAAGGCACAGGTGAGATATGAGACCATGATACCAAATGCCATAGCCCAGATGCTTTCAGCCCAATACACCCAGGCTATGACTTACAACTCCATAATCCCATCCATAGCTCCATTTCAGAAGGCAAAAGGGGACCCAATAGAAAGACAGTCGTGAAAACCCCCAGTAAAAAATGAATTGAAGATGGACAGTATTCCCCAAAGGAAAGAAAAGAGTCGAGGGAAAAGGAAAGAAGAAGAAAAGGGAGCGAAGAAAGCAGGCTTAAACACCCTCCATCCGTGATAAACATCCCAGGCAGGCAATATCTCCATCGGAACCCATCTCGACACAGCATCGACTACACACTACGCTCCTGTGGCCGCTGGCTGCCCAGCCGTCGTTTCCGGATGCTTCCCCTCCTTCATTGGTGCCGCATTCTCGTTGTGGCGGCGCGTCGTCCATGTGAAACGATCTCGAAAGTACCTCCTGCTCCGAGAGTACGCCAGAGTCCTCCGACATGCAGGTTTCGTCGCGTCCTGCCGCAGCCCAGCCCCTACACTCCCGTATGCAGACGAAGCATGTTCTGTCCCCGCACCCTTGGCAATCGGCGAACGAGTCGAGGTCTGACTTCTTTGTCGGTCTTCTGTGGCAAATGTGGCATGGTGAAAGCGAGACCCTTGACGCCGGTGTCTGTCTCGCCGCAGCGGATATGCCATTCATGTCCCTACCGGTCACGGCACCTGGTGTAGCTGGCGGCGATCTTGTGCCACGTCGGTTTCTTTCGGGGCTGCCATCGCCCGGTATGACGCGGGCTCTCTTAACGGATGGGAGCGGTATTATTTTGCGGGTGGCAACCTGCCATTTCTCGTGGGGTGGAAGAGCAGTGTAGATCGAGGAGTTCGTGGAGGGATTCTGTACGACGCCGAAGGGCAATTTCGGGTATTCTAGTATGGCGTAGGGTCGTTGTGAAGGTGGCGGAATGGTATTGTTGTTGTCGTAGTCGCCATCATCCCTCCTCCGCTTCTTGCAGCATGGCAACGACGACCGTTCGTCGGTCACCGATGGCATGGTAAACGCTGTGCACGCTTTCCTCCTATTTGAAAATGAGGTATGTAGTATGGATTTCCGCAAAGCGACAAGGCGGAAGGTATGGACCTAGAGTGATGCGGAGTCAAAGAGGACGAGGCGTCAACCGATGCGTCGATTATCGAGCGACTCGTTGCTGGATGCCTGGGTATGTTTTGTTTGGTAGGAACCTTCCGTTCGCTCATAAAATATGTGCAAGGTCGAGAACAAAAGTGTCGAGTAGAAGAGTCAAGAATGTCGAGAGCGTCGAGATTAATCGGTAGGATGTGGCTCAATGTCAGAGACTGCAGAACAGAACATGGGACTCGGGAGTTGGAAAAGGGAGGGATATCGTCGTCGAGGGTTGGTTGCCCGAAGAGGAGGTGCGTGGTTTGGCAGGCAGGTTTTAGCAAGTCCGATTACCTAGTTCAGGTGCCTGGGTCCCGGTGCCACTTCTTGTCAGTGCCAGTCGGAGCGAGAGACTTGAGACTTTGCCGCGCTGGGAATGGGCAAGTTGGGAGAGGCGACAGCGGTGAAGGATCCACTAAAAGTGACGGATCCAGAAGCCACCAAGACTTTCTGGGCAGGCCTCGCCCAGTCACCCACCCAACCTCCGATCTGTACAACCTGTAACTGTACCCAAGGTCCAAACCGACGCTTTTCAAACTCTGGGAGGCGCCCTTCGCCTAAGCGTGTGAGATGGCAACCTGAAGATGTGACATTCAATAATAGAGCGAATAACCCTTCCGTGCCCAAGGATAGCATGCCGGCCCCGCCCACGCTCTCCTTTCAGTACTCCATGGCGTGAGCTGACGTGGATCCAGATGGTGGAATTTCGATGGAGGGTCGAGCATGCCATTTTTTGATTCCTCCAAATCTCGTCACGTGTGGGCCTCGGTGGCCCCTGTCCCAGGACGAGGCCGAGTTTCTCTTTCACCGAATGCTGGGTGCACGTTCTTCCCAAAACTTTGTCTGCGATTCTTCTAAAGTACACATCAATACATCTTTTTATCAACATGCGTCCTGGTCTCGGGCGATCCTTCATTTTGGAAATACAGCATCCGAATTAATCGTGGAATGCCGCAATCAAACTGCGACTTTGACCAGCTAACTCACGGTTCATAACGCAAAGCTATCATGAATAATGACCACATCAATCCCGATTTCCGCCTTCCTCAACTAGCAGCGTCCGGAGATATATGCCTGCAAACATAAATGGCAGCCTCAGACCCCACCGTGAAAACTTGCCATCATCTTAAAACGTTACGCCCTTGTTGTCTCTTAATGCCTCCCGTTTCGGGAAATAGAATCGGTGACATAATACTGTATCGTCCACAAAATTCCCCCCTATTTCTTTCTTCCAAATTTTGTCACGCAAGAAGCAGGACGCCGCACCTTGTCCTCGTGTCCGGTCCGCGGCGGAAACAAATTCCGGGCATGCCTTCTTCCCAAAATCTATCTTCGATTCAACGTCCGGGATCTTGGTTGTAGGACTCTGCATCTTAGCCGTCCAGCATCCTGGTGTCTGGCAGCTCGACCAGCAGAGCGAGTCCCGGATCTCGGTAGAATGAGTCAACTTACGCCTTTGGTTTCTGCATCATAAGAGGAAACAGCTTGCTGGTTCTGTGAGACCACGACTGAAGAGATCTCTATCCGTAGTCAACCCTGGGTAACAGAAATAGACGCCATGCTGTCGTCCCAATAAAAAGACCAAGGAAAGAGCCCAAATTCAGGTGCATGCTTTATAGAGCCATCATTTCTATAAGCCGCTCGAGTAGTCGAATATCTACTTGCCATATCAAAATCATTTTGGGATCCGTAGTATAGAACACTCATGAGACAATTGGAAGATATTGCAATCATCCATACAATCATTCCACACCCTCAAGACACAAGAGATACTCCCGACTCTTATTCTCATACCTCCTAGAAACTTTCATTTTTCGAGCCCAAAATCATGACTGGTTATAGGATACTGATAAGGCGAGGATGAACTTTCTGCTTATGGAGGTAGTCCTTGAACTCCAACGCTCGCTCTTTCCATGTCGTAACAGTACTATTATCCACTTCTTCCTTCAATCCCTTTGAATCTTTCTGGCTTACATGAATCACGGAACCTTGATTGTCTCGTTCAGCTTGGGTAAGAAGTGATTTAGCCATAACTTTAATCTCTAGGGTGCCGATGCGTCGATGCGATCCAATCTCATATGTCTTTGCCAAGACTAGGCCGAAAATGGCGTGGATGTTCGCGAAAAGTGGCAGAAGCAACAGCTTTCCCGAGGTGGATAGGGAATCAATGACTTCCATTGAGGCCTCCAGGTGTATAGACGATTCCAGACGACCCTGGCCAATAGAGAAGTGAAAGCCCTGTACTGTGAAGCCACTGGGTTCCTCTATATCGTGCCAGTGGATTCTCAATGGAAGGCAAAGCCCTTCCAGTTGCATTTTTCCTTGAGCAGAAATATTGCCGTTTTGGTCCGTGGCATGCCCGACCATGTCTTTGACTTGAGCATAGCACTCATCGGGTCTCGATAAGGGCCCCGGGTATAGAAGGAATGGGAAGCATATTTCCCCATCAACTGAAGCCCATGACCAGCTAGGAGCACGAGCTGAGGTTGCTTCGATGGGGTACAGCTCCCGATCCTCATCCCACCGCCACCAAGGAAGATCAAACAATGCCGTACTTTTCCACATCCCGGCTGCGTATTTATCGCCTGGCCTAATACTCATCTTGCTTTTGACGATACCCTCTAGAGCGATGAGTTTATCTCCGCTTTCCGAAAGGCCGCATTTGGAATACTGGCTCATTAGGTTCTGCCATTCCGTAACGAATTTTATGTCAGGAGTCGATACGGTGCTTGACGTCGACGTTGGTGTCGTGGGAGCCCTGTCCGATCTCTTGCCACCCAACACGGCCATGGATAATGGCAGCCCGTCTGGAAACATTCCTAACCCGCGAGACTCGTTACACTCCCACGCTAATTGATTTTCGCCGAAGTGGACAACCCTACGAGCCAAAAAGCGCTCCTGGAAAACCCAGCCTCGGCGGAGGAGAGGACCATTTTCGACTTCGTCATCCCAGAGATCGCCATCGATCACGTAAGCTTTTATCGACAGGCTCTCTGTGCTGAAGTCAATCTGGCTAGGGATCTTGGAAGCCCAGGAGCTTTTCCCGAGCAGGCACTCGGAACCGTCGATTGATCGAGTAGCTGAGACGTTTAGACAAGCAGACGAATAGACCATGCCCATCAACCGAGATTCCGTCATCCAATCGGAACGATCGCTTTTGTCTTGTTTAATACAAAGTGAATCGATCCAGAGGTACTGGATGCCAAGATGACGCGCAATTCTGATCGCATCCTGGAATGGCCTTGGGAGATGGACGACATCGATAGCCCGCTGTAGCTGCGTTATTGTAGATGATTGTAGCATCGTATATCGTTCGCTACCCCAGCGATGACTTAAGGTCATGTAAGGACCTTTCGGGGGATTGTCTTCCGTTACAACAAGTTTAATATAGCGCCCTCTCGGCCCCAGATAGAGTAAACGAGTTGGAAACCAAGGTTGGTTGGTCTCCTGACACCCCTTGTGGTATCTCTCGCATTTGTTAAACCAAGTTCGAATAAGATCAAGATCTGTTCTAGAGGAGCAGAAACGCCGTGATATCGACTCTTCGTGCACTACAGTATTGTCAGTCATTTAATAGTATGCCCGCTAAGGTACAGAAGAACCATACCATTGGAGGGAACAAAATTCACTTCGATAGAGCAACTATCCCCGTCGGTACGTCCGAAAGGACGTATGAGAAATGTAAAAAGTTCAACTATAGTGCCTTGTATCTTCATAAAAGCTTGCTGGTGGCTGTAATATTCCACCTGCAGAGTGTCCTTGTGCCAGCTTTCAAAGACATTTCGATCTACACTGACCAGCCACTTTGCGAATTTGGTGCAAATCCAGCAGTTGAGCATGCTTGTATGGCAGTATCTAGGCAGTGTCACAATGGTGTTTGAATAATGGCCTACTTCGAATGGGCGTAATTGTTGTAATGCTGTTGAGCATAGTAAACATAGTCCCATCTTGGGAGCTTCAGTCGCTGTATTTCGTCGCAGGCACACACAATATAAAAAAGAAGCAGGAAGCCAGAACTATTGTGTTGGTGTGTAGTGAAACGGAGTAGTGCAGCCTACCCGTATACACCACAAGAAACAAGAAAAGAAGAAAGGAAGGGAGAAAGGAAGTGGTCAAATGGTCAAGAATAGTTCCTGTAAGAAGTGCTGCAGTTCTTCTAGCAGGAATGGTCAAATGGGACGTCGGAAATGACTGATCAGTGGGAATAGAGCCACATCAGAAAAGAAGAAGACCTCCAAATAGGGGAAGGTCAAGAGGTGGTGAGAGGGTCAAATAGAGGACACTTTCACACACAAAATAATAGAAGAACTGTCTGGGAATAGAGCCAGAACAGAATTATGAAGACCTCCAAATAGGGGGAGGTTGAAGAATCATATCAGTGCCCAAAGGAGCACCCTGTGACATATGTCAAGCCGGAACAAGCAGCAGGACGTCACCAATGATAATGACCAGATAGAACTGGGTAAAAGAAGTTGATTGAATTAAAGAAAGAACTAATAATGATCAAGAACTTGTAGATAATTCCGAACTTAAGATGATGATGAACAGGAAGAATTCCTTCTGGAAGAAGGAAAGGAAGAAAAGTCATGCCCCTGTCATCGCAAAGGAACAAAGTTCTTCCGCCCAGCCCTGCAGCCCATGAGAGAACCACACCGATTCCACTGTAGTCACCTCTTTCCCCATCTCAATATTACGGCTTTAATACTAAGAGTCGGTTAATTAATAAGATATTAAGTAGGTATAGCTAGTGCTAGGGTCGTAGGGGGCTGTTATGTGTGAGCGAGGCAGTTAAGTAGTATTTATAATAATATAAAAGTGCGTATACAAGTGTAGGTTGTAGTTGTAACTTGTATTAACTACTGAAGAGTATGGAGGAAGGGCACTAGATACAGGGAACCTATCGTAGTTTATATAGGCCTTCTCCCATCCGTCTTCAGTACTGGCTGGTTCAACCTAATCGAACTCCTCTCGTTCGACTTCTCTTGCGTGTCTTGGCGCACACGGTCACGTGATTCGTGTTTTCTTTCTTGCCGCTCCTTACCGCCCTTCCTGCGGCCCGCGTCGCGGCCAGGTCGTGACACTGTGGTTATGTAAACGTTTCTCTCATAGCCACCCTTGTGGAAGGAGCCTACTTCTACTCCGAGACCTCCTCTACCGGTCCCCCTTGACATTCACCTTGCCGGGCTTTTGAATTTCTTTTGCCTCGAGTCCTTCGTCAAGAAAGGAGGGTTCCTTTCGAGAAGCGCGCAGCTCCCCAGTTCACCATCTGCTAAAGCACCACAAGTTGCCTGAGAGGCACCTCTCTTATTACCTCTGATATACGAAGTAAAATTGTAGGACATATATTTGTACGAACCCCCCTCCAAACCATGCTGGCCCAATCTTACCCTGGCGTAATAAAGTTTACCTCAGCTACATCCCACTTAATGAAGCGTAAGAGTGGTCGGAGTCCGAGCTGAAAGAAGGCTAGCCGAAGTCGAGTCGAAGATTGTCAAACTGCGGTGTCTTAACATGACTACGAGGTGAACAAACATACAGCATCCTTATTACTTGATCAGGGCAACTCAGAATAAATGGTGAAGAAAAAAAAGGAAAAGATTTGTCTGATTTACACTCTAACATCTCCCAAAAGCCTCCCTCTTAAGCCTGCTACGTACAAAAAAAGAAACCAGGAATTCGAGATGATCCTTTTGTTGTTCCATAAGAGGGGAAGTTTTTTATAGTATCACAAAGTTAACTGTGGTAGGCGCGGGTCTGAATGCTCTAACTAGTACCTGTAAGGACGAGTAGACTTGGTCTCCTTGGGAGGGTCGTAAGCAATCTTTCTCGTCTTGAGCCAGGCCCACTTGTATCGCTTGACCCAGACGCTAATGGAGAAGAGCACGGCCGTCGCGGCGAGGACCTTGATACCCATGCGTTTCCGGTCGTCCATCTCGGGCTCGGCGGCCCAGTTGAGGAACTCGACAACGTCCTTGGCCATCTGGGACGTCGTGGCGGGGGTGCCGTCCTCGTACTCGACGAGGCCGTCGTAGAGGACACGAGCCATGGCAATGCCGGTGCCGGGGAAGTAAGGGTTGAAGTTCATGCCAGGAGCGAGGGTGACACCCGCGGGGGGCTCATCGGGATAACCGGTCAGGAGAGAGAAGATGTAGTTGCAGCCGCCGTGACGGGCCTTGACGATCAAGCTGAGATCGGGGGGGAAAGCACCGTTGTTGGCGAATCGGGCGGCCTCCTCGTTCTTGTACGGGTCGATCATGTAATCCGAGAGCTTACCAGGACGCATAGGGATCTCGCCCTGCTCATCAGGCTCGTCGGGGTACTCGTTCTCTTCGGCAAGGGCCTTGGCCTCGTTGACGGTGAGGACGGTACCGACAAGGGCACGGTAAGGAACACGGCTAAGGGAGTGGCAGGAAGCGCAGACTTCTCGGTAAACCTGGAAACCTCGGCGGAGCCTTCGAATGCACTTTTGTCAGTACTCACAACCAGGCGACGCCCCAGTTAAAGATGGGGTGATCCATCTTTGGGTTGTTACTCACGCTTGGTGGTCGAAAGTCTTGGTCATCTTCTCGTGAACCCAGGGGTACTTGGGAGCATGGAGACTATGAAGAAAAACAAGATATTAGCAACAATGAAAGGTTTTCCATAGACGCGAAAGGTCTATAGACGTAAATCCGAGAGTTTCAGGGTTTCCAAGACCGACGTCGGCAAGACAATGGTCCTCGGATGGAAAACCAAAGAACTCCGGTATTTTGAGACGATTTTTGAGGGAACCGGGAGACGACGAACCCTTCCTCGGCGGGAGTACTGGCGTGAGCCTCAGCTCCATAGAGGTGGTAGTACCAGGCGACAGAGCCCGCGGCCACCGCAGTCGAGGCAATAGCCGCAATGTTTAGTCGAGTAGCATACGCATCGGAAGAGGCACCGGAGTTTGAGGAAGTCGACGCGGCACGCTGAATCGAAAGGAGAAGGAGAAAAAAACGTTAGCCCGGTTCTCAAGACGAGGAAAATGGCAGAATCGAGCATCAATTGACGCCAATGAAATGTCTTTCGAGGGTAGTCATGATCGAGGCCTCGTGGGAGAGGCAATGGCGAGCATCGTCGGGCAGGTGGAAATCATGCCATGCATACCTTGGAAACATTGGCCGCGCCATTTCTGGCACCGGGAAGGATGCGCGAAGAGCGCAAGGCAGTCCTGGCCAACATGACTGGAGAGTAGAGTCAATTCTCAGCCGCCTAAGAAGGGCCCCGGGTGGGAATTAAAGGGCAATTGACTTGATGGGAGGAGCCTCGCTGAGTGGTTATGGGTATCGCAGGGTTGGTTCGACTTCGAGAGGTTTAAAAAAACGCCTGTCCGGAGCTGTGCTTGACGCTGAAGCACCGAATTCACCCGATGCTCATTGGTCCCTCGCCATTGGCCGTAAATCACGTGCGGAACTGAACTTTTCGGCTTGGCCAGGCAACTTTGATTGGCCTGGAGATGGCTCGGATATTGCTTTGCCAATCGGCGCTGGAATTTGGGCTGGCATTCTGTTGCCACCAGCTGGCGGGCTCTCTTTTTCTAGCTTGGCAGCATCATTTCAGTCTCCTTCCTCCCAGTGAATCAACCGAGGGACAATTGAACTGGAGCAGTGACGTGAGGAGGGAAGAATCAAACAGATCAATTGCTTCAATGCTTCATCTTCAAAAGTTCTATTTGCTTTTGCTTCATCTCTAGTAATCTCTTTTTTAACTTCTCTAGTGATCTTCTCATTACCTGTCTCTTTTCCTTAGAACCCTCCTTTTTCATCTACACAATTGCATGCAGAGCCTCCATGCAATGCATTTCAGCTCCAGTTATTACCGATCCCGCCCCAGACGGCATCCAGGAGCAATAGATACCCTAGATTTTACAAGCAAACCAAATTGCACTCTTACTCCCTCGCTCTCTCTCTCATAGCCATAAACTGGCTTTACTCCTTACCGAGAACCTTCCTGCGGGCCTTGACGGCATTGGCAAGAACATCAAGCACAGACACAGTATCCTCCCAGTTGATGCAAGCATCAGTGATACTGACACCGTACTTGAGACCAGCCTTACCTTCCTTGGGAACCTTTTGGTTACCTATTGATGATTCGAGTTGTGTCAGTTTTCCAAACTTAGATGACAAGGTCTGTCGACGAGAGGAGAGGGAGGATGGGAGGAAACGAACCTTCGTTGATGTTGCTCTCAATCATTACACCCATAATGCCAGTCTCACCCTTCTCTATCTGCTCAGCAATCACTGCCGCAACCTTGGGCTGATTCCTGTGGTCCTTGAGAGAGTTACCGTGGCTGCAGTCAACCATGAGGCGCTGACGAAGGCCCGCCTTCTCAAGACCAGCCTTCGCATCAGCAATGCTCTTGGCATCGTAGTTGGTACCGCTGGTGCCTCCTCTTAGAATGGAGAAGCAATCCTCGTTGCCGACGGTGCCCACAATGGCGACGACACCAGGCTTCGTAACGGAAAGGAAGTGATGCGGGTGCTTCACGGCACCAATGGCATCAATGGCGACTCGAAGCGAGCCGTCCGTGCCGTTCTTGAAACCCACGGGGAAACTGAGACCGCTGGCCAGCTCGCGGTGGAGCTGGGATTCCGTAGTACGCGCGCCAATGGCTCCCACCGACAGCACGTCGGCGAGGAACTGGGGAGAAATGGTGTCGAGCATCTCGCTGGCAATGGGCATGCCCCTCTCGGTGAGGTCGACGAAGAGCTGGCGCGATAGACGCAGACCCTTGTTGATGTTGAAGCTGTTGTCGATGTCAGGGTCGTTGATCAGACCCTTCCAGCCTACCGTCGTCCGGGGCTTCTCGAGATACGAGCGCATGACGATTAGCAGCTCATCCTTGTGCTTCTCCTTCTCTTTTACTAGCCTGTCGCAGTATTCCAGTGCGGCGGCGGGGTCGTGGATCGAGCAGGGGCCGATGATGACCAGGAGCCTCTCCTTGGGATCGGTGCCATTGACAATAGCGACAGACTCCTCGCGGCCCTGGAGGACGGTCTGCTTGGACTTTTTCGTCTGGGGGATTTCGTGCTGAAGGAGGTTGGGGGGAGTAAGAGGATTGTATCCACGGACTAGAGAGACAAACGCCGTTAGCAATAGGAACGAACCTCTTCAAAAGCTGTAGCAGAGTGGGCGGCGCGCATTGGCTCGAGTCATCAGGGAGTACAACTCACTTCTCCAGTCCTCACTCTCGGCCTGGTTGCCGACATTCTTGTTCTCAATGAAGAAGGTCTTGTTCTATATTAGCAATGGCTTCCTCCCAAAAATTGCGGATGTTGTGCCTTCATCGTGGGTTGACTCACAGCCATGGTTACCGTCTCTCCGGGATCGCAAAGGTGGGGTGTGAATATGACTCGAAGGGAGAGAATAGAAGTTTATAGGTAGGGAGGATCGCAATTGAGAAGGCAGGAGGGTATAATATTATGAAATTCACTGCCAATCGTCTTCAGCTACAGGAATCCTACCGAGCGCAAGGAATATGGAGAGGATAGAAATATATAGACACCCAAAATATATTTATATCGCGGAGCTCTTCCCTTTTTTTGCGCCTGAACGAGTGACAAGCACCAGACCGATTACACATGTCACAACTACTACTGGCCACGGCCAACCCACCCGATCGCGGGGTTCCCTTCTTGTACCTGCCATGCAAATACATTATGATGAAGTACTTTGTGTCCTGTGAAATTGCCCCTCGCTCTCGATGTGGCAAGGGCTTCTGGAAGAATACGATACCCACACATTGTTTGACCCTTCCTGTCCAAGCTCCTGACCACGCCTTTTCGACTCCGATTCTCGAGTCAGTCCACATAAATTTTTTTCCCCTTCGCCTTAGTGTGACTCAGTCGAGAGTAGGCGCTGGGACGGACTCTTCGCTACCCCGGCGACTGGACGCGGACAATTTAGTTTACGAGCACACCGCTCTTCATATTGCCAGACTTCATGACGATATTACCGCGGCTAGACTAAATAGACGGGGCGGGGCGAGAGGATCCAAGGTTTCCAGAATCCGCATCTGATCCTGCCTCTCAAATCCTCAAGTGAATACGAAGTATGCTTACCCTTCACTCACTATAACAGAACTTTCTGCGGCTTAACACAATTCATCACGGCAACTCCTGGCCAAGATAGACTCGGTGATAGTTTTTTGCTATTGTCACAAGGCTAATTTGCTACCTAACTGGTTAAAAAAAAATATCTGTTTACACCCATTGGGAATAACACATGGTGCTCATGCAGAACAATGTAAGGGAAGGGGGGGTTGCGACCCTCGTATAAGATACAGTAAGTTCTTCCAGCTCTCCAGCTCCGGAATATGTATGCGGCACGACAGCCCTCCCTTCTACGTACCAGCATAAAAATCCACGCGACCACTAGTAGTTCAGTTCATCACCGCCTCCACCAGCAGCATGGTCAAGGTCCTCGTAGCTCTTCAGGCTGCGTCCCTGAACAGCTTCCCTGGGGCCGACCGCCGCACCTCCAGCGGCGCCGTCTCCCCAGCGGCCTCCACCACCTCGGTGTCTACCTCCGGACTGAGACCCGTCCCATCTACCACCTCCTCGGCGATCATAGGGGCCACTGCGATACGAGCCGCCACGCCCTCCATGCATCCCACCTCGCCGGATGGGACCTTGGCCCCCTTGAGCGCCGCGGTCATCTCCCGGAGCATTCCAGCCACCGGCAGGCATGGTATGGCCCACGAACAAGGGGGGGAAGGCACCCGGAGCCATCGGGAAGCTTGGCATAGACGCCATCATGCCGTTCATAGTAAAGTTTTGCAAGTTGAATCCGCGCGGAGTTCCCGTATTTCCCTGCCCGTTAGCCTGAGGGAAGTGGCCATTGGAATTGGCGTCTGTGCGGGACGGCGCAATGTGGGATGGATCTAACACATATGCGTTGATGAGTTCAAACTGGAGACCGTATTAGTGAACTGTAGCGTCATCATCACAGGCATATGGGGGTAGCTTACCTCTTGCTTGAGATTATCAAACCATTCAGTATGTCTCTTCTCCACATGCTTCTTCCAAAAGTGCTCTTCCTTGAACAGCTTCGTGCATTCAGGTATCTTGCATCGCCACTTGTGCTCGTCCTCTTGCTTAACAAACTTGGCAAGTTCGTCGTCAAGAGCCTGCTCAATAGGACGTCCGCCCAGC
Source organism: Scedosporium boydii (assembly GCA_002221725.1). NCBI lineage: Eukaryota > Fungi > Ascomycota > Sordariomycetes > Microascales > Microascaceae > Scedosporium > Scedosporium boydii. The sequence continues at coordinate 243,435 of NJFT01000015.1, forward strand.
TTGCGCAGATCAACCGATTCTGGGTCGAGGATCTGGTTGATCTTATCCTCGAATGTCTTGACCCAGTTGTACGCACGAAGAAGCTGCTGCTCAGCTTTCGCCGACGCTGTGCGGAATTTCTTATCTCCTCCCTCTTGGGGTTCGGCCTCTCCCTCCTCCTGCGCTTCATTGCGCTTCTTGCCTGGGAATGGCTCCCCGTTGACGGTAGCACGGGCAACTGCCTTGGCAGCAGTAGACAACGTGCTGCGAGGGCGGCGAAGATGACCGCCCAGGCACTTTCGGGTAAGTTCGTGGATGGAGTCGCATTCGAAAACGCAGAAGAAGCAAAAGTTGAAGACGCGACGGAGATACTCGATCAATAGGTCGAGCTGCTTCTTCTTCATAAGAAGATCCTCATCGTCGACGTCATCATCTTCGTCAACTGCGCCCTCCTCTTCCTCATCCTCCTCCATGGCGCCCTCCTCCTCACCCTCGTCATCAAGAGCTTCGTCCATGCCCAGCTGTCTCTGCTTCTTGACCTTCTTTGTCCTGGTTACGGGAACGGAAGGCTGCAGACGGCCTAGGTTCTTAAGCTCGTCCACTCTCTCCTCAACCTTAAGCACGGCATTAAAGTCGGAACCGAAGTCCTCTTCAAGCTTGCTAACCACCTTCGTAGCGAGGCCGAGATCCTTTTCGATTCTCTCAGGAGCGGAGAAGAGATCCCAGAGTGCCTTCTTTCTTGGTTCCTTGGGCGGGTTGTGAACACCAACGTGGCAGACAAAGTCACCTCTGACCTCATCTTTCACCGTCTTGCCGTTCACCGCCTCCAGTGCCTTATCGGCAGTAGATACCGGCTTAGGTGACTCCAATGACATCTCGCCATCCTCGTCCTTGGGATCAGGCCGGTCCACCGTAGCTGGTTGCTCCACACCTGGGTGTAGCATGACCCAACCGATTCTGTGATATCGCTTGCTAGGATTAGGATCCGAGAGGGAAAGCCACTTGAAGCCACCTTCTCCTTCACCCAGATGCTCCTTGCAAAATGATTCCAAGTTCTGACGGCTAACGTGAGGCGCAATCGTCTTGATGAGCAGTGTTGGTTGATACAGCGACTCGTCACGAATATCAGCTCCATTCGCCGGTATTAGGTCACCAACTCCGAGAATTTCGTTGGAAGCCGTAGCTTCTCCCTCTTCCTTCTCAACCACCCCACCAGCGCCGTTGCTCTCACTCTTAGGAAGACCCTCGAGAGAGAAGTCGTCAAACACACCGGCGTCAAGGTCTTGCTCCCACTGGCTGTAAAGTCCGCGGCGGAAATCATTCAGCTGTTGCCTAAAAGCATCTCGGACTTCGGGCACATAGCGCTCGCGGAACCATTGCTCCTTCTTATGCTCGTTGACAAAGGTTCTAGCCATCTTCGCCTGGAGTTCCTCCTTGTACGCGTCGTACGCAGCCTGGATCTTAATCTTCTCACGCTCACGTTCCTCCTGGACCTCGCGAGGACCACGGGGTCTCTCGGGCTCACGCCGGCGGCCGGCTCGAGCGCGTTCCTTCTCTTCCTTGATTTTTTCGTTCATTCGCCACCACTCGCCAAAATAGGAAAACCCAACCTGGTAGGGGAGTTTCGCGGGATCAGGAATAGGGTTGACTGTGAGACCAGGACTCATGTTGTCCTGGCCAGGAACGTATCTATCGATGTTGGCTGGCGGCGAACCAACTCGACGGGATCGGTCATCGCCTCTATCACGAGGCGTTGAATAGTCGTCACGGCCACGGCTCCGGGGTTCGTAGCGGTCGACGGCAGGAGGGGATCGCGATCGTCGGCGGGAATGAGAGCGGTCAACCCCTAGAAGCAAATCACTCGTTAGTCTCGCACGCACGCAACGTGAATGATATGAATTAGACAGGAACGGGATGTTTCCGACATACCGGGAGATCGCGATCTGTACGCGTCGCGGTCATCGCCGCCGCGCGTAGCATCACGATTGCTCCAGGTTCGATCACTAGGGGACCGGGCCTGGGCAGCCCGATACGAGTAGGATTCCATGGTTTCGGCGGCCGGCTAACAATCTGAGTGGGATTCCTTCTGACGATAGTAACTGTAAAGCCAGCGAAGGGGCCGTCCGCCGCTAAACTAGCTAAGTTATATCAGGTAGCTTAGTAGCTTCGGAAAAACGATTGGGCCTAATATTTGGCGACATGATGGTAGTTAGAGACGACTTTCCGACGAAGGGGATAATGAAAGATATGACAAGCGTCCGAACTGAGCAAGGAGGACAAAAAGTGAACAGTCAAACGGAATAAGTAAAAAACGGCAAGTCCTAGATTGGACGAAAAATGGAAGATAGAAGCAGGGGCCAGGAGGGTGTTAGGAAGGCCGGAGGCCCAACGGTCACGATGATGGATGGGACAGCGGGAGGTTGGGCGGATAGGACAGGACAGGACAGAGAGAAGCTAGTGAGGGAGAGGAAGAAGTGCTCGCGGCAGACACCGCCGAGTTCAAAAAGGGGGCAGTAGAAGAAGAGGGAAGGACGAACTATTTAAAAATAGATGTCTTTGGGAGACAATTGAAGCAGAGCATTCGGTGCTCTGGTGGAAGTGGCGGAATGATCTGTGATGTTTCCAGAGAGAAACTCAAAATGGATGCTCTGGAGACGCCGCCGAAGTTACAGAGTTACAGAGAAGGCAGGAAGCTGTCGCCAGCTGGGGACAGATAGCTTGTCACGTGGAGCCGGAGAATTCCTGGGAATCTGCAAGGCTATTGGCTGTCAGGGTGATGAACTATGCACGGACGGCTCTGTGATGACTAATGTCATCAAAGACAGATCCGATCCAACTCCGTTCTCTAGAAGTAATGGTTTGAGGGCGAATGAGTATATCAATGCCCATGAGGTGCTCGTGTATAAATGATGGTGCCTTGTCTTAGATCTCATTATGATACTTTTGTCAGTTTGACTCTAACATCAACCCCCAATAGGAGGATTAAGAAGAACGACAAAAAACTAGAGCTGAGCAGATGAGCAGATACCAGGCCGCTGTGGATGCTCCACCAACATAGCAACATTGGAATGAAGAATTTGTGAATCAGTCCTTGCGGCTGAATGAACTCACATCCCTACCAAAGCATCATCCGAATTGAGCGGCCAGCTCTTTTAATGCTGTGGAAGAACACAGGTTGCGGCGGCGGCCGTCCTGTCCTTTCCACTTTGACTCGGGTCCGAAGGTCTCCACACGCACCGGAAACACGGGGGCAGCCAACAGGAAATGGCAGTGGAACACACCACCAGACTCCGGGGTCCACCAGTAGCAGCATTCATCACGTATCAAGATGAATTGATATGAAATCATACTTTCATCAGTCAATCTCAGGAGAGTGAGGTGCGAATTGAGTCAATGCGCACTGTATCATATCACAACATCTACACACCACACACACACACATTCAGCAGAGAGGATTGATGGAGAAATAAGAGAGGAAGAGCAGAAAACCAGCACAAGAGGGAGTAGAGAATTTCGAGGAGCAAGGTCTTGATAGGCTAGAAGAAGAAAATTAGAGGGGACAAAAAATCAGAGTGGCCCGAAAAACTCCAGGTATATGTATTTTCCAGGACTCCCTGCTCTAAGACGAAGAAGGGGACATGGCATTTATCCATCCACACACACAGACACGGAGTACAAAGTTTGGCTTCATCAAACATGATGTGACGTAGTTGACGGACATTGTCGGCTCTCCAATAAACCCCGTCCGACCGCAAAGCAGTATGCTTTCCATAAAGTCTCATGGTCTGACTTCGTTTCCTCCTTTTATCTGGAACTTGGAACCTCTTTAAAATCTAGAATCATTTCTAGACTGAAGCAGTCTTTCCCAAGACTCATCTGCTAAAGTGCATCATCTCGGACTCCGACTTACACGAAGCCTCGGAAGGGTTGAAACTCTTTATATTCACCAACGAACCTCGAAAACATCTTCAAGACCCCGAAGCTAGCCTCTCAGTAGGCAGAATCCAAATAGACCTCTATTCGCAAACAAGAAACCGAAGGGTTTTATACACGCGAATCCACCATGACCTCCTTCATCCCCTCCATCACGATCCCCTACGCGGTGTTCGAGAACCCCGCGGTCAGCATCCTCCTCCCCGTGGCCCTAGGAACAGCTGTCGGATTCGGAACCCGTCGTAAGTCTTCTATCACGACCAAGTTGCCCCTCACCTCACCCGCTTCTAATCTGGCATCTTCCAGCCGCCGAACACGAAAAGACCTTCGAAAGCATCAAGCAACCTCCTTGCAGGCCTCCCCGCGAGGTGTTTCCTCCAGTCTGGATCGCGCTCTATGGGTAAGAATATGCAAGCACAGGGTGACCGTCCGACGAGGTTGTTGAAAAAGCTAACGCCCCCTCCCAAGGATCGCGGGCTACGCTGCCCACCGCGCCGTAACCATCGGCCTTGACCCCCTGGCCTCGACAATCAGCCATCAAAATGCCAAGCACGGTGCCACCCTTTACACCATCCAGCTCGGTCTCAACCTCGCCTGGATGCCTCTATTCTATGTCGCCAAGAGGCCTATCGAAGCTACCGTCAGCGCCGCCGCCTTGTTCGGTATTAACAGCTACCTCACCTACCTCTGGGCAGACATTGATGACATTGCTGGCTGGCTCATGGTCCCCTACGTTGCCTGGTTGGGATACTCCGCTTATCTTAGTGCTGGCGTCGGTTACTTGAATAACTGGAGCTTGAAGGGAAAGGCGGCGGGTGAAAAGGACACCCCTTAAACCAGTGCAACGGGCGTGTGTGTCTGGATGTATTTGTATTGACTTCTCATGCCAAACATAACCACCAGGTAGCTTCTTAGTGATAGAAGCTGGCATGAGTATGAAGAACGAATAAAATATAGGACGCAAGATGTCAACTTTTGTATTATATCCCCTTCCGCCAACGCCAATGTTTTGCGCATTTTAATCTGCAGATCGTCGGTATCTGAATGCATGCATGCAATATGAGAAAGAAGAAAAACAAAATAGGCCCAACGCCAAGCTATGCATCCCCTCTCTATATAGGCCCGTGTCTCCATCGGGCCAAAAATAACCGTGAATTCATCGAAGCGGGAGATAAGTCTTCAAGCCATCAAACACCATGAAGATGAAAGCGGAGCTGGGCGCAGACCTCATGACCGTGATGCCGCATCCTCGATACATGCCACGGATGCCATGCTGTTTCCAGAGTGAGAGTCCCTCGCTGAGGAATGACTGCGACTGAACCGACTGGCCGATCGGTGCGGTTTGCATTCTCGACTTGATCGTATCGGCAGGGAAGAAGAGGAAATTGTACGACATTCCTGCGCATGCGCCCGCAAATGCCTGCTGCCAAAGCGGGAGGGGCTTCGAAAGAATCAGCTCTTTTTCCTCGGACGTCGAGGCGAATCGGGCGTTTCTCTCGTAAAACATCTTTGAAATAGTGGCCTTTGTACCAAACCAGGCAGCTCCGCCTCCAGCCTCACGGATGAGCGTGCCAAGGCCGCCATGGAAGAAGCCTCGTAAGCCGTGGTGGCGGTAAATATCCCTAATTACGGGGATAGGACGAAGCGGCGGCGGGGCCTTGCCCTCAAGGGTTGCGGGCACCTGAATCTTGCATTTGACTAGCTCCACCGGGGTCAGAACAAGAGAGGTAAACGCTCCGGCGAAAGCACCGGTGAACCAGAGAGCCGGCAGGGAAAGAGGCTTCTCCTTCGACACGTAGCCTGAAGCGTAGACGAGATCGCGGCCGAGGCGTTCAAAGAAAAACAAGCTGCTGTTTTCCATCGCAGCTCCGACAAGGGGGGCCGTTATGCCCCTGTAGAGCCCGAGGAAGCCATCTGCCTTGATTGACTGGCGGAAGCAGTCGACAGGGCCAGTATACCGAAGGGGCAGCTTGTGAGGCTGCGACTGAAGGCGAACCTTGACCGTGTCGAAGGGGTACTCGATGTACTTCCCAACTACTCCCGCAAACTAGAGGGAGATATATTAGCAAGATTCAATCATGGAGTATTCACAAGTTAGAAGAAGCAATACTCACAGATCCATAAAGAATATCTTCAACAGCTTCGAGGGCACCAGCTTGGGGCTGCAAGATTGTCTCCTGTGGAGGAGTTGTCACAGGGCTTGAGGCTCGTTCCATGCTAGGCGGAGAAGATGCCATGGCAGCTTAAAACGGGTCTTGAAGTGAGACAAAATGTGCAAAGGAAAAGGAAGCTTGGTGCGTGTGCTGTAAACAAAGATCGGAGAATGGCTTAAAATGGTTGAGTATGCAGGTTGGTGTTTTTCTTTCTTTTCTTTGCTGTTGTAGCTTAGAAATAATCCATGTGAATATGACTCTAGCTCATAAGGTGAGGTTTGGAAGAAATGTTGAAGCTGGATTGGTGGTCGAGTCCGACCCCAAGAACCGAAGGCCCCGAATCCTTCTTGTCGAGGGGAGGATGATTTAAATCTCTTTTCTCGGCAAGGTCGTACTTGCCAAAGCATTCAATGTTAGCTGTGGTGAGCCTTCCGCTTTCCTAAAGGGCGGTCGGGGAAGCTATGTCGATGTGGTTCGGAAAAGAGTCACATAATGGGACAAGCCCCAGCCAGTCCGGGCCGAAGGGACGGTGAGAAGATGGATGAGACGGGCGCAGGGTGAAAGAGGGAAAGAACGTCACTTGAGCATCTCGAGTGATCTGCGAGACGGAAGGAATGAAGGGGGAGAGAGAACTTGGAAGAAGAGGAAGGGGAGACTAGAAAAAAAAAAGTTGGGGTCGTGATGGGGGAAGAGCGAAATCGCTGTCATCTGAAAGTGCATGCAGGGCGCGACGCAGGGCGTGAGAGAAAATCTGAGGATGAACAAACATTTTTTTTGTCAACGGCAGGTGACACCGAGGACGGAGCACTGTATTACTTCGTAAACTACTAGCATCAAAGTAGCAATGCACGCTATTCTCGTAGCGGCCAAGACTACTTCGTAAGATTGTTCCAGGGGACAATTTGGGCTCAACTTGGGCTGCTGTTGATGGTTTAGTGGGGAATTGTGGGAGATGGTGGGGTTGATTTGGGTCTGATCCGAATGTACAGCGGATTGTACCGGGCCCTACCGAGCCCAGAACGCAGCGGGAGGGCGAGAGGAGAAAATTGCTCCCCCGTGCTAAGGCGCAAAACAACCCTGATCGAGAGATCAATAGATTATCTCTGATCAATAGGAGCCCGGCATTGAGAGGGGGTAGCTCCAGCTTTGGGTGCAAATGGAACAGCTCGTGCAGAAAGTGCCGGAAATCAATCTTCGCGCTCTCCTCTCCCCCACTATCAATCTCCTTGCTTCGAACTTGTAAACTGATCCTCAACAGACACGACACTACCAACTCACCGCTTGTGTTTCGCAGTCAAGGAAAGGTCTCACTATCTAGTGTACTTCGTAGAGGAATCATAGAATGTTGGGGTACCTCGTAGTCACACTTATTTGTCCCCGATACCTCGGTTATCGTCATCTCCATAGGTTGATTTGCTCATTGCTGTAACCCACCCCTGGCAACGGGAGCTCTCAAGTTCCAAGGGAGCATTGAAGCATTGAATCTAAACCAAAGAGTACGATGGCGTGGGATAGGAACTTGGGGCGGGGCTAGGTGTGGGTGGTTAAAAGAACTTGGGGTTATAGACTCTTTCTGGCTCTCCGAAGTCGTGATGCTTGTCATGCCAATACCGGCTTTCCACTCCTGGTAGGGTGGAGAGAAACGCCATCGTTGCATGTAGCTAACTCCATCAATACGAAAAGCAAAATTCGCTCATCATTGTAATTCTGTAAAATTGCGACTTTTCTATATTCCGTTACGCTATTGTTTACCTCCTGCCACGTGAAGACCGTTGCTGAGACGCCTCGTGCCGTGCCAGGTCCTCCGGCACCCTCGAAACAGGACTCTTGGAAATCATCTGCCTCAGCTCATACAGTACATCATTATCCTCCGGCCCAAGGAACGTAATGGCGATACCGCTCTTCCCGGCACGACCCGTACGACCGATACGATGGGTGTAGCTCTCGATCGTATTGGCCATGTTGAAATTGATGACCAGGCTGACGTCCGGCACATCGATACCTCTGCCTGCCAAGTCCGTCGCCACGAGCACGTCGGTGCGGCCTTCCCGCGCATCCTTAAGCGCGGCTTCACGCTGCTGTTGCGTCTTTCCACTGTGAAGCGTGGCCGTACTCCAGCCCATTCTCCGGATAGATTTCGCGACGGCGTCGCAGTTATGCTTAACGTTGACGAACACAATGACGGGCGACTTGAGGCTGGGGTCGGATAGAATGTCCTGGAGCCGGTTGAGACGTTTCGCCTCTCCGGAGATGAACTCGACGCGCTGCTCGACGGTGTCGACGGCTTCGTCAGAACTGCCGATCGTCACGACGGCTGGGTGCCGCATGTACTTGGCCGCAATCTTTTCGACGCGGGGCGACATTGTAGCCGTAAACATCATGGTCTGTCTCGTTCCGCCCCTTACGCCCAGGCCCACGTTCCAGCCGGGTAAGTTCACGCCATTTTCTCCGTCTGTTTGTTCGGGTGATGGGAGCGCACTCAAGATACGGTTGACCGGCTCCTCGAAACCCATATCAATCATGCGATCGGCTTCGTCCATGACCAAGTACGTGCAGCGGTGGAAGACAACAAACTGGTTCTCGATACAGTCCACTAGACGACCTGGCGTTGCCACGATGATATGTGCACCGGCTTGGAGCGCGAGAGCTTGCTGCTCAAGTGAATGACCACCAACGATGCATACCACACGGAAACCAAGAGGATCGGCGAATGTCTTAGCTTCCTTTTCGATCTGCTGCGCAAGTTCACGAGTCGGCGCCAGGATAAGCGCGTAGGGACCGTCGCTCATGTTGTACTCGGTAAGTGGAGGCAACTGAGACATGTATACCAGCAAGGGCAGTACAAAGGCAAGCGTCTTTCCGGAACCAGTCTTCGCCACGCCAATAATATCTCGGGATGATAGCGCAATGGGAATCGCGGCTTGCTGAATGGGCGTGGGATCTTGGAAATTTCGTCGACGTAGAGTATCGAGAATCGAGGTGGAGAGGCCGGATTCCTGCCAGTTCCGCATGGGGTTGGGCAAGCCCGCACCCTTGATTGTAATGCCCGCCTTGTCTTTGAAGAGCCTCCAGTCTCGGTCCGTCATCTCTTCGCGAGATTTCTGTACCCAGTTCTTCGTACGGCCCAGTAGACGATCGTCCTCCGCCTTCCGCCGCTCTCGTCCTTCGTAAAACTTGCGCATATGCTCTTCTGCCCGTTCTCTACCGTGCATCTCTTCCAGTATCTTGGCTTGTTTGAGTGCCTTAGCTTCAGCATCGGCGCCCCAACCCAGTGGCCATTGTGTATCTGCCGACTTCTGGTGCCGCTTAGGCCCGTTTTCTCGAATCTCTTCTCCATCCTCGGGTCGTGACGTATCGTCGAGAGGGTCCCAGTCGAAGTTAAACTCCTTCGCGCCCCTTCTCCGCTTCCGAGGAGCAAATGTCGAGTTCTTGTTGATCTCGGGGCCGAGATACCGCGTCACGAAGTTGAGCTGGTCGATGTCGTCTGCCGTGAGCTTCTGGCCTGGTCTCTTGACAGGGCGCCGAAATCGTTCCGCAATATCTTCGCTGACTTTTTCTTCCTCTTCGCGCTTTCGTTTCTGTCGGTCGCGTTCCTCGGCCCTCTTTCGCTCTCGCTCTTGTTTTTCCTTTTCCTCGCGCTCCTTCTTCTCCTTGTCCATCTTCTCCCGCTCGCGCTTGGGGATGAAGCGAAGCTTCGGTAGCCCGTTTGCAACGTTCATGGTTCTCGTCTGGGAAGTGGCAAAGTAAGGGGATGAAAATCCGATGCAAAATGTCGCGGCGAAGCGAATGAGGATGGCACCAAGTAGAACCAGTTCAGGGAAGAAACAGTTCACATGGGGATTTTAGGTTGCCTCGCGATAGAAGCCTCCTTCACCAACGCCACTAAATTTGTCCCTGAGTGGCAAACCTTTCTCTAGAGGCACAACAGCGTTGAGTACTTTCGCACGGAACTGGTTAAGAAGCCCAGTATTCGTAGAATCGCCCTAATAATTACAAAGTGCTTATGCAGTTGAGATAGGGTCAGCTACGGTTTGGATACTGAGTCCGTTGAGTTATCGTTGAAGTATTTGATCTGGCACAATTGTACCTTCCTATGGGAGTGGCGTCGCCAATTAATACCTTGGCACTTGAGTCGACAAGGTACTTCGTTGAGGTACTGAATGAATTACATAAGCGACATTTTTACCTCGTCCAACATTTTTTTCCCTGTACAAAGCGCATCATCGCCAACATTCGACGAGTCCATATTTCACTCCATGACCAGTGGCTTGCAACCAGCCCGCACTACGATACTTAGGGCTGGAGTCGGTTTGCGTCAATTAAGTCTGACCCCTGCAGACGACACCAATTGGCCGTCTTGAGAAGGATACCGATCACCTCACGACAACACACGCGATCATGGCGTCCAAGGAGCTGGTAAACCTAGCCAAGGGGCTGCCCGCGCAGCTGAAGCGCTTCCTCGCCAGGTATCCACCCACTTCGATCCTCCCGCCGACCCCCGAATCCGCCGAAGTCGCGAAGACGTCGTACCAACTCGCGCGCCCCGATCCCTTCAAGTTCTGGAAGCACCCCGTGACGGGCAAGTGGCATGACCCCGTCTACTCGCTGAGGCGGCAAGCCGAGCTCGTCAAGATGGCACGGGAGCACGGTGTCGAGGAGCTTTTGCCCGAGACCGCGAAGGGCACGGAGACGAGGTTGGCCAGGAGGGTGGAGTTTGGTCTTCGGGTCAAGGGTACTGGTGTTGGACAGAGAGTCAAGGGCCATTCTCACGAGCGACAGATACTTACCAAGTACGTTTATGTCCCCTTTATGGGCGGATCCTCTCTCTCTCTCTATTTCCTTACTTCCTTTCTTTGTTCTTGAGCCACTTCTTCGTACGGATGCTAACATTTGCACAGGATGGCGAAGAGGAGAGAAGCCATGCTGGAGATGCCCAAGCTTATACGGGAATGGAAGCGAGTACGGTCACTCCCTACCGAACGTGAGAGATATCTGAGCTTGAAACGCTAACATTTTCAATAGGTCGGCAAGAAGAATTGGAAGAAGTTCCCCAAATAAATGGACTGTTCGGTTGGCTCATCGGTTCTGGGCCTTGTACAATACGCTGTTACCACTAGACATCTTTACCTTTAGACTGTTAAGAATGCATGAGTCGGTTGAATAATTCTCGCTGCACTTTCTCTATTTAAGCAAGCTCCGCTTTCGTTGTCGGGACTTCTTTCCGTGACGTACAAGGAATCACCAAATCTCTCTTCAATCAGGATGGCTCGAAGCGGAACGCAAAGCCTGATGACTTCGGAGTACACGACATGTTAGCTCTGATCCCCGTTTAACAGTAGAGATTCGTATGCAATAGCTGGAGACTCTTCATAATCCCTGATGTCATCCATACCATAGAAGAGTTGGGAATACTGGGATATGGGAATACTAAGAACGAGCGATGGCAGCGCTGCGCACTCACAGCAGCGCAAGAAGCTGCGAGGGGCTGTAGAGTAGCGAATGACTAATCTCTAATTGGGGCGACGCCTGGCAGGCTGCGCGCCAGCAGTAGCCCTCGAAATACACTCTCACATCCTCCAACTTGAGCCCAAGTCGGCTTCGTCTTTACAATGACCTCCCGTCAAACCTCAAAGAAACACACCCATCTAACCCACTACACCATCCTCTCCCTCTCCCCTTCCCTCCTCACAACATCCCCAAACCCCACCTCCCTCCTCAAACAAGCCTACCACCGCGCCCTCCTCCAAAACCACCCAGACAAACGCAACAGACGCCAACCCACAGCCGTCTACACAATCGACCAAATCTCCACCGCCTACCGCACCCTCTCCGACCCCGCCGCCCGCTCATCCTACGACGCCTCCCTCCGCACCACCAACACTATCGACGGAGCCGGCGAAGATGATCCCGACGCGACCTTCCGCACGGGTGTAGAGTCCGTGGATCTAGACGACCTCGCGTACGATGAGGATTCCGTCACGTGGTCTAGGGCTTGTAGGTGCGGTAACGAACGGGGCTTCGCTTTTAGCGAGGCGGACTTGGACGAGGCTGCCGAGGTGGGGGAGCTTGTGGTGGGGTGCAGCGATTGCAGCTTGTGGCTGCGCGTGCACTTTGCTGTTGTGGAGGAGTGATTACATGAATGACTATTTTGCGACTGTCATCTTTTTCTCCTCCTTCTTTTTCTTTCTTTCTTTTATGCCCAGGACCCGATCTTCAGATATATCTTGAAAAAGGGTCACCACTATGAGCCACGTTACGTGACTTGGGATAGGCTGGCGTTGAGCGGCGAGAATTACTTGGTTTACTTCATATTTATATACGAGACCACTCCCATAGATTGGCGCGGCGCACTGATATTCATAGTCACTTAGGGGAGCGAACGGAGAGAGTATGTTTGAATAATAACAGTTTAGTCCCTATCGAGGGCATCTGTGGTGTATCTTTTTTATTTTTGTCCAGACGGGTCAGGATAAAGAGTCATCTAAGAGATAAGCACCCTTTGAATTTGGCCTCCAAAAATGCTCCCTCCTTAGCCGCTCTTGCCGATTTCCGTAGAGGTAAGAGAAAAAAGGAAAACAAGGAAAACAGGAACGACAACCTCGCCGAAGAAAAACGTGTCTGTGTATTTGCCTAATCGATGCCGAAGCTTACAAAACAAGGGAACTCAAAGTCCACACTCCGTAGACACCAGTCCACCCCTTTTTTCCCGATTAAGACCGCAAGTGAATAAGGTCGCATGATGGTGGGCCGGTTGTTTACTCGGCGGGCTTCTTGTCTTCCTCGGGGGCAGCCTCGGGGGCGGCGGCCGGCTCGTTAGAAGGAACTTCATCCTTGACGGGGGCATCAGCAGGGCCAGCGTTGTCGGCCTCGGAGGAAGTCCAGAGCGTCTAGCACACGCGAGTCAGTCACCTGATTTTTACCTCTTCAGGAATGCAGTTAAATGGGGGTAAACTTACGAGGTTGTCGCGAAGAAGCTGCATGATCAAAGTAGAATCCTTGTAGCTCTCCTCGCTCAAGGTGTCAAGCTCTGTGGAAGGGGGGGGAATTGTTAGTACGCGGCTCTTCTCCAACAAACAGCTAACGAATTAGCGATCTATACTAACCTGCAATGGCGTCATCAAAGGCCTGCTTGGCAAGGTGGCAGGCTTGATCAGGAGCGTTGAGGATCTCGTAGTAGAAGACCGAGAAGTTGAGGGCAAGACCGAGGCGGATGGGATGGGTGGGGGGAAGTTCGGTCTGGGCAACCTCGGTGGCAGCCTTGTAAGCCTCAAGAGACTTGTCGGCCGCGTTCTTGCGGGTGTCGCCGATGGCGAACTCAGCGAGGTAGCGGTGGTAGTCACCCTTCCTATATACCAGTACGTTAGGAAGGCACATTCGAGATGGTCGGCCGATGGGATGCAGGCACGAGGCAAGCCAACGAATAGAAACAAACTAGAGAATGGACGTACATCTTGTGGTAAAATACCTTGGACTCGCCGGAGGTGGCGGAGGGAATGAGGTGCTTGTCGAGAACGTCGAGGATATCATCGCAGATCTTGGCGAGCTCGGCCTCGATCTTGAGTCGGTACTCCTTAATGAGACTGACCTGCGACGAGTTGCCCTTGGACTCCTCCTTCTGCTCGATGGACGTCACGATTCGCCACGAGGCACGGCGGGCGCCAATGACGTTCTTGTAGGCAACGGAAAGGAGGTTGCGCTCCTCAACGGTAAGGTCGCGGTCCTCGGAGGCGACAATCTTCATGTTCTCGACCATCTCTGTATGGATACGAGCGAGTGTTAGCGGCCTAGGGACTTGATGGCGCGGATGGTATGTCGCGATAGAAAAGCAAGGCGGTTCTGCTTACCCTCGTAGCGCTCAGCCTGCTCAGCGAGCTTGGCAAGATAGACGGCATCCTCGTTACCCATGATGGCTAGAGTGTCGGAATTGGTATTTTACTATCAAATCAGTTGAGTTAGCAGTGAATTTCAGATGGAGATGGGTCCGCGACTGCGAATCAAGGCTGAAGTGGAAAAGGCGGGATTCAAAACAAGGCGCAGAAGGACTAGGTGGGTGTGATATACTCCGTACGGAGTAAGAGGCAACGGGAAAAAGGGAAAGGGGGTGAATATGGTAGTTAGTTTGCGTACAGCGTGTTCGGGTCTGGGATTGAGTCGGATGCTCGTTGGGAAAAAGATGTGTTTGGGTGTGGGTTCTTGAAGGAAACAGAGTCGGGAGGGGAGGTGCAAAGAGAAGATGGCGTTAAGGCTGATGAGATCCCCGCTTGTGGTGGGGTTTTGGGGGAAATATGTTGTAGATAAAGCAATGGAAACAAAGGAAGGAGCAGCCGAGTTCTGACAGTGCAAAGGGGAATCGCGACATGGACAATGGCTCGCCTGCAAAACCTCCGAAATAAGAAGCGTCGACTTGCGGGTTTCGAAGGGAATGGGAAGATGTGTAGCCTGGCGATGACGACAGAGGGAGGGGAGGGGGAGATTGGCGGAACTTGGAGATGTAGATGTCTAGTGGATATCAACGACGTACCTTGAAAAAGGGGAGTGTGCAGGTTGATGGGAAACAGTCGGCGTGGACTTTGGTGCGCGGCGATGTGAGGGAGAGTTCGTTGTTGTTTGGGAATAAATCGACGTGGTGGGAGAAATTGGATGAGAGGGTGATGGAGATGTGTTGTTCAGGGGAGAAGTTGAGGGGAGGTCAGGGAAAACAAGGAGCGCGTGAGGTACAGAGAGGGTTGGGGATTTTCCTTGGAGAGACGACAATTGGGTGAAGGAGTCGACGTGGGACTTGGAAGGGGTCAATATTCAAATTACAGAGGGGGGGAGGCTCTAATTTGATTTGATTGATGAGTGCTACCAAGTCCAGCGCAGGCTACTACTGATTGATCAATGATTAGGCAGGCCAGCCGTCAAATCAGTCAACTGCACCGCTGGCTTGTGCTGTTGTCATTGCGCACTGAACATCGCACATTGCACAACGGAGTCAGGCCAGGCCCGTGGGCCAGAACTACGGAGTAATTTAGACGCCAGGCGGTCATGGCTGGGCCTGGCCGGGCCTGGCCAGGTCGTGCAGCTTGAGGCTATTGCAAGCGGGGGAGGGGTCGATCAATGGTGCTGCTGGTTACTGCTCCACTACATGCTGCCCCTTACTGCCAGCTGTGTTGGCCATCCAGCCAGTAAATACATCAAACGCATCATCACTTGAGAGCCGCTCAGACTTCAAATGTTGCAGTCACTTGATAACCTTGAAAGGAACGGGATAACTTGAAAGAGGAGGGGAAACACAGTGGGCCCTCACAGAATTTCACACTTTATATGCTTACGTGATCGAGATTTCGAGCTCTCATGAGTTCAATGCTCAAATTGGATCAGGTTCCTTCCCATCTCTTGCCTCTGTTGCCTGGCCTGATCTGGTGGTTCTATGGTCGAAGTTCTTTTCGAAATTTTCGGAATCGGCAGCTGCAGATGTAACATGAGAAAGTCCTTTGAAGTACAGAGTCCCTTGGCTCGACTCAGGCGTTCAAGTTGAGGAACTAGATCCAGCTGGACGAATCAAAGATACGTCGGACGAGTCGTGTAAAAACACATTCTTATTCTCATAAGTTCATAAGTTCTTTAAACACCGAGATCTATATAAGTCCATGCATGATGATTGGGGGAGTAGCTCGAAGTATGTCATCTCCTGCTCATATGAAATAGGATGGCTCGGATATCAACTCAGTCTCCAAGCAGATGTGAAATGAGCACAGATGCTCTTCAAATTGCGATGGACGTTTTGATGATTATGTCATTGTTGACTCTCGTGTTCGAAGTATATAGTTCGCGTAGTCAGGCGATTCTCATACACCCCGGTCCTGCCTGCATCGAGAAACAAAATGCCGATTCCTGTGATGCAAACAGGACTGCATCATCGCCGTAA
Organism: Scedosporium boydii; assembly: GCA_002221725.1. Lineage (NCBI taxonomy): Eukaryota > Fungi > Ascomycota > Sordariomycetes > Microascales > Microascaceae > Scedosporium > Scedosporium boydii. Next base: position 259,410 of record NJFT01000015.1, read on the forward strand.
AGTGGCTGCTCGCAAAGCCTTAGATTTTTTTGGTCTCGTAGAGATTTCGGCAGCCATAATTTCAAGTATTAAAAACCGATACCGATTGCCGCTTCATGGTGACGACTTGCTGTGGGAGCATCCCGCATTTTTCTCAAAATGTGCTTCCTAACACACGACCGTCGCGTCCTAACCCAAGCTCTTCATCTCAACGAACCGCCACACATTAATACTAGGTCACGTCCGCATTGTTGGCCAACGGGAATTCCTGTTCCCATTAAAGAGAGTGGGAGAGAGCGAGAAGGAGGGAAAACAGTATGCATGGGCCCCGATGGATCGATCCTCCAATGTTGCAGTTTAAATTCATGAACGTCAGGACCCCAAATATCCTTCCACAGCGGTACACAACATGCACAATCAACCCCTTCGGGATGACGATTGGCAAGTGTCCTGTCCATCCTCAGTAGTGCGGGACGTACCTCAATCGGTTCTCGGTTCAGCGGGCAGCTCTCGGGAAACATCTCGCACACTGTCGCTGACACTCTCCATCCTTCGTCGGCAGGCATTTTGACCGGACTCTTGTGAACCGACGAGCTCTCAGCTCTCATAAAAACCAGCGGTTGTGCATTTCCTTCCAGAACGTTCCTACCCCAGAGGTATGACTACTTCATAAACTCTCACAGCATCTAGATCCGAGAAGAGCAAACCGAGACGGACTCGAAAATGCCCCGTGATTTTCATCCCCCGTGGAGATGCTCATCACCTAGTTCGAGGGTCTCTTCCCAAGCCCAATGACGAATAAGCATTACGGGTGATGGAGAATCGAGTTGGGAAAATGGCTTGGATGTTCCTGAGATTTGGAGTATGAAGATTCCTGATTCCTGTTGGTGATGTTGAGGTTGAATTGTGCTAGAACGGGTCGTCTATCTTTGACGAGCACACCAGCAAGAACTTGACCCCCCTTAATGTTGGTGCTGAGATACTCGAAACGCTTGGTCAACCCTACAGGAAACCGCTCGCATATCAGGCGGAACGGTCGTGTGGCCCAGTGGTTAAGGCATGTGCTTTACAGCAAGACCGCACAGGATCGCAGGTTCGATCCCTGCCACGATCAAGATTCTTTTTTTTTTTTTTTTTTTTTTTTTTTGGCCGGTTCAGCTGGGGGACCCAACCATGGTGTTAAACACACACGCGCACACGCACATACTTTCCCTTTCTTTCTTACTCTTCGCTTCACGTTATCACCGCGGAGCAGCCAGCGATTCTTTTCCAGATGCAGGCTCTTCACGCTTCACCCAGCATGCTTTGGCAGCATGTCAGCGGGATGTGATGACCAGGCAGGAGCCGGAGTCAGATACACTCCGTGATATCCGCGGCACGGCTCGGGTGGGTGCGTATGTACGTGATAACGCATCTATATATGTGTGTAACCATAGCAAGGAGGATGACGGCTTCAATGTTGCTCCGATCAATTGATACGTTTCTCTCCCGGAGCTCGGGGCCAACTTAGGCCCCCCACGTATCTCAGGGGGTCCACAAAATCTCGGCCAGGCACCGACGGATAGCTACACCCTCTTCCTCTTCGTCTTTCTTTTGTTTCCATTGATTCATCTGAGGCAAGAATCGTACTCGCAAGTCCAGTCGGAAACAACCTTAGCACCACTTTGACGATGCCGTATCCCAAGAATGTTGGCATAAAGGCCATGGAAATCTATGTCCCGGCACAGGTAAAGCCATTTAGTTCCAAGTTCACCTCCAAATCCCGAAGTTCCTCCCTCCCCATCTCCCCTGAGAATGTCTATGTCAATTTTAGTCTCTGACCAGAAAAGTGCCTGGACCAATCTCTCTTCGAGAAGCACCAGGGCGTCTCAGCCGGCAAATATACGATTGGACTGGGCCTCCAGTACATGAACTTCTGCACCGATAGAGAAGGTATGTAACTGTCAACTATCTTTTCCCGAGGGTGATCATCGAGCTCACCTCCTTCTACAGATGTCTGTTCTCTAGCTCTGACGGCCGTGTCTTCGCTGCTCCGCAAGTTCAACATCGATCCCAACTCCATTGGACGTCTGGAGGTGGGCACCGAATCCCCCATCGACAAGGCCAAATCTGTCAAATCAGTTCTCACAACGCTGTTCGAGCCATCTGGCAACACGAGTCTTGAAGGTGTTGATACCGTCCACGCCTGCTATGGCGGCACCAATGCTTTGTTCAACGCTGTCAATTGGGTCGAGTCTCGTTCATGGGACGGCCGAGATGCCATCGTCGTCACATCGGACATAGCCCTTTACAAGGAGGCATCCTCGCGTCCAACTGGTGGCGCCGGTTGCGTTGCTATGCTTGTTGGTCCAGATGCCCTACTTTCCCTCGAACCCACCCTACGTGGTGTCTATATGACCCACACATACGATTTCTACAAGCCTGACCTCAAAGTCGAGTTCCCCATCGTCAATGGCCACGAATCCATCGTCTGCTACCTCAGTGCCCTAGACGGGTGCCACAAAGATCTCCTCCGTCGTGCGGACGCCGCTCGGAGCAAGTTCGATGGTGATGGATCCAAGAGCGGCGCACCGAAGAATGTCCTTGAGCTCTTTGACTACATGGCCTTTCATACTCCGAACTGCAAACTGGTCAGCAAGTCGTACGGTCGACTGAAGTACAATGACTGTCTGAGATCGGCCAATGATTCTGACTGGAAGGGGATCCCTGATGAACTCCGCAAGCTCGGATACGAAGAATCCTTGAAAGACAAAGCACTGGAGAGAGCCCTCGTGGCTGTGACAAAGGATTTGTTCAAGCAGCGAGTCGAGCCGTGTATCACCGCGCCCTCCTTGTGCGGCAACATGTACACCGCCAGCCTCTACCTGTCCCTCATCAGCTTGATCAGCAACATTGATCTTGCTGATGCCGAAGGCAAAACCATTGGCTTGTTCAGTGTAAGTGGCTAAAATTCTTGACCATTGAATAGCCCCCCAACCAAGGAGATCATACTGACCCGACTGGACATGTCAGTATGGAAGCGGTGCTGCCAGCACTCTCTTCGGCCTGAGAGTTACGGGTGATCTGACGAAGCTGGTCCAAGAAATTGATCTAATGGACCGTCTGAAGCAGCGATACATCTCAACCCCTGAGGAGTATGAAGAGGTGAGAGTTTGGGAAAGACAACCTATTTGCGTGAAATGTACTAACCAAATCGCACGCAGGCCTGCGCTCTCCGAATGAAAGCCTACGGAAGCAAGAGCTACAAGCCCGAGGGTGACGTAGCCTCCCTGGCCCCTGGGACTTACTACCTGGAGAGCATTGACGAAGTTTTCCGGAGGACTTATGCCCTAAAGGATGCGTGAACGATAGGGTCCAGACTTCACTTAGTTTAGAAGGCAAAGGAAAAACGCATATCAAGACTAGATACGAGTAGACGGATGCGATTAATATTCACTCTTTGCTAACATTTTCCGTGCCTCGCGTCAGTCAAGCTTAGTTGAACTGGCATTCTTAGAACGAAATTGAATGCCAAAACAGCCGTGGGAAACAAGAGAGAGGGAGCCAGTGAATGTGCAATGGAAACAAAAAGCTCTTTCAGAGTTGCAATCTCCCTTCGGGATGCTGATCACTCTAGAGGAGTGGATCAAGTTCTCGGAGGCTTCGCCAAGTTATACAGGACTAGATATTGCTGTTATATCTAACAGCTCGGCATATGCATCCAACCCGCAGCATGCAGTCAGCGTAGCCACGCCTCGGTCAACGTAATTTGAAGCCCTGGCGGAACTTTTGTCGATCATTCCGTATGCCGTCAATGGTATTGAGCCCCCTACAGCAAAGCATAAACGGGTTACCCGCACATCACGAGAAAACTTGTTGGACGCTTGAACTCCAAGCACGCAGTCGGCACCCTTGCGTACCAGGTCGAGAACAGAGGCAGGTACAAGTACCGGCCTCGGTTACGAGTGATTAAAGGGCAGAATAGGCAGCAACCTGAGGAAGGGAACTTTGACGGATCCTGCTGCCACTACTGCAGGTTCTCCTCTACTTATGTCCCGCTCTCTTCCAGATACGCCGTTCACATAGACGCATTTGATTTTATACGCCGCTATCTCTACTCAGACACTAGAGTCGCTGGTATACAGATATCGCCCTAGCCCAGATAATCACGACAGCGTTGCAGGGGCTGAATTACTTTCCGTAGCATGTCATGTCTCCATGTATCCGGCGTCGAGCTCGACCGGCCCAACAAGCACCAGCTCACAGCGTCAGAATAGTCCAGCCCGGCCTCTCCATTGACATGATCCAGCCATTCACTAGCAGCCAGAAAGTCGTAACCGGCTTTTTCCGTTTCCGTCTCTCCGGTAGGCCACTTTTTTCTGTACGGCTGCTGCTCAAGGGTATCTCCAAAGCAGAGTTCCAAAAGTATTATGCCCAGCTGCTTCAGCGCATCGGCGTATGTGCGGCTTCGTCCGGAATCGGAATCCAGCGATAATAACACTTCGTCTGGTTTCGGGGCGAAATTCTTGACTACTTGGGGCCGGTCTAGGAAATAGACTTTCGTATTGCTCTCATCCCCCAGGAAGAGCACGTCACTTTTCTCTAACGTCCTAGGAAGCCAAGGCGATTCGAGGAGCTGTAGAAACGACGACGCTAGGGTGAGGGAGAGAGCGTAACGCTGGGCTCTACTGGGAGGGGGAGAAACCTCTCGTCGGAGGATATTCTCAAGAGTCACGGACGTGTAAGAGCTCGCGTTCCGCCGTGAAACTGAGTAAACGTAATATTGACAGTCTTCCGCCGAGAGAAAGCCACAGCAGTGACTCTGGGGCTCGGCGAAACAAGCGCATAGGTTTGATAAGGATCTCGGTACTACACCGAGAGTGATGGTTGCTTTGACGGTGCAAATTTCCGTCAATGTCGAGGACCTGGGCTATAAGTTAGCCTATTTCTTTCCCGCCTCTCCTCCTAGCCAAGATTTTCTTCTACCAAGAATACATCGAGATTACATACCCCGAAAACTGAACCCTGGCCCTCTGCTTCCCCTTGGTTCGGATGGATGACTGGAGTGGCTTCGCTCGTGTGAGTTTCGGCGCCACCGCCAGAACTGCATCATCCTCATCGACTACTTGAGGGTGAGGTTTTTCGTCCGACTCGGACACTCTTGTTTGGTGCAATTCCCAGCCGCAAGGAGGCTCAAACTTTGTAAAGGTAATATCGAATTCCGTCTTCTTGGTGTCGCGGTGTTGGAGGAGTAACCTTGCGTCGTGATGTTGGCATCGGCACGGCCATGCCAACGTTAGAGCCCTGAACAGCTTCTTCGCCGTGATCCAGAAGCTGCAGAGAGACGAATCAACCAACCTCTTCTCGAGTGCGAGATTCCGTTGCTGGACCAGACGCGACTCTTCGTCGCCTGTCGCTAACAGCTTCTCCATCTTGCCGAGATAGTCACCCATCTTGTCAAACAGTCTCTTTCGCACAGACTCTCCGTTGCTGAACTTGACCTTGTATCGTTGAAAGGCGCGACCGTCTCTGCTTACCGCGGCCCTGATGCGCGTGGAGCCTTTCGAAGGTGGCTAAGAATGTTGGCGTTATTTCTACGTTCTACCCCTACAATTGGCGATGTTATCCTCGACTGCTGCTGCTTACCGATGAATTCATCATCTCTTGGATCGGCTCAGAGTCCAATGCCAGATGCTTGTTTATTTCGTCCATGACTTGGCCGATTCCGTCAATATAGCCAAGATACAGCTCATGTGCCTCGTTCAATCTTCTCTTGAGCAGGACGTCAACGTGGGGGTCTTTCCAGTCCACGCTGCCCGGGTTTGCAATCAACACTTTAATCTTCGAGTCGTCGAATATAAGGGGCAATAGGAGCTGTTTGAGGTGTCGCTTGAAAGCAATCTCGTAGAACCTGAGGTCGTCCTTCCAGTGCTTGTACTCGACTCTGATGTGCAGGAACATGCCGAAACGGATGGCCGCTTCGCGATATTTTTCCAGAGCCACGATGGCGAGCGGAAACGCTCCGAGAACGAGACCTGCAACCTCTATGCCTGACATTATTGAGCATTCCTGGCTGTTTTGCTACCTTCTGGCATTGGAGATGGAAAGTTAAACGGGTTGGGAGAAGAGACTCTTGGCTGGTGAAATGGTAGAGATATCCTGCAGACCGAGACCAGGCTGGATCACGGCGCATGGGTTGATACCCAATCATCTATTGACCTGCTCCCTCCATGCGCGGGGAAACGACAAAACCTCATGTCAGATCGTCTACTTGATGCATCCAGTTGTGATCTCGAAACTATTTCACTTACTCGATTTTTTGGTTCGTTTGAGATGGACGGTGACGGCAAGCCCACGATCTCGGAACGAAGTGGGCATGTGAGGGAACAATTTAAGGAGTTACTGCAACTTGTCGTCAGGCTAGAGCAAGATGATGCCTCGTCTCTTTCCATCCGTCGATCTATCGAAGATGCGATGCACCGGTTCGCCCTGTGGGGAGGGAACCTCGGGGCTTTCCGCCAGGCAAACTCGAAACTCTCGCTGGACAGTCGACTTTCCGCAGCAGACGCCACGGATATACGCGAAGAGATCCTACGCCAGTTAGATGACATTGACGAAGGAGTTCAAGACCGTATGTATCCCATGCTCAAGGACCAATCATATTCAGTGTCGCACGAATCACTCACCAGGTGGCGATATCACCAGTCGAGCACATTCTACAGTCCCCTGAAAACAGCATCCAGCATCCGTCAGAAGAAGAAGACGATGCCGAGATAGATAGGCTCGGATCAGATATTCAGGAAGGAAAGATTGCTACAAGTGATGAAGAACCTCTCGACGAGGTCGGTGTAATCATGGACATCATCCACCAGAGCATAACATCTCTCCTACGCATTGGTATTCTTGTCCGAAAGGCCAGTCCTCGCGACAAGTTCAAGGAAGCCCTGCGAGCCACACGGCTCCCCTTTTCAGATATCTACGACATTGAACACGTGCGTGTGAAGTATCCGAAGCTCAACGAAATCCAATATAAGCGGCTCGGCAAGGCTATTGCAAATCGGCGGCAGTTTATCATGTACTGCCGTGATCATAGGGCGCGCCTGGGGCATGAGGATACGGAAGACGGTAGAGTAAATGCTGGAACAGAGGTACTCTCGAGCAAGGCATCGACGTTCCAGGCTCCCGCCCAATACTCTCTACTTTCCCTTCAAGACGAGCAGGAGGAGGATGATGATGCAGTCTCCATAATGAGTGCTTTAACCGTCAGTGATGACTCCGTGTCGCCGCTGAAACTACCGCTTCTGGCAGATCTATCCCCGAACGACGGGCCCTTTGAATGTCCCATATGCTTTACCCTTCAGTCGTTCAAAAATGAGCGAGCATGGCAGTAAGCACATCCCTTTTGCAGTCTTGTTTGAGGCTCCCCCCCGCAGAAATACTAACATCATACCCATACGCCATGCGTTCCGCGACTTGAAAGCCTACGTGTGTACTTCCGACGATAAGAAATGCGACGACAGCCTATTTGGTGATCGCGAGTCGTGGTTCGAACACGAAATGGTTCAGCATAGGGCGCTGTATCAATGTCCTCTGTGCGACCGCACTCCCCCAGAATCTGCTCAGAAGCTTCGGTTGCATCTTGTCGAAGAGCACGGGCACTTCTCCGATCAACAACTGCTAGCCCTCGGGGCGGTCGGGAAGGATACGTGTGACACCTTTATGTCTCACGACTGTCCATTTTGCAACGACTGGGCTGTCGCCCTCTGGTCTAGAAAGAACCCAAAGGGCAAGGCCGTGCTTCAGGATGGAGCTCCGCCGGCCGTCAAAGTCTCGGCAAAGAGGTTTAAACGCCACGTGACGCGTCACCACGAACAGCTGGCGATATTCGCTATGCCACGCCATTTTGAAGATGCAGTTGGACCGGATTCGCTGTCGTCCCATAGCTCGGTCATCGATTATGCCGAAGAAGCGGAAGACGAGGACGACCAAGCCCCGGCCGATTTGGTGGAGTTGTCTTACCTGCCCGACGAGGCACCCGCTCCCGGGCACGATGTCGACGATTCGGAAACTGGACTCGTGGACAATAGCCCGGAAACCCTCCAACGATACATAGGCAGTTCTGACTGGGACAAGACTGCCTGGGATGCGACCATGAGAGAGCCGACCGAGAGTTCCGAAATTCTCAAAATGAAGGCGGAGCTTGAATTGTACCGAGAAGAGCAAGGGAAGAAGAGAGAGGTCGAGAAGCAGCGGGAACTGGAAGAGAATATTGGCAAGGATGCCGAGGAAGCCTTTGCCAGGGAGCTTGAGGGTATGAAGCTAGAACGGGAAATTCTGCAGGAACTGATTAAAAGTGCAAGAAATGAGCTAAAGAAAGCAGCTAGTGAAGAACTCGAAGCAAGAAGGAAGGCTCTGGAGGAAGAGAGGCAGATTCAAGAGGAAGAAACCAAGCGTTTCCAGAGGGAAGCCATTATGAAGACCCAAGATGAAGCGAAGAAGTACGAAGAAGAGGCCGTAAGATCTGCTAAAGAAGCGGCTAGGAGGCGGTTTGAGATAGAATCGAGGCTTGAGGGAGACGCTAGGGTGGCTGCGAAACGAGAAGAGGTAGCTAGGGTTGTGGAGGAGGCCAAGGCAGCTGCAGCTAAGCAGGTGGCTAAGGAACAAGCTTATAGGAAGATGCTAGAGGAGAAAACTATGAACCTGTCCGCAGGGAGTGCCGTGCCGCCTCAGCAACTCGCCAAAGCCGAACTCGACGCGCGCCAAAATCTGGAAAAGGAAAAGGAGGAAGCAGCTGCGGTAGCAGCATCGATCGCCGCCGCCCGAGAGGAAGTCGCGATGGAGTCGTCCGCTTCTCCTTCGGGAGCAGGCTCGCATGCAACGCAAACCAGCCACCCTTCACTCTGGACAGACTCGGACCAGCTCAAGCTTGGCCATCTTTACACTCATACGACTGTGCCCCTTAGGAAGATTCTTGATGTCATTCAAGCTTCATCTTCCGGACCTGGGCTGTCTCCTGCGATGGAAGAGGCCTTGGATAAGATGGAGGCGAAGCACCCGGCAGAGAAGGCCCCCATCAAGTTTAAGGACGCTATTGGCAGGAAATTTACCATCCCGTTCCATCTTTGCGAGACCTGGGCTGTGAGTGGCATCTCCTCTCCTCCGTAACCCCTCCTGTAGGTTTCCTTTGTCATTATATTGAGATATGCTGATAGTCATCGTCTTTCAGGGAATGGAAAAATTAGTTAAGGAAGCATTCCAACATGTCGATGTCATCGGACCTCATGTTCAACGCGGAATGTTTGAGCTTTTTGGGCCTAATGGCGAGATTATCCTTCCCCATGTCTGGGACAAAGTCATCGAGCCCGGCTGGCAAATTACCATGGCTATGTGGCCGGTGGATGCCACCAACGTTGAGAAAGAGATGGAGAGCAAGAAGACGAACTAGATGTTTGGAGAACCGCCCAAGAAGAGGCGTGCTAGCCAGTAGATCTCCGACTGATCTACCCTCAAGGTCCCGAGCCTCTCTAACTCGACGACCTGGATAGATCCTAGAGAGCTGCCATTCGCACAGGCGCAATTCTCGGCTCCCAAGAGGCACCATGTCGAGTCTCCCCATCTGTCCATAATTGCGCGGACTCTTCTGCTTCCCGTAAAGCGGATCCGAGAGTTGGTCCTTGCCTAACGAATGGCTCTTAGGGAACCACCTCGCCGTGTTTTCATGGAGCATGGCCGTGAATACGGCTACTACGACTTGATAAGCTGTTTACCTCTGCGTGAGATCCGGGGAGGCTTCAAACCAGGAATCAAACCGGACTATGGCGAGTAGCATCTCATCTGCCACGAATGATTTTCCCCATCGACAACCCGGACCTACAGACTATGGTGAGTATACTTGAGGTCTTGGCTAGGGCAAAGAAGAAAGGTGACGATGTCCATGAAAACGAAGGGAGGGCCTCCAGGGGAGAGTAAGGTTCCTGAGCCTGGGTGGCACCAACGCTGCATTCTGTACTTCATCGATGTCGACACAAAAGAGAAATAAATAAATAAAAATAAGATAAAGGAAGAAGAAAGAAGAAGACGGGTGTAATTAGAAGCAAAGGCCGCTGGGGGGACGCGGGTCATTGGCGTTTAGCTCACGTGGGACTTACTTGTTTCGAGACCTCCAAGCGGCTCAATATCAAATGAATTGAGTTGATCTCTCTCGTGTTCTATAGCGGGCTAGTTTTGGCTCATCTCGGGTAGAAGGGATCAGTATGTCTCTGGTGCGTTCTTGTTGAGGCATTGGAGACTTGGTAATGTCGTCAACAGGTGGCCTCGGTTTCGAAAAGGCGCGTCCATCTGATAACACGGAGTGTGGCTGAGTGACCATCGCATTTCATTGATCTCATCAGAATCTCACAGGATGGGGCGATTCTATTATTCAAGGGTGTTTGGACTCGTAACTGGACTGATGGTAGATTGTGGGAATAACGCCAGGACCACGGACCAAATCGCCTTATGATATTGTCACGCCCCTCTGCTGGTCACAAGCCCGAGGCCAGGGCTCAAATGGTCGGCCAGGATGGCCATGATGTCCTGGTGTCACTGTGGTCCGGCGAGCCACAGGTGAGAATGCGGAATGCTCGGTATAGGAAAGTACGAAGTGTATTGTCTGTTCGCAAAGTCCATGGCTCTGCATCCTGGAGATCACTTTACAGAACGCAACAAAATATCGAGCAGAGAGTTGAACAGTGATGATGTCTGTCTACCGGGATATTGATGCTACATGGGAGACGGACGGGCGCCGGCCAGCATTACTTGCAGAGAGGGATTAAGCTTGTTTTATTTCTCCCCGTTCCGCATGGGAGCCACGCCCTCTTCGAACCGGAGTTGGTAGACTAAATAAGATCGAGCTGCCAGATTGGAAGTCTAGAACTCTCCAACTCTCATGATCATGACATCAGGCTTCAAGGGTGTCTTTGGCGCCTTGCTGGTCTGACCTCTGCGATGGGGGGCGAGTTGACGTGGTTGACCAGAGGGATCCTCAGGCCGAGGGAGCAGTGGCTGTTACAGGGATACATAAACTATCTTTGACACCATTGTGTGCCTAGATGTACCCCCCTAACTCCATTCACCCCGGGCCCCCATCAGATCATCGACCCAGTTATTACCGAAGATTCCCAGAAGCAGGCAAAATCCTCCTCCAAAACCTCCAACAAAACGAACCATTCCCATCACACACCTCATTTACCTCCCACGAACGATCACAAAAAAACACCCTACACCCCCCACCTTCAATTTTACCTCTTGCTCCTTTTCTTCACAATGTTCCGAGCAACCATCGCAAAGAAGCCCCGCATCGCCTTCGCGAACCGAGCTGCCTTCAGCACCACCGCCCGAGTCATGACCGAGGGTGCGACCGGAGCTCCTCCCAAGACTGGAGGCCCTGGGTACGTCGAAACAATCAACCTTCCCACACCCCCAATCCTCCTATCCCTGTCTGCATCAATTGGGTTCCTGGTGCCTGAGACGAGGTGCTTGAACGGCCTCCGCGGAACTGGCACAATCACATGGGATTCCCTGAGAATGGCTTTTCGATGCCCCATGCGCGGTTTTAGCTTGGGGGAAGCTTCCTGCAAAACACCAGGAGATGAGGGGCTCGGAGTTGGTGTTTTCTCTTTTCCCTTTACTTGGGCTAACCAATTGGTTTCTTCTACGAATATAGAGATGCTTTCCAGCGCCGCGAGCGTGCCCAGGAGGACTACGCCATCCGCCAACGCGAGAAGGAGAAGCTTTTGGAGCTCCGCAAGAAGCTCGATGAGCAGCAGTTGCACCTCAAGCAGCTCGCCGACCACATGTGAGTCTACCCTGGCCCCTCGGATTTCTCACAAAGAGAGTCTCCTCCCTTGGCCTGCTGGAGTGGTTCGAGACTACGTATACGTGCTCCTTTTATGTTTGTTGTTGGAAACAGAGTCAGGCTAACCATACCGATCCTTCTTTGAATAGTGACGAGATCACCAAGGACCAGGGTGGCGAGCAGAACTAGATTGCCAACAAGATAGACGAATGAACTTTCTTTTTTTAAAGGGAACGAAGTGTATGTCGACTTATTAGGATTGGAGCCTCGACAGGGTCAATTTCGAAACTACCTGGAGCAAAAAAAAATATCAATCATGCCAACTTGAAGAAAAACGATGCCAAATCATCATCAGCGTCTTTCTGTGTAATATCCTCTCTCAAACTACATCGAATCCTTCCTACAAATACACTAGCATATAACATAGCGTCTGAAAAGAAGACGCCGCCTTCATTGATTCTTGAAAAGGGACAAAAAGAAAAATGACATCCCTCCTATTGTATTTCCCACTTAAAACCCTCACGGACCGAAGAGGCCATTCTCTTCGGCTTCACTAACTGGATATCTTTCCCCTCATTACCAATTACACCGTAAACTGCAACTTCATCTGCAACCGTCGAAACTCTTTACTTGCGTCCCATGTAGGAACGGTAGAAGCTCTCCGCCGCATCGTTCTCGGACACGCCCTGCTGGCTGCCGAGCGTGCCGTTTGCTTTTTGCGCAGCCGTAATCTTGGCCTGCAGCGCGGCGGTATTCGTGTCGATCCACTGCAGTTGCGTGAGATGTCCGTTTAGGACACGGACAATTTGGCTGACCTGTGATGGCGTTAGTTCATACCCTCTTCATGGAGTTATGCCATTTTTTTTCTCTCTCAAACTTACTGGATCTTCCGAACGAGTGGTCTTGCTCAGTGTAGCCGAAACGTCGTTAATCTCCTTGACCATGGTGGCCAAATCCCTGCTCTTCTCATCTAGGTGCTGCGAGAGCTTCTCCGCCAACTTGTAGGTTCGCTCTCGCTCCTGGTCGTGGCCACCAAGTTGATCCCCACCTTGACCGACCTGTTTGGTGATCATCTCGTTCACATCCGCCTCATATCGGTTAAGCCAGGCTTCGAGCTCGTCTTGCTGGCTCTCCACCGCCATGAGCTGCTTCTCGATTTCGTTGCTGGCGCGCTCCGCCTCGTAGGTGTTAAGGTAGAGCTTCTGAATCTTTTCACCATTCTCGACGAGGAGGCGATCCCACTCGGCCACCTTGTTCGCTTGGTCCTTGAACTCCTTCTGGTACTTCGAGAGATCCGAGGCCCAACGCGTGATGATATCGTCCATGCTCTTGTTCTTCAACCTAGGAAGTTGAGATGGGGGCCCAGAGGTAGAGGCACCGAGAGCTGCGGGAGCAGCAGCAGCAGCAGCAGCAGCAGAAGCTCCCTCTTTTGCGGCGCCATCCGCAGCTGCCGCGGCTGGCTTAGCACCGAAGAGACTGGAGGCAGCAGGAGCAGCGGCAGCAGGGGCGCTTGCCGGGGTAGCCGCCGTGATTGCGGGTTGGGTGGTAGAGGTTGTTGGTGCAGCGCCAAACAACGACCCGGCCGGTTTGGCCCCACCTAATAGACTAGTGCTTGGAGCGGATGTGGCAGGGGTTGTAGACGGAGCAGCCGTCGTGGTCGCAGGCTTGCCAAAGAGACTGCCAGCGGATGGCGCAGCGGGCGTTGTAGCGGCTGCTCCGGCCTTACCAAATAGGCCTCCGGCAGCTGGGGCTGCCGAGGTCGCATGAGTAGTAGTGGCTGCGGCGGCGGGGGTAGTCGTCGCTGGCTTTTGGGGAAATAAACCGCCGCCAAAGGCTGGTGTGGTAGAGCTTGCAGGAGCAGCTGTGGACGCCGGCGTAGTTGTGCCGAACAAGCTAGGAGTTAACGGCGCGGCAGTAGTCGCGGGCTTCTGTCCAAAGAGACTACCTCCGGCTGCGGCAGCTGGCTTAGGCGCAGATGGCTCTGGGGCTTTCCCGAAGATCGAGGAGGGAGCGGCTGCGGGTGGCTGTTCGGCGGGGGTAGTGGTAGGAGTCTTCGCAGCAGCACCGCCAAACAAGGTCGGTGTCGAAGACGATTGTGAAGGCTGGGCTCCACCTAGTGACAATGTAGGAGCTCCGGCAGGGGTTGTAGAGGATAGAGAACCGAAAAGAGGCTTGGCCGGGGTTGCCTGGGCGAAAAGCGAGCCACCGGCGGGGGCGGAAGTGGTAGGAGTCAATGAGCTAGCCGCAGCGCCTGCCTTGCCACCTCCACCAAATAGAGCGCCAGTCGTTCCTGGCGCCGCGGGAGTAGTTGAACCGCCGCCAAAGATATTGGACGAGGTTGAGGCAGCTCCTGCAGGCTTGCCGAAGAGGGAGGTTCCGGAAGGAGCACCGCCGGCGCCACCGCCAAAAAGACTGCTTCCGGACTGGCCACTGGTTGTTCCTGTAGTGGATGGAGCGTTTCCAAACAACCCTCCAGCGCCAGAAGACGTCGTAGTCGTGCCTCCGCCGAAAAGACTGCCTCCCGTCGAGGCGCCAGGCTTGCTAGTCGGGGTCGAGCCGAAGAGGCCGCCGGGCTTAGGGGCTTCGGCGGGTTTTCCGAAGAGAGATGTGCCAGTTGATGCTGGAGTAGCGGCGCTAGGGGCAGAAGCAGCGCCCAAGGTCCCAAACGAGAAGGTCGGCGTCCCCGTGGCGGCTCCAAAAAGGGAGCCAGAGGCGGGTGCTGTGGTAGAGGGGGTATCGCTCTTCGACGCAGGGGTCGAGCTGGAAGCTCCGAATTTGAAATCCATCGTGTCGACGCGGAGAAGAGATGGTCTCAAGGGACTTGTTCGGGGTGGAAGTAAGGTTGCTGGGATATGAGATGCTGTCGAGGGTTTGGTTTTCGGCGGAGTCTGGGCTGAGAGCCAGATAGAATGCCAGTCAACAGCAGTCGCAGAGGCAGGATCTCGAGCTTGGCTGGATTGGGCAGACACCGTGGAGCTTGAGCGGAAATTTCCAGCGAGCTGGAAACCCGTACGGCTATCTTCGAATATTGACGCTCGTCTTCTCCGATTTGATGATGAAGGTTCTGGATCAGACGACGTTGTGTTTGGCAATCGACGTGGGCTTCACCGTGCCTGCGCTCTTGTCAATAAACCTTGAATTTTCTTGCTGGCTTCAGCCACGTCCGTTACTAGGACGCGAGATGCGCGCCTGCCAGCTGGAACCGTGCGTTCAATTGCCCGCGCCACAGATAGCTCGAATGTGGAGCAGGCGCCACGCCCATGACCTGGCTGCGAGATATCACGTGGAATCCCCATGAAAATGACGTTGGAGGAGACCCTGCATTGTGTCGGTTCATAATTATGTAATCCGATGCCTAAAGTACCTGCGAGAATTCAATTCAATTCCTTCGTAACTCTCCGGTCGTCGGTGGTACCATTCCCAAGGACGACCCCACCAAAGCTTCCCTCAATTCCAAGCACTATTATTTTGACATGGGCAATGGGAGCTGACCATTGGCACGACTAAAACGTCTAGTTCTTCGCAGAGATTGATCTAGCCATAGATAATAACGTAATGCTGTACTCCTCATCGGAGTGGGTGGAAGACACAATTATCTAATATTACTGTTTGCTCGCAAAGCAGTGGGGCAGCGCGGCATTCCGCATTACCCAAGACATCAATGATATGAGAGTTTTGGTCGCCCACGGGTAGCGCACTTCGCTTCGTAGGAAGCAGTTTAGGAAAGGAGACGGTAAACCTGCTTCCCGAGGAAGATTCGTGATCAACGGCCGTAGAAGGCCTCGAACCACGTCCAAAGACAGGTCTATAGAGAGGGAACTCCGGCCAGATTATGAGGGAAATGCGGTATTCACCCGGGCATGTTGCCATTTCAAATCTGACATAATTACTACTGAGATATTTTTCTGGCTCTCGGGCAACCTGCCGTTTCGTGTCGGAACCCCCACCATCAAAGCTCCCCGCTCCCATATGGGAAAGTAACCCCACCAGAGCTAAGGATGGGGGAGGATGGGGGCTACCTGCAGGCGGTCTCCCAGACGCAAGGGAACTGGCGTGGGGCCTGGCCAAGTGGTCAATGGAATGAGGAGCTTAGTCGAATTTGACTAACACTGAGGACTCAACAAGCGTGTGCTGAATCAAGCACAACGTGGAGCTCACATCTCTAGTGTAGTGTCATCGAAAACCTTTTTTCGCCTCCCTCGTCTCGAAATCAATCATCGTCTTTAGCAGTTTAGCAGTTCCACTGTTTCTCCCGTCCGGGTAATCCAGCCCGGATCTCCTTGGGTGGAAATGTTCCCCCAGCGGGAGAATTACCCGGACTTCCGCAAGCGTAGTGTAAGTGGATGTCGAAGGAGTGGTGGGAACTAGGTTGAGATTGGGGGGAGAAGGAAGGGAAGAGATGGAAAAATATCGCAAATCGGATGTTCCTTGGTCGGTTGCGTTTTAGTTGGATAGTACCGACAGACTCGCCGCGGACAAATAGACCGGTTACGAAACATCACGGTTCTAACGAGAGGGGTTTGAATCTACGAAGCAAGGAGTGGCAGGGCCAGGCCATGGCTTGGAAGGTGTGTATTGGCTAAGACGGAACTCGTCCATCCAATGGGAGGTTCCGGAGGGGAGGGGTGATACTTTCTGGGGGCTATGCAGTATCTAGCGGTGCGGGAGAGTTTCTGCTTGAATGACAGAGTGAGATCTAGGGAGAAAATTGTAATCGCCAGCAATCAAGTCGGCTCCGGTAGCCACGGGTGCTAGTCAACTGGCCTTGTTTGCGCGGTGATGTCAGAGATAATTAAGCTGCAAACATGGCAGCCAGCAGCAGATGCCAGCAACGGTGTGGCTTCATGTTGGACCTTGAGAGGAGCTTGGGTATACAGGTAATCCATGAGTAATAGTCTTCGCTGACGGGACGGACAGACACAGGCGAAGCTAATATGAACCTAGCATGAAGAGCATGATACACATCGGCAAAGATGCGAGGTGTCCCTGTCCCTCTCAAGGATTGGGGTTTGAGAAGCTGTTTTGGGTCTGGAGCCTGCGCCGACGACACGGCAGCTACCTGGGGTAACTGGGTCGTTTTGTGCGTCATCGAAAAGTCTCATCGAACGGGACCAAGACAACGCTGAATAGGCACAACACAACTTGACGCTTTATCATTTACTAAGGTACACCAAACGGATCGTAGGAGCAATCAGACGACAGAAGAGAAACCGTGCAGGCTTCAAGATTGTTTGTTTCCTGCCGCTGGGTGTCTCTGGGCTGTCGTTGCCCGGATTTGTCAGTGTAGTGTGCCGGCAGGGAGCTGTGGTTAAGCTCAACTGTGATCTGGCTTGGGGTTGGAGAGGTACCAAAAATGGATTGATCAGTGTAGAACTTGTAGTGAAGAGTAGCGCAGAGTATATCGATGTACAAGTCGAGTAGCTGGATATCGCACGGGGCTCTAACGACTGACAGAGCAATTGAGGCCAGCAAACGCATCGCTGACCAAGGTGCAACATCATACAATTGCCAGACATTCAGAAGGTGCAATCCCGGAAGCTTGAAGCTGAGGCTCGCCTGAGTAAGCCTCCCCCGCAACCGGTCCGGACAAGCAGGTGAAATTGGTGACTCGAGGGGTAAAAAAAAAAAATATCCGCTTTTAAATCGCCCTGGGTGAATGGCTCCTTCTCGAACTTCCTCCCCAACCTTATCTTCCTTTCCTTTCCTCCCAACAGAGTATTTGAACTGTAACCTGATTGTGGTTGATCTTCTTCGCCTTTTCCAAACCGTTCTCATCCCACGATATTCCTACTTGACCAGCTCTCTTCCACCTCATCATCTTTCATAGCATACATCTTATTGCCCTTCCTTCTAGTCCGCTGGCCGCACTCGCCTTTCTCACCCGAGAAATTCAATTCCACGTTCCTAATAAACCTTCACCATGTCTGGCGCTGTGTAAGTCATCGCACCCTCGTTGAATTGCTTCCTGTTGTGATGGGCGACGACAGCTCGACAATGGGAAAATTTACCCCGCCATCCCCTCCCTTGCTCCACCCCCGCCCAGCTTTGACGTCTGCTCCTTGATGTTACAGTGGAAACCTCCCAAAGAAGCTCTTCTCGAATAGCAGCTGCTCCCATGTGCTCAATTCGAGTAGAGACTTTGATCGCGCTCTCCTGTCCTTTTCCTTTGGGTGAACTGAAGTTCAGAATCGAGGCTTCGTCCTCTTGCCTAACTCCACATACCTAATTAATTATGCTACCCTCGATCCCAGAGCTCGACTCGCCAACTTGAACTCTCAAGTGAGCAGTCGCGCAAGGCAGTCTCCCCCCGATTCGCGAAACACCGCATCAACTAGTGGACCTATCAATGCTGACTCTTTGGAAAGCGCTGATCTCGGCCTTATTGGCCTTGCCGTCATGTAAGTGAACTTCCTTTTGGAATTCTATAATTCTATCCCCGGTCGCCGCCGCCCAAAGGCTGGTCGCGACACTTGCTTTTCGCCAGCTTTAAGCTCTAACACCTTATGTATAGGGGTCAGAACTTGATTCTGAACATGGCCGACCATGGCTTCACCATCTGCGCCTTCAACCGAACCATCTCCAAGGTCGACCGCTTCCTCGCGAACGAGGCCAAGGGCAAGCCCATTGTCGGCGCCCACTCCTCCGAGGAGTTCATCTCCAAGCTCAAGAAGCCCCGCCGAGTCATGCTTCTCGTCCAGGCCGGAAAGGCTGTTGACGACTGGATTGAGAGCCTTCTCCCTCTCCTTGAGCGCGGTGACATTATCATTGATGGCGGTAACTCTCACTTCCCCGACTCCAACCGCAGGACAAGATACCTTGCTGCCAAGGGCATCCGCTTCGTCGGCTCTGGTGTCTCCGGTGGTGAGGAGGGTGCTCGATATGGCCCCTCTCTCATGCCTGGTGGCAACGAGGAGGCGTGGCCCTTCATCAAGGACATCTTCCAGTCCATCGCCGCCAAGAGCGACGGTGAGCCCTGCTGCGAGTGGGTCGGTGATGAGGGTGCTGGTCACTACGTCAAGATGGTCCACAATGGTATTGAGTACGGCGACATGCAGCTAATCTGCGAGGTGGGTCTTTCCTCCAAGCCTTGTGTCTCATTCCTTGTTTTGTTCTCGGCCAGAATGTGTACTGATTTCCGTCCATAGGCCTACGACATCATGAAGCGCGGTCTCGGCATGACCTCCAAGGAGATTGGAGATACCTTCGCCAAGTGGAACAAGGGTGTTCTCGACTCGTTCCTCATTGAGATTACGCGGGATATCATGTACTTCAACGACGAGGATGGTACTTCTCTCGTCGAGAAGATTCTTGACAAGGCCGGCCAGAAGGGTACTGGCAAGTGGACCTCCGTCAACGCTCTTGACCTCGGCATGCCCGTCACTCTCATTGCCGAGGCCGTCCTTGCCCGTTGCTTGTCTGCCATCAAGGACGAGCGTACCGTCGCCTCTACCAAGCTCGAGTACGTTGGCCGCGTAAACACCTTCGAGGGCAACAGGGAGCAGTTCATCGAGGATCTCGAGCAGGCTCTCTACGCCTCCAAGATCATCTCCTATGCTCAGGGCTTCATGCTCATGCAGGAAGCCGCCAAGGAGTACGGATGGAAGCTCAACAAGCCCTCCATCGCTCTCATGTGGCGTGGTGGCTGCATTATTCGCTCTGTCTTCCTCAAGGACATCACTGCTGCCTACCGCAAGAACCCCGACCTCCAGAACCTCCTCTTCGACGATTTCTTCAACAAGGCCATCCACACTGCCCAGCCCGGCTGGCGAGACGTCGTTGCCAAGGCTGCTCTCCTTGGTATCCCCACCCCTGCCTTCTCTACCGCGCTCTCCTGGTTCGACGGCTACAGGACGAAGGATCTCCCCGCCAATCTTCTCCAGGCCCAGCGTGACTACTTCGGTGCCCACACCTTCCGCGTCAAGCCCGAGGCTGCCAACGCCAAGTACCCCGCCGGCCAGGACATCCACGTCAATTGGACCGGCCGTGGTGGCAATGTCTCCGCCTCCACTTATCAGGCGTAAATGGATCGTCCCTAGCATATTGCAGTCAATGGCATAAATTGAAGGCAAGGAGGCATATCTCGCCTCACGCCTTCACGCATTGTCTCTAAGCTCTAAATGGGGAAAGGGAAAAAAAAAGGATGATTTTTCAGGCAGCCCGAAGGGGCGGGCGGGAAACGGATCCACACTGGATCGCCCTCTCCTCCCTCTTTCAAATGCTGGTCGAGAGGGGTCGTTGCTGGGAAGAAGTAAACAGAGGAACAACGGACCACATAAATTGCATGATGGGCCCTGGAAAGAAACAACATACATTATTTTCTTTTGTCAATGGGATGTGGGATTGGGTAATGTTGGTATCTTCACTTGCGCGTGAGGAGTTGCGTTTGATAGGTACTGCCAAATTAAGCTTGCGAGAGATGAGAGAAAAGAAAAACAGTTCCATCTATATTTTTCATGCTGGGACCAAAAAAGTGAACTAGAAGCCTTTTCTTTTCGTCTCTACGCTATCACTTTTAGCTTTTTTCATCAACTCGTGTCCCCGTCCCTAGGATTCCAAGCACCGTTTCCTCCCTAAGAATATCTCGGAGCCATTTTTTCCCCACTTCGAAGAATAGGTGTCGAGGGAAAAAGACGTAACTAATAATGCGTAAGACTACTACCGCTGCTCTACTACATATCGTTCACCGCTTGCCTTCTTAGCCCTGTTATCCCTCCTTCGTTGTATGTTGAGAATCGACAGAAAATCATTTTTACCGCGCTTAGGAAGTAGTCGGCTCGAGAGTGACGCCACTAAGAGTAAAAAGTTAGAATAGCTCATCCGAAAATTGAAATCCGGCTTGGAAAGATAAGGGAGAGCGATAAATAGAAATACTTACGCAACAATGGTGGCCCATCCGATCAACCGCCAATGCTTCTCGATACGACGGGAAAGAGCAACCTTCTCGCCAATGTTGGTGCAAGCAGGGGTCGTGAGGACGAGCTTAGCAGCGTCGTTCTTGTGGGCGGAGACCTTGGCACCGGTGGAAGTAGAACCGATGTTGACCATGATGACCTCGTTCTTCGACAGCTTGGCGACCTTGGCCTGCTTTCCGTCGGCGGTTCGGACACCGAGGAGGCGGCGGAGGAGGTAGAAGTTGATTTCGATCTCGCTGTAGATCTCGGGGAGGCGGCCCTTGAGGCCGAGGACGTGACCGACGAGACGGTCGGCTCGGCAGAGGGTAGGATCGATACGCGTACCGACGCCGATGAGACCTCCGGGGACGGCGTACTTGAGATCGTTGGCTTCGGAGTTGAGGGACACGATGCGGCTGAAGATGGGCTTGCACTGGAGGGCGCCCTTCTCGTCGCGGGTGACGATACCGGGGCGGATCTCGATCTCGTCGCCGAGCTTGAGGACACCGTGGAGGATGCTGCCACCGGCGACGCCGCCCTTGAGCTCGTGGATCTCGGCACCGGGCTTGTTGACGTCGAAGGATCGGATGACGATCATGTAAGGGTCAAGGGTGAAGTCTCGAGGGGGGATGGGGATGGTGTTGACGATGGAGTCGAGAACGGAGTCGATGTTGAACTTGAGCTGGGCAGAAATGGGGATGATGGGCGACTTGCCGGCTACTGTACCCCTAATGAACTTGAGGATTGACTGGTAGTGTTGCTCAGCAGCCTCTTGTCGCATCAGGTCCACCTTGTTCTGCAGAATGATGATCTTGTCCAGCTTCATAATTTCGATGGCAGCCAAGTGCTCGGAGGTTTGGGGCTGGGGGCAGGATTCGTTTCCTGCTATGAGAAGGAGGGCGGCGTCCATGACCGCGGCTCCTGACAACATGGTGCTCATGAGAATATCGTGACCGGGGCAGTCAACGAAGCTGGATGATTTCGGTCAGCTTTAAAAAGAAAAAGAAAAAAATTATCGATCCAGCGTCCTTGGGTGCCAACAACTTACGATACATGGCGCAACAGCCTGTAGGTTCCTCCGCATCCCTCCCGCTCGCAAGGAGGATCAACCTCCTTGTCACTCTTGTAGCTCCTGTAGCACGTAGGCCTGGGGCAAGCCTTGTTGTCGCACTGGTAAATCTTCGCATTGGCATAACCAAGCTTGATGGTAATGTTCCGGATCAGCTCGTTCTTGAAACGAACGGTCTGCACGCCGGAGATGGCCTTGACGACGGTGGACTTTCCGTGAGCGACGTGGCCGATGGTACCAATGTTTATGGTCGCTTGCCTGGCGATAATCTCTGGGGTCAAGGGCGTGAGGGTGTTGACGTCGAGATCCTTGGGATCCGTCTGGGGAGGTAGAGGCGGTCTCTGGATGGTGGGGTCGGTAGACGTCATGGGATTCGACGATTTCTTGAGGGCGGGCTTAAGAGGCTTCTCAGGAGCAGCGCCGGCGCCGGCCTCGTCGACCGATTCCGCGTCGGAATCAGACTCGATTTCGGGGTCGTATTTGTCGCCGTTGGCCGACATTGTGGGCTTCACTTGCTGCGGGAATGTGCGGATGGCGGGGCAATTTTTTGGTGATTGTGAGGGCTTCGTGGGTCGGATTTCAGGCTCTGCGGCTTTCGCTGGGTTAATGGATGTCCCTATTTAATTTTGTTTGAGAGGAGATGGGGATGCAATTAAGTGATGCGTTCGTCTACGAGGAGAAGAAGACAAACTAACCTCAAGTCACCGAAGAAATAGCGATTTTATTCGGGAGGATAGAAATGGTAATAGAATCTGGGGTCGCGAAGTTGAATGAGTCTTTCCTATCAAAGATTCCCTCAGTGCTTAGTGGCGATGAACGTGGGGCACTAAAACCAAAATCTTTCCTCCGGCGGTGCTGTGGGCACGTGACTTTCTTCCCTTGACGCGGGATTGAAGAGCGACCAACATTTGATCAACCTCCAGGACTAAAGACCAAGCAGCGAACCTCAGGTTTAGAATGCTGCCCCTAGAATCTAGCCCATATCTTCTCATTTTGGCACCTTCTCACTTTGGCCGCGGAAAGCAGTTAGACCCGATTAATTCCGGGGCGCGGCTTGGCTACTACTACCGCTATGGGCACCTAACCGGTGGCTTCAAGATGCTGGTCCATGCCTGTTTGCTAACAAGCCGGCCATATGGACGATCGACCAGGAGACGAGACTTGTTGCTGCTGATCCGTAAATTTTGGTATTAATCGTGCGCTATATGCAGTAGCAAGCAAAGAATATGCCCGAGGTCGTGTCTTATTCAACGCCAAAGTAAAGACCCGAAAAACTCCCATATTGCTGATCCTCTGACCGAACTGAATGAACATTGATGCTGTGAAAGGAGGTCATGAAACCCTGTGCTGTATCCAATATCCAAAATATCCAACGCCTCCTCCTTATTTTCTAACCTTCCTAGCATGCTTGACCAAATTTTCTATCACCCCCTCAAACGCTTCTCTGTCGCCAATCTTTTCATCAGTCCGTTTTTGCCAGTACTCTAGAGCCTCCTTGGCCTTGGCTTCGAGTTGCGTCAGCCTCTCGAGATGGGTCTTGAGCTCCTCGTTTGTCATTCCGTCCAGTGCCTCGTCCGTCGTCGTACACAGTTGTTTTGCTGCCACGAGGTTAAGATCTGGTTCGGGGGGGGGTCCCTTGCGTCGTTGTGAGGTAGAAGGTTTCCCTTGCGAGTCGACGGATGTGGACGACGCATTGTTGCCGCTCTGTTTTAAGCGATTCACAGACCGGGAATCAGTAGACGTTCGCGGGGAGGCTGCCGATCCGGGGCGAAGAGATAGTGATGGGAGTACAAGCTTCTTTTGCTTCGAAGCCGGGAGGATCTCATCCAAGTCGACCGGGACGCCGAGTGACACCAGAAACAATCTCCTGATACGGGATCGAATCCAGTCTGGGGGAGACAAGGGGGGAGGTGCAACCAATTGGGACCAAAGTGATGCGCTTCTAGCGGTTAGGAAGACGGGTTGATCTTTCGAAACGGGAGGTAGTTGGGGGGTATCGTAATCTTCTGGAGGAAAGAGGTAATGAATATAAGGATCGAGTGCCTCAGTAACCTCGTCGGGTTCTAATCCTTCAAAGTCTGGAACAGGCTAATCGGACATTCAGTGTTAGCAGAATATACGACGGGGTTGACCAAGGTATTGGAGGCCTTACGAAAGGTAATATGACGGTAGGCGATGGAGGGGCCGCGGCGGGCGCGACTGGTACTGGCGCGGGCGTTGGCTCTGCCTGTTGAAAGCCATCTTCAAAATCGTCAAAGTCGGCATCTTCAGCTCCCTCCTCGAAGTCATCAAAGTCGTCCCCGAAGTCATCACCAAACTCATCCTGGCCATTATCTTGGTCTTCATCTCCCTTTTGTGTCTCGTCATCATCTGGCGAGCCTGGCTCGCTTATTGATTGTGTAGACCATACATCTTTTTCAGGAGCCGACGGACTTGGAAGGTTTAGATTTGGTGATGGTATTGACGTATCTACTGGGAAATGAAACTTCGTTAATGGAAAACACTCCACGCTAGTCGCATACTATAACATCAAATGGGTTTCTCCATGACCGTACCAGATTCGTTGCCATCGGCATTTGCGGGAGAGTCTTTAGACACTACAGTATTACCCTGCGCGCCTTCTGCTTCCTCATCGGGTTTCAACACAATATCAGGAATAGCATCCGCTTTCTGTTCCTTTGCCAGCCTCTCTTTAAACAAGGGGGAATGCGGCCCGGTTGCGCCAGTGGACTCGGTCACAATAGTAAGGGGGACCTCTGGAGGCGTAGAGGGTGCGGGAGAAGGCTTCGGTATCTCCTCTGAGATGACGGCGATCTCGTCGGGTTCGGCGTCGCCTTCCCGCTTGCGGTAGGCCTCGGTTCCGGGAGTTTCGCCGTAGGCAGGATCGGTAGTCACCTTTTCAACTCTGGTTCTGGGGACTGGAGAGTTCGGGGAGGGGCTGGTCGGTGCGGATTTCGCATCGGAGAAATGGTCTTCTGAATCAGATGATTCTATTTGCATTTACGTTAGACAATGGGTATAACTTGATTTTAGGATTTGTATGTACCTAGGTCGTGAGCGCCGGGGTCTGTGTCGTCCGTCTTCCTCGGCGGAGCCAGCTTGTCTGGGGCAGTCATCGTGTATCAGGGGAAAGGATGTTGCTAAGGTCTTGAGTTTAGATTGTTGGTCGGCTCGGCTGCCGAATTCGTAAAACGTGATAATCTATCATTCCCCGAACCAAGAGAAGAGTAATCTTAATACCGATTAGATTAGGTGAGAGATCCTCAAACAAAGGTCGCTAGTTCCGAGGCTAGGAGGTCATGATTACCTCCTCTATGAGGCAGCTTTCCAAGGCGTCGTCCCATCATGGGCACCGAAAGGTGGGGATAAACTTCGGAAAACAACCCCACACGGCGTTGTACCAATAAGTAGACTAATAGGAGAAGTTCCAATCACAACCGGCACAAGGACAGGTAGCTCAGTGGTAGAGCGGAAGATTGCAGCTCCACTGCAAGTATCTTTAGGTCGCGTGTTCGATCCACGCCCGGTCCTCTTTTTTGGCTTCATACTCTTTGTTCTCCTCCTTCCCCTTTTTGTCACATCTTCCTATCGATCTCTTTCTGCCCATCCCTTTAAATTATCTCCTTATTCCTTTTATTCTGCTGTTAATTTCTTTTCCAAGGTTTATTATATTGATGTTGTTGAGAGTTTCTCCAGGTAAAATTCCCTCCTAGTTGGCTCTTCTAAGGCTCAATTAAGGCTGGGAACAGAAATCTGCTGTGCTCAATGATATTATCATATGGGATTGGGCATGCTGCTTTGAATGTTTGGATGTTGTGAAACCACAAAGTAGAATGGCATGTTTTGTGAATATTTCTAAATATTATCTTCATCCATCTATCTGGTGCCTATTGCCTATTTTCACGGTCCGAACACAGGGATGAAGAGAAGCCACAATGCTGCGAACATGTTGACCCGCCGTTCAGTGGTCGAAACAAAGGGGAGTCGGGCCCAGACTTGCTCATCTATATCAAACATGCAACAGAGACCAGCGAACTAGGCTGGAATACCCAGATATCAAGTCCGCCGCAGCAGATTCGGAATGAGAAAGATTCTTTTCAAATTCGCTGAGAGCCTTCGAGTGTGTCCCAGCTGCAAGGGTCAAAGAGGCGAATGAAGACATTCGCGTAATAATACCGGGTATTACAATCTGTGGTAAAAATAGCAGTCTGTTCTACAGACGTCGTGGAGATCATGAAATTCAAAGTTCGGTCGGATTAGAGCACGCATGGACTCGCAATTATACCGGAGCCAAGGAAGAGGACTGTGTTGCTGGGCTGAACTCTCTTGGCACAAAACTATATCCTCATACACTGCTTCGTCCATGGTGCGATCACAAGGGGGCAAGGCTTGGTCAGGCTAACTGCTAAAAATAGGACACCGTTCCTCTGGGCAAAATTGTTTGCTCATTGTTAGACGAAGTGGGTGGGTGGTCAGATCCCTGGCGGTTGAGCAAGATCGATTCGAGTTTCTGGATGTCCTGCCCACCACTTCGTGGCTGGAAAGGTGCTAACTCGCCCAGATCCGGATATTAAGCTGTCAGATAAGGAATTTATTCGAGAAACATAACTTGGCCGAAAGGGCTGGATTTGAGATCTTTAAAGAGTTTGCGGCATATCCTGACCAGTCGGGCAAAGGCAAACTGGAGGTGGAGGGTCAGGGTACCCAGCCATCGCGAATGTTACCGTGCGCCGGGAGTAGATCAATATATCCAATGCGGACATCACAACCCTGATCCTTCATCAGGGTAATTACCTGCATGTGGCAGACATATTGGGATGTGCGAGATCCACGAAGCCAGGAACTCTCGGAATCAAGCAAGTTTCTGACGACATGCTTGATAAGGGCAGAGAGTAAGATCTACGATATTGCCTACGCATGTAAGCCGACATCTCGGTAAACTGCCTGATCTGCTGTGCCGTTCTGGAACTGTAAGTCCATAAGGAAAAAAGAAAAGCAGGAAATTTTCATCGTGAATGGCCCTTCGCGTCGCACAAGGAAGGCGCTTCATCACTCCGTCATTCGTGGACTCTCCCTTCGTGTTCGGCCCCCTCAGCCCCCCGGGTTCACCAAGGCCGAATCATCCTTCTCGTGATGCCACCGCCACTGGCACAATGCCACGTTCAGGATTTTTCTCCACGGTCCGGTTTCAGGACTAAAGAATTCAAGAAGATGGCCTTAGGATGAAAGCGGATTTTCTGGTCTCTTTTCGCTCTTTCTTTTCTCTCGGTCAAGTGTCCTCCCTGCGGTCGGACGGGCCATGGGCCATGGGACCCCGTCACATTTGAAGTTGTAGGCGGTTCGAAGAGGGAAAACGCCAAGAACAATTGATGGACGGGAAGTTTGTCGGGGGACTCGGGCGGGTGGGGTAGAATGAGACTGTAGTGCAGCACCGCAAGTTGAGCAGTGGCAGCGGATGAAAGCAAACTCATTGATAAACGAATACCACAAAACAAAGTACAAAGTGCATGTACCAACGCCCGCCCTTTGTCCTATTGTGTATTTTGTATGTACGTGATCCTGAGGTACTCACGTACATTTCGAAGCCAGCAAGTGCAACAGAGACAGCAAGCCCGGCTGGAGACTCGGGGTCTTGGTCGGAGAGGTTGAAGGTTGAATGCATGTGCAGCTAGAGCCAAGGCAGGTGGGGAATGCAACATGAGGACAATCCAAAAGTCGAGAGCGACACTCCCATTTGCTGTTTGCACAGCTCTTGCCGCCCTCACCTGCAGGCGCCGAGCGGGAATCACGTCGTCAAGCATCCTTATTGGCCAACGCAGATCGTCCAGGCTGGTCGACTTTCGTGGTACCCCTGGAGATGGGTGGGGTGGTCAGCCAATGGAAGGCGCAGCTGGTGTAAGTCCGCATCTTCAAGAGGTGCTCAGCAGGTGCTCAGGACTGCGATTGGCGCCGGGGATGCACGTTAATCCAGTGCAGGGATGTGACGAGCCGCCAACCACGTCCAAATGTTCCCGCTTCTGGACCTCCAGCCATCCCGGCATTCCAAAGGTCGGCCTGGACGCTGGCCATCCTCCCTGCTCTGCATCTGCGAAAGTACATTGGCGGTGACGCCCACGTCCTGCTGTGTTCTGTCAGATCGAAACATGTCGTGCGATTTTAGAGGGAGTTGCTACTTCATAGACTCGGTCCACTCTAGCGCCCATCCTAGGGATGAATTTGCTCTCTCCGACATTACAGGAGCTGTGTGCTGCTGGGGGGCAAAAGATGAGAGAGCGAAGAGAAAGAGAGCGGTGGGAGACCACGGTGGGTGACCGGCAGGGTAGCAGTGATCATGTACACGACTCTCCCAATTCACGACAGATATGCAGAAGAGTGGACGCCTTTGCGATGGGGGCGATTCACACGCATTTTTTTTATTGAAGGTTGGCTTGGACATATGAGGGGAATACATTGAAATCAAGCTGCATCCGGACGAAGGACGAAGTACCACTCTACCACTCTATCACTCTTCATAGCACTTTACATGCGAGGGATCAAAGGCCCGTCAGCAAAACGTGTGTTGGTTGTCTAATATCTGACTCTCACGCACCGCCCACCATCCACCGCCCTCGTACATAACCCCTCTTCTTCTTTCTTCATCGCCTCGAGTTTTCTGCCGGATCTCCCTTTCGATCTCTTCTCCGATCCATCCCCTCCCCGAGTTATTCGTGGAATCAGCTTGTCTTGTCATCTTGTCCGCGCAATCCATGTCTGGTCTTGTTTGACCATCTCCTGCCGGCGCTTTCCCAGACGGCTATATTGCAAATCTCGACGGGGTCTTCCAGGTTACTTTTGGACCGTCGACCAACCGGAAGCCGGCTCCAGCACGTCCCATCAGGCCCGGCGTCTATTTGCACCCCAATCGTTGGTGACCATCTTCGCCCTCTGCCTATCAGAGTAAGTGACCACCCTTCAATTGTTCCCCCCAAGGGCCCACCACCCTGTACCCTCTTCCAGAATATCCTATGTATCCTGTATGTGACGACGTGCTTTTCCCTTGGCTCCTCTCCCCTTTCGCTTTCATATCCCCATGGCACCACCTGTGGTCCTCCTGCAAATGCTGATATACCAATCCTAGCTCAGAACCGCCGGCTAGCTAATATAGTATTGATCTTCTCCCAGCGGCTACATCCCCAACACAAAACTGCTGCACCTCCCCCTCGCATTTTTTGATCTCTCTTCTAGACCTTCTTCTACTCCTCGGAAGCTGGTCTCTCCAAAAATTCTTCACTTTCTTTCTTTCTTCACAGGTTCTCCTGTCTTGCACGAACTCTTTTGAACACAGAGTGGTCTCAATATACCGACGGCACAGCTGAGCTACTTACCATTCTTTATTCTTCGACCTCGTTTTGTTCTGTTATACCGCCCTCTTCTCCGAACTCCAAAAACTTCCCCCAAAAGACGCAACCCCAATTCGGACGTGCCATGGCTATCCTAGACGAGAAGCGGCGACCTGCCGCCCTAAATCTTACTCCTGCCCGCTCCGGCTCTTCCAGCTCTTCCTCCTCCGACTCTTCACTAAAGCCTCCACGGACGCCACGATTCGCCGAAGCCACGTCCGTCCACTCTCCCATCGATGGCGATGGTCGCTCTCCCTTCGCCGACCCCGTAGATGCCTCGACAAAGCCTCAAGTAGCGGACGTCGGCTTTGGCTACATCACAACTCAGGAGGTAAACGCGCCGCCGCTGTCTCCTCGCTCTCCTCTTAAGAGCGCCATGAGGGTGCCCGGCACGCCAGGGAGGAGGCTCGACAACCCTCTGAGCCCCACGTTTCGCGAAGAGGATATGCTAGAGAAGAGGGAAGCCAGGACTGACAAGGAGCAGCAAAGAGACTTGGTAAGTCACCCCATCACCCCATCACCATGGACGGCAGGGAAATTTGAACTCGGGCAGGCTTGCTAACTTGGGCTCCCCCACCTGTAGAAAATCAAGGCGAGAGTACGCATGGCCAAGTTCGCGCTGAGGGGTGTCAACTTCAGCTGCAGTCTGATCATTCTGTCTATGCTCTCCGCTTCCTTCTCCATCTTCAATGCCACCAAGACGCTGCCTTCACAGAGTGGAATGCCGTCGTGGGCCAAGAACACGAACACCTGGCCCCAGAAGCTTGTGTTGGCTATGGCCTGTGTTTCTCTGACTGCCTGTATCATCGTCTTCCTCGCGTACTGCCGTGGTGGACATAGGCGCGCGGAAAAGGTCTCCACCTACTACACGATGTTTGCTATCGGCTGGTTCATTATCTCCATGATTCTCTGGGCCGTCACTGCTGCGCTCTACCAACACTCTCGGACAAGCAATAACAACAAGGATATGTGGGGATGGTCCTGCCTCGAAAACAAGCGCGCCGATGTATACCAAGACAAGGTCGACTATGCTCTGATTTGCAGACTTCAGGTAAGGAGCTTTCCCTTCTTTTCCCTTTCCCAAGACAATGGAGACTAACAGCGCCTGGCAGAACTGGACCCTCATTTGCATCATTATCGAGGTTGTCATCGAAGTCATCTGCATCACGCTTTACAGCATCGTCTTCTACCGATACTACACCAAGCGCCGACTCCACAAGTCGATGAACCTCCGAGACAAGGCCCGATCCGACCTGTACCTCGCTCAACTTCGAACTCAGTCGGCTCCCAACACTCCCGGGTTTGGCCCCAAGTCCCCGGCATTTAGCCAATACGCTCTTTCTCCCCGCTTCCCTCCCTCGGCCTACCGCAACTTGTCCGACATTGAAGAGTCGCCCTTCACTCCTGGCAACCAATTCGCTGAGCCCAAGTCTGCCTTCGCTGAGAAGCAACAGTCCACGTTCAAGTTGCAGGCGCCCCCAACGAAGGCACCCTCCGCCACCCCCAAGCTGCAAGGCGGAGCCTTCAGCTCGAGCCCCATCCAGACCAGAGCCCCCACACCGCCCGAACTCACTCGCCAACAGCATGCTCCTGTGGCGGCGGAAGAGCCCGTGTACGAGGCCGTCCCCATCCCCGGCGCATACGCCGATGCGGCGGTCAAGAGCCCACCACCTAACCAGACGACATTTGGCCAGGCGAGATGATTCTTGTTTTGGTTTCTAATTTCATATGGAGCGGGTTCTCAAAATCTTAAAATGTGCGGGGCTGGAATGTTTTATCACGAGTGTGGGTTTTCTTCGGGTCCGGGACTCGCCCGGCAAATTTTCTTCTTCTCTTTCCTTTGTCTTTCCTTTTTCATATGGCGGAGCGAGCCCCGACTCCCGAATTTCACTGTCTACTATTATACCACATTTATTCTCGGGACTGGCGTTTTAGGAAGGGTTTAGGAAAGACCATTCTTTTATTTTCTTTCGACTCTTGATGCCTCGATTGGTTTTGTTTGTCAGGGACGAATTTTGGGAGGAAATCGTTTCGAGAGAGTATATATAACAGATAATCACGACCTTTATTTTGTACAATGTACGGATCGAAGAATTTATAAAATATTTTCGTCAGCTTTCTTGAGCCTTTGTAGTAGCGTATGGCGAGGGGAACGTGAGTTTGAGCGAAGCAGGTCGGGGTTCGGGGAGATGCGCAGTTCTACATGTATGAAGTGTTAGACGACATGCAGGTGGATAGATGCCGTTTCACGATGATAGGCCGTCGGCTACTAAGACCGGCAACATCAACCTGGTCTTGTCGAAATCGCTCAGGTAAGGGCCCTCTAGGGGCCCTCAGTGGACCCCGAATAGCGTCGGAACGGCACTATCCATGTGGCATGATGAGTGAAGAATCTGAATCAAAGCGGTCACGGCCCGGTCTCTGCCTCAGGTGACTTCTTGTTTTCACTCTTTTATGCTGCTGGCGGCTCAGGAGAGAAGACTAGTGGGTGGAGGCACGTGGAGGCGGGTCTGAGATGTGATATAGACGGGTGAAGCAGGAAGATATCTGAGGTGTCTCAATGCATGTCTGTCAAGCGGCTGGGTCTCAAAAGGATTCTCGACTTTGGCCTCTGAGTGTTAGTCGCTTTGGGGTTTGTAAATAGTAAAGCGAGAATTCGGAGGAGTTTGCAGAATAATGAGCTGAAAAGTACTTTGCAAAGCGTAAAGAAGTTCCTATTGAATGTAGATACTTGAGAGATCGATCTTCAAGAGGTCTGAGGCATTATACGAAGTGCGTACGCTACAACGTTAGAGTTCATGTTGCCTTGATAATGGGGTCTCCGAGCTGAACTGGGCCTGGGCCTGGATTATGTACGTAGCAAGAAAGGGATGATCTCGATCGAGTGAGGTACAAGTTACAAAGGATTCAGCCTGGCAAGTGGCACTGGGCTGACATTGGCCTCCCTCTATAGCGGGCAGTCTCTAGCGGCCCCCGACAGTGGCAGGCAAGGCGGCTGTCTCCGTTCGACTAAGGATCAAAAAATTATTTTCTCTCTGCTCGGCGACTGATCAATTGCTTGCTTTGAAGTACCAGATTAGTACGGAGTGGGAGTTGTCTCGTCTGAAAAATTCCTTTCCCTTCCCGTCTGACCTCCCGAAATCGATCAATTGCCTCAGTCTTGCTCCAGTTTCACTCCTCATCCTTTCAGGTCATAGGCAGTTGGTCATCCCGACCACCTAGAGAGCTGGCGAGCTGCATACAGTGATCCACGACAACAGAGCAGCAGGACAGCAAGAGTGGGCACTGACACCACCAGGACAGCAACAGCGAAAAGCACACGCCAGAACAGCCAAACCTCGTTCATCCACAGCGGCGCATTTTCCCGCGGTCTCGAACCGAAATACAAAAACAATGGCCGTTCCTTTACAGCGACTTGCCGCTCGGCAAGCCTACAGCCCGTCAACTCGCGTATTGTTCCGATCCGCTGCAGCTCCGCGTCGCAA
Organism: Scedosporium boydii; assembly: GCA_002221725.1. Lineage (NCBI taxonomy): Eukaryota > Fungi > Ascomycota > Sordariomycetes > Microascales > Microascaceae > Scedosporium > Scedosporium boydii. The sequence continues at coordinate 292,028 of NJFT01000015.1, forward strand.
TCCTGGCCTCGGCCACCGCTTTGTGCCCCGACAAACCTCGTGCGTCTCCTGCCTACAGCGTTCGTCCTTTTCGTTTCCTTCCGCCTCTCGACAATACTCGTCACAGCGCTCGTCGAATCCGACGCCACCCCGACCCAAGAAGGATCCCTATCGTGTCGCTTTCTGGCCTTTCGCTATCCTCATTGGTATTGCAACTGGTGCTTGGGTCTTGCTTGTGAATAATCGCAAAGGTACGTTTTTTTCCGTTCGTGCTTCTGTGTTGTATTTTTTTCTTCCTCCGTCTCCGTCTCTATCTTGTATATATAGCTTGTTTCATCTCTATATGGTTTGCGAGCTACCAAGTTTGTTTGGGTGTTCCTGCGCGCTTTATACGAGCGTGCTATGTGACATCATCCCAGAGCCTTTCCACTCGCCCAGCCCAAAGATATTTATTGGTGTTCTGTCCCCCCACAGGGATAGGGGATCCGTGAAGACAAGGGGCGGCCAAGCTCAGGGGACAGCACATAATAAATTCACCATGCCGAGGCCACTCTCTCTTCACTTGCTATCACATCCCGCACTAACCACTCAACTCCTTTTTAACAGACATGAGCGCCCAACTTAAATCCGCCTCTAAAGAGGCCAACGACGAAACCCCACGCTTCAACGACTCCGACGTGACTGTCATCTTCGTCCTAGGCGGTCCTGGCGCCGGCAAGGGTACGCAGTGCGCCCGCCTCGTCGAGAAATACGGCTTCATTCACCTCTCGGCTGGCGACCTCCTCCGCGCCGAGCAGAGCCGCCCCGGCAGCGAGTTCGGCGCCCTCATCGACGACTGCATCAAGAACGGCGCCATCGTCCCCATGGAAGTTACCGTCAAGCTCCTCGAGAACGCCATGGAGGACGCCATGCGCCGCGACAACACCACCACCGGCCGCTTCCTCATCGACGGCTTCCCGCGCAAGATGGACCAGGCTCACAAGTTCGAGGATACCGTCTGTCGCGCCCGCGCTGTGCTCTTCTATGATTGCCCTGAGGATGTGATGCAGACGAGGTTGTTGGAGAGGGGCAAGACGAGTGGTAGGGCTGACGATAATGCCGAGAGCATCAAGAAGAGGTTCAAGACTTTTGTCGAGACGAGCATGCCCGTCGTTGATCTCTACGAGAAACAGGGTAGGGTTATCAAGATCGATTCTAGCCCTACGCCCGATGTTGTCTTTAAGAATACTTCTGAGAAGCTTGCTGCTACTTTGGGCAAGGATGTTATTCCTGTGTCTGCTTGAGTACTTTGAGGGTCTGAGGATTTCATCCTTCTTGACCCCTTCCTTTATGTTTTTCAGCCAGGCAGACCTCCTCTCTAGACTCTTTTTTGTTTCTCATGAGTCCGAGCCTATTATGCCCCCTTCCCTCCTCCTTCTTTTTCTTCTTCTTTCTTGTGATTATCTGTTTTATTTTGGCATTTCTTTGCGTATCTACATCAAGTCCTTGCGGCATGTTTCCTTTTGTTTGTCATCACCAAAACCTTTTCCTTTTTTGGACTGTGGCCCCCCCTCCTTGCAGAACCCCCTTCTCTTCTGTGTAGGGAGGACAGAGGATGCATAGTTGAGCATGGGCAGATGTACTTAAGAGTTGTAATAGCTGATAGATATCTAGATATTGTACGCCTATAGAGATGTTTGCCCTGTTATGGGCCTGCTTTGTATAGTCGTCAACTAGACACAATCAAGAAAATGACCCTACCTTCACTTGGACCTAATTATGGACTTGTCTTCCTCATAGTAGGAGGCCATATCTCACCAAGACCTCGAGTCCACAAAGAGGCCAGGCAACATCACAAGCAGCAACAGGACAGAGTAAACTTGTATAATTTCATTTTTGCTCCCTAGAACCAAGAATGACGCCCTCTTCTTCAGTTCTTTCTCTCAAAAACTTGATGGGAACCCCGTCATTATGCGTGAAAACTAGACTGAAGAACAACTAAAAAGAGGGAGAGGAAAAAAAAAGAAACTAGAAAACTAGAAAAACTCAAAAAGGGAAAATAAAAAACACCAACAGACCCTTCCCACTCTATCACCAACCCCCATATATCCCTTTGAAACCTTTTATGAGATAAGCCCTTTCTGTCGTCATGGAACATCAACGTTTTTTTCATTCCTGGCTCATACTCTTTTTGCTTTTTTTGTGAGTTTATAATAACACAGTTCCCAATATCTCCACTGAGAGTAGAGAAGATGCGGGAGCAGACATGGACGTTCAGGTTGGCAGAAGATGGGCTTTCAAGAACAAAATTTGAGAATGGAGACATTCTTTAGTTTCAAGATATCCCCTCTTATTTCTCCTTTCTTTTGCTTTAATCGGCATTCTCGGCCCTCTCCTTCTGTTGCTTGCCCTGGTGGTGGCGGCGACCACCACCCTGGCCTTGCTGTCCACCAACGTTAGCCTGCGCCAACTTCCTCTCCAGCTCCTGGACCTCCCTCTCCTGTTGCGCCTTGACGTCGGCCCGACCCTGGAGGAGAGTCTCGAGGACGGTAGTCAAAGTAGACTTCCAGTTATCGACGCGAGTAGAGAGCTCCTGCCATTGCTTGGTGCCGAAGACACGATACGTGACCTTGTGGACGAGGAAGGTCTTGCGCTGCTGCGAGAGCTTGCCCTCCACAAGACCGGCGCGAATGGCGTCGATGGTCCACATCTCGACCTCCTCCTCGGGAATCCTTAGAGCCCTGACGATATTAGCGTAGGGGATTTCGCGGCTGGGGGTGGCGGCGGCGAGGCTGGCGAAGGTCAAGAGGCGCATCTTCCTGTAGAGCCTGTCGTAGTCTAGCTTCTGCTCCTCGATCCAGCCCTCGTGCTCGTCGTTGAAGTCGTTAAAGTCTTCGAGGTCTTGTTCGGCGAAGACCTCGAGGAGTTGGTAGTATACGGGGTGCGAGTCGCTTAGGGCCTCGACGACGGGGATGCCGCGGAGGTCCTGGTAGAGATACTGGGTATTGGAGAGGAGGGCGGTGCGGATGGCACGGAGGGCGAGGTTTTGCGCCTCCTCTGTGGAGAGCTCCTCCTTGTCGTCCGAGTCGAATGACCGAAGAGCCTTGATAATGTATCGGCGGCTTTCCCTGAAATAGGGGGGAAGAACAGCATGATTAGCGCGGTTTGATTCGGGTAGTTTGGGATATACAGAACAAGCCTACTCTGGGAAACCAGCCTCCGATGCAATCTCGGCAATCTCCTCGTACATACTCCTCTGGAAATCCTCATCTGTGCCCCAGGTATCGTTCCACTTCTCGAGGTGAGGGAGGTAAGGCCGCAGCGTATCGAACATGGCATGCCTCTTCAAGAACTTGAGAATCTCCAAGAACACCCTGGCGCGGATGGGGTTCTCGGAGGGAAGAAGGTTGAAGACGGTGGTGAGGGCGTTGAGGCTCAGGCCGACGCCGTTATGGGGCGACGTCGTGATGGGCTTGGCGAAGGTGTTGCAGAGGGTGGGGAGGTATCGTCGGGGGTCTTGCGATTGGAGGACGAGGTAGATCATGAGGTTCGACGCCGCTGTGTACTCCTTCTCCTGGACTGTGTTGAGACCGCCGGAGGCCTGGACCAACTTTCCGAGAACCTCCTCCTTTTGGTTCTTCTCGATGAGGGGCTGGATATCGCTGGCGATGTTGAGGTACTCCGCCATCTCGAGGGCGAGCTCCTCAAAAGTGCCATCGAGGAAAACCAGCTGAGGCTGGGCGGCAGCCTGTTGCTGGGCAGTAACGGCCATGATTGCGATTTTGTTTTTATCGAGTTCGGAAAATGGAAGACCAGGAAACAGGGCGCCGAAAGGAGTTGGTTTCTCGACTTAAAAATTTTGGGGCCAGGGGTGGGAAATCTGGCTGGGACTGTTCGGCCTTCTCGTTTGATATTGGCGAGGGCAAAATTATCGATTGCAGTCTGTGGAAAATTGCCAGGCGGGCAAGGAGGGGTGCGCGTTTGGTGGATTTTGGTGGGGTTCGCAAAGTTCGCCCGCCTAACAAATTGGGTGTGATTGAAGGTTAGGGTAATTTTATCACAAAGCCGTTGACAGCTGTCAGCATATGTATCGGCAATACTACGGATGAACATTTCCTCAACCTTGAAGAGGATGTGTTGCAGATGTAAATTATCATTACAAAGGACACTCCCACGATCCAGTAACTCTCCCGTCTTGACACCAGAGCTGCTGCGCAGGTGACCGTGCTTGCTGCTCATCCGGACTTCAACAGAGAGCCATCGTGCCCTATTTGCTAAGTTATTTTAAGTTTCAAGAGTATAGATGTATACTAGCCGGGAAATGCGAGTTGGAGGACTTCCCGAGCGGCCTGACTCATACTGAGAAAGTGTGCGTGTCCATTATCTCGAACGGAGCCAAACGGCCAAGAGACGGGTTTCCACTCATAGAAAGCCTTGACAAAAACGAAAAGATGAATCCAAGGACATCATGAGGTCAGACTATGCTCCTCGAGGGAACTTTCAAGAACATGCTAGATTTCTGCTGTATATCTCACAGTTGGGGAGGTGGTGACACGCCGTGTTTCCCACGCGAGTGCTGCCGCACAATTGTAAAACTAACATGGAGGCTTTCGCGATTCGATGTCACATGAAAAGGGCCACTGGCTTCCTCAGACAAAAACGCTCTGGGCGGCCACGCTCACTCGTGACAGGCAGACCAGGGTGCCGGCTCCCAGGTGAGATGACCAGCTGCTGCCTGGAAGGCTAAGTGCGGGCATGGCTAAAGGGATGCTGTCGACTTCGGACACTCCCGAACCATTAGACCAGAGTGGATTGATCTCGATTCGCTGGGATCGGTGGGGTTCTTGCGCGGGAGGCGGATGCCCAGCGCTCTTCGACGTTCCCCGCAGATTGTACACATCGGAATCGGCGAAACGAGACCTGTGATTAGCGGTGATGAATCGGGATTATTTTCTTTGTGTGGCAAATTGAGCACGAAATAGAACGATACAGCCTATCAATTTCTATCTCAGCCCTAAAACCAACCCTTTGTTGCTTCGGCTGGTGGCATGATGCGTCAGAGAGGCACCTATTTCCCTGGTTGCTTAGAGGCCAGTCAGGGCTTAGACTCTTCCTTTCTAGGGTCTTTCATGCATTGAAAGGTTGATGCTGCCGACTCGGCGAGTCTTCGTTGTCGCTGGCTCGAGGTCGTGGAGTTGTCCGCAGTCAACCCTCCCGGTCTAGCCGTCTGTGCCTCCACTGCCACGATTGAAAAATTGTGAGCGAGGAGTTAGTTCATGGGCGCAGCATCGTCTAAGGGCCGTTTCTTAAGAAGCTGGAGGAAAACTTGAAGCTCTGCTCATCGAAGTGCTCATTGAGAAGAAAACATCGCTGCAAGAGCCCTTGATCACAAGTATGTAACCTACAGCTGGCGAAAGCTAAATGTATCAATCCTTAGTGCTTATGGATACATCCTTGATATTGCAAATTGAGAATTGAGCGCTGGAAGCAAATCAAGTTTTGGCGTCAACAGCCCACTACAATTGTATTGGAGCCCACTATTCCATCATCCCTGTGCAGTGTGCAGTCAGCTTGAGAGCTTGGACCCAGAGAGCCCAGTAGCATTTTGAGGTACCGGAGGAGAAAAGGTACAACAAGGCTAGTATTTTGTCGACTCGACAATAATGTTGAACCACGGTGCCATAGGGACCCGCTTCTGCGAGCTTCCAATGTCATTATCATACAATTATTTCTACCGAATTCTTGGGAGAATCATGATTCCCTGAGCGGTTGACCACCATCAACTTGACTACCTGAACCATATGATTAGTGCTGCTTGTGGAAATCCATGCTTCGGCTCAATTACAAGTATGAGATTTATAATGCTTCAAGCTGGACGCAATTGTGCGTGAGCTTGTACAGTACTTCGTACTTCGAAGTAATATTAATCAGACATTCCCAGACACCAAACGCACAGTGAACGATGAATGACAATGTCAAGGTACCGCGTCTACTTCGTAGTGCGAAGTACTTGTCCCCCTTTGATACAAGCGTGGTTCGCATTTGCTCTCGAAGACACTTGGTCCGCCTTCTGCCTTCCCTCCAGGTAGATTGACCCCGGTTCACCATCCGTTCACAATCCACCCTGGCCTGGCCTCGCTCGAGTCCAGAGTGACTCTCACCTTTTCCACGTCCTGCCCCAAGTCAATACTTGTCGTTTCTTTCAGATAATCAATCCACCACACTGGGCTATGCCATTTGGACTCCAATCCTTAGAGTCATTAGCATTACCCACATTGAGACCTCTTTTTTCCTCTTTCCTCTGCTCTCTTGTCCTCTTCCGTCGTGTTTTAGGCTGCCTCTCCACACCATCGCTGGATCCTTTTTGATCACACCTCCCCCCCATTGCTTCGCCCGACTCCCATGACCAGCTCCAACCCTGATTTCTCCCGTCACACACATCAAGCTTGAACTTCCACTTTTTGTCGCTTGGCCGAGACAAACTGTCCCCCCCTGACAGATATTCGCCTTTCCGTGGGTCATATACGACCACGCCGTCGTCGTAGGCCTCTGGTGCTATCAAGGGCTATAACGTCCAGCAGCCATGGCCCCGAACGCTGAAAAGAGTCAATTGAAGCGCCCCCGAGTGAGTTACACCTTGTTCCCCATTCCCAACATACACTCCGCTGGCGCGCTTCGCGATCCCCTCCTTTTCAATGTGCTGCATCCGCATCTGGATTTTCCTCCCTAACCGTGGTTGGTTCATGAAGGGCTCGCTTCCCGAAAACGATCTCGATCCCAAGAGGACTCGCCGGGCGGACAGACTCGACGACTCATCCGAGGACGAGCAAGGCCTTCCTCAGCCGAAAAGGCAGCACAAACAGCCCCGACAGCAACAGCAACAACCAACACCAGTGACTGTCGCCGAGGATTCAATAGAACTCCGCAAAGAGGAGACCGCCACCCCGCCAGGCGGAAGGCCGAGTCAAGTCTCCCACCGCGACGCGGAAGAACGATATTCGCAAACCAACGCCTACTCCTCCCCTCCCCTTCAGGATACCCAAGCCGTCTCCACCCAACAAATCGAAGCCCAGCTTGCTCTTTCAGAAGAGGTTGAGGACGAGGTCAAAGAAGGTGTATGGGGATACCTGTTCCCCCTCGACACCCGTTATGGCGGCCGTTGCCTTGTAATGAAGAAGACCCGAAATTGCGCCTCCCCATCCGAGCAAAAAGATCACAGAAAAGGCAAATCGCCAATGCCAAAGGACTCAAAGCGCTCTTCTGGGGGGTATCTAATCGGTCGTCACCCTGAATGCGGTATGTATTCCTTTTCTTTCCTTTCCTTTTCCTTCTTCCCGTCCCTGCCGGCCCCTTTCTTAAGCCTTGGAATACTGCCATTTCCTTCTACAAGGCGAGATACTAACTTGTAGCATAGATATTGTCATCGATGACCCCATCGTATCTAATCGCCACTGCCTCTTCTTTACCGAGCACAAAGGCCCCGATACCGTTGTCGTACTGGAAGATCTCTCTAGCAACGGAACTTTCGTTAACGAAGCCATAGTCGGCCGGAATCGTCGGAGGGAACTCAAAGAGCACGACGAAATTGCCGTCCTGGATAAAGCACGCTTCATTTTCCGATACCCCAAGACTCGCCAAGCAAGTGCCTTCTCCCAGCAATACACATTGCAGGAGAAGCTTGGAAAGGGTCACTTTGCCGAAGTCTACCTCTGTACCGAGAAATCTACCGGCCACCGTTACGCTGTCAAAGTATTCACCAAGCGCCCTGGCCAGGAGGATAAGACGACAACGGAAGGTCTCCAACAGGAGATTGCGGTCCTTATGGGTGTCAATCACCCTAATGTTCTCTGCCTCAAGGATACTTTCAACGAGAAGAAGGCAGTTTACTTGGTTCTCGAGCTTGCGCCGGAGGGAGAACTTTTCAATTTTATCGTCGCGAAGCAAAAACTTACCGAGAATGAGACTCGCAAGTTGTTCATTCAACTTTTCAATGGCGTGAAGTATTTGGTAGGTTTTCGCTTCCTTAAAACGCCTGGTTACCCCGTCCACGAGAAGACTAACAAAGTCCGAATCACAGCACGACCGCAATATCGTTCACCGTGATATCAAGCCGGAAAACATCCTCATGGTGGACAAGGACCTTCACGTTAAGCTTGCCGACTTCGGCCTGGCTAAAATCATCGGTGAAGAGTCGTTTACGACCACCCTTTGTGGCACCCCGAGCTACGTGGCTCCCGAGATCTTAGCGGAGGCGAAGCATCGAAAATACACAAAGGCGGTAGACATCTGGTCTCTTGGCGTGGTGCTGTATATTTGCTTATGCGGCTTCCCACCCTTCTCTGATGAATTATACTCCAAGGACTTCCCCTTTACGCTTCGGCAACAAATCAGGAGTGGCCGCTTCGATTATCCCTCGCCGTATTGGGATTCTGTCGGTGACCCAGCCCGTGAGTCATACCCCGAAATAATGACCCTGGTCACTCGACGCAGTCACTTGGCGAAAAGCTGCTAACTTTGGTTTCACAGTCGATTTAATTGACAGCATGCTAGTTGTTGACCCAGAACGCAGGTTTACTATTGACCAGTGCTTAAACCACCCCTGGATCACCCAGAGCATGCCTGGTGTTAATGATAGCACAGGCGGTCTCGTCGGTGGAATTGCCGGGCTAGATGTCAACCGTCGGGGCATCACTCGCGAACGGACCCTTCTCAGCTCAATAAACACCGTCCAGGTAGCAACGAGAATTCCCGGAGGCGAGAAGGGTGTGCCCGTCTCGGTATTTGCGAAGAATCAACATAAGAACCTTGTGAACACCGGAAACAGAGAGGTTGAGCCAGCCCACGAACGAGATGCAGGCGAGTTTATGGAGATGGGCGGCCGGGGCGACCAGCCGCTGTATTCCGCCGACGATCATAACAGTATCTACCCAGTAGCCGACATTGCTTCTTCGAAGAAGAACTAAGCTGGAAGCTGAAACCCGGTAGCGGCGCGGCATTCCCGCATGTAGATTTGTGGTTCGTCCTTGGTTAGTCGGTTTCCTGGGGTGTGAGTGTGCGTGTCTTGACTTTTGGGAGCTACATGTAAGGTTGTTACTGGTGCACACGGAGTTTGCATTTTACACATATCTGCGGATTGGCATTTCATTATTTTCATTTCTATTTCTCCCCTTTTTATTCTTTTGCTTTTCCCTTTCTCATTCATCTATTACATAGCTTCTCCTTGGGAAACTGACCTAAGGAGTGGGAACGGGCTTGGAGCTATCTGTGTTTTGATGTTTGCATTTTGGGCCCTTTTCTTCTTCTCTCTCTCCCTCTCTTTACCTCGTCTTGTTGGCATTCCTCCTTTGCTTCCTCCTTTTTTTCCACTTTTCATCCCATATTTTAATCATTTCTCGCGAGGGCTTAACAGCAACGAGGAGATGGACAGAAGGCGTCTCTGTCAGGAGTTTGGACTTCGGACATAACCTCTTTCCCCAGTTTTGGCGCTGGGGGAAAGTAAAGCAGGGCATCGTCATGGTGGAATTGGGTTCATTAGGGCAAAGGGCAAAAAAAAAAGAGGGCGCAACCGCTGTAGGGAATGCGGACGGGATATAACACCATACGAAGGAGGGAAGGCCTCGGCTCATCGAGGTTAAAAGAGGATTAGGGAGTATCCTAGCTGTTGCTTTTCTTACTCCCTCTCCGTCTCTTCTATATTTTTTCTTCTTTCACGGCCAGGTTCTTCGAGGAGTTGAGAATATGGGCGAATATATATGCATTAAGCATATTTTGTGGATATAGAGGTTTCTTTTAGCTACATCCCATGCACTAGGTCAGGGCAGAGCATGACCTTTCCATCTCGGCATGAACCAGATTCAAATACACGATATATCTAGACACTTGGAAGGGTCCCTTTACTCCGGAATGGCGTAGACGGGAGAGGCATGGAGCGGCTCTTGTTCACTGTGGAAGGGGGAGTAATGTATCGCTATATATATATCCATTGGGTCACCGAAGTCCAACTGCAGCATCCTCTTAAGAATCTTAGCCTAGAAAGCTAGAAACTGTTTTGCAAAACTATTCAGATAAGACCATAAGGGCAAGGGGGTATCCTACCCGAAAAGGGTGTGAAATGTCTCGAAAAGCAATACTTAAATCTCCTTCTCCAAGTTATTAGACAAAAAAGGGCGAAAAGGCTCTTGCGTACGGGACCGATGTAATTCAAGGTATCAACTAAGAAAGAACAAAAGTCGGCGTCCCAATATTTGTGACACGAACAACACTAGAGGTCGGCGTCACGAAAAGACAAAAGGGCAAGCTCAGGTTTACTTCTCCCTCAATACATACACACACAAGTACAACCACGCGCGCAGAAACACATACACACACAAAAGACGTAACAAGTCATTAACTCCAAGGAAAAGAGGAGGAGGGGAAAGAAAAAGGAAAAGACGAACTGAACAAGAACCAGGGCCGCCCCGTATCATATCTCCATATCATTACACTTCTCATTTCTCATCATTACAACCTCCCCTCCCCCTTTGCAAGACGACATAACAACAGATGATGAAGTAGAGCTACTACCGGAGGATCTGCAGTTGATACTGTGGTATTCGTAGGAATAACAGTGTCCGCGACGCGTATTGTGAGACGCGGGGTAGTAGCAGAGACTGAACGTGGCAAGTCTATCCAGCCATGTGGTTCCCTATCTCTCGGGAATAGGCGACTTGGCAAGCCGGCCGCCAGCGCTGACACGCTTCTGGAGGCGGGCCTCCCTGTCGCGTTGGATCTTTTGCTCTTGGCTCAGGTTAACGCTGTTGTAGTGCAGAGCGAGGGTGTCTCCCGACATGCCCGCAGCTCGGCCACGTTTCTGCTCTATGTATTGCATCGCACTACGGCTAAGAGGGAATGCAGGTAGTGCTGCCGGGATTTCTGCGCCGTTCTGGATAAGCAGCTCGGCGATGGGGAACGGCACTGGCTTGGCGCCGGGGTCTGCGCCGGCCGGTCCTGGCGTCGGTGACGGAGAGGCAGGGTCGGCGGCAGCCAAGGCAAGGTATACGGCGTGTGTTCCCCTCGACTTGTCCGTCACGTTCGGGCTCGCCTTCAAGGCCAGGGCATATAGGATCTGCTGCACGTCGTTCTTCTTAATGGCAGCTAGTAATGTCTCATCAGGCGTGCCGTAGCGAGATAGTGTGGATGAAATAGGTTCTACAAATGCCCGGTCAACGTATTTGGCAGTGATGAACTTGAGTCGTTGTTCTCTTGTTGCCTGAGGTGTCGGTTTCAGCGCCTGGTCGAGCTTCGCTTCCCAGATCATATTTGCCACGCGATTGCCGACGAGGAGCAGGAGCTCAACGATGTCGGGCGTGAAAGAGGTGATATCAAGTGTGAGCGACCGAACTTTGCTTATGTGTGTGCCCAAAGACCGATGAATGCCACTACATTCGATACATAGGATGATGGCGAGATTGATCGAAACCCATTCAACTTTGGATTGGGACCCGCAGTCGGCACACCAGTTGTTTCCTTTATCATTGTCCCGCAGCATCTGGAGCAACCTATCCGGATCATCCTCGAAGTTGGAACTGACACTCCTAGTCGTTGATGGCCTATTCGAGACGGTCGTGCGCCGCGACGGAACGCCGGATGAGTTGTTGTGGGGGTTGTAGGGGCTAATGTGGTGATGCTGGCTCTTCCCGGTCAAGATGGATGTAATATCTCGCTTGAAAGAGTTGCCGGGTTCAGACGGCGTAGGAGATTGGCCGGGCTTGTCTCGAATACCGCGACCTTCCACGGCGCTTTGCAGGGCGTTGTTGATGGATAGAATCCACGAATTCATGTCATCCTCAGATGTTGCTTGGTAGACTCGTTTGAAATTGGGGGTTATGACCTCAAAGCAGAACCGGCGCTCTGCATTGCGTGCCTCCCTAACTGATGCCATTCTCAAGTCAATGGGTTCCATGTGAAGATCCAACTTCTGCTTCCAATTGCTATACTCGGAAAGTTTGCCCTGATCAAGTACAATCCAGAACCTGCGCCGTGTTAGTCGCGTGATCTGAGAATGTCTTCTAGCGGCCTCGCAGCCTGCGCCCTGTGCGCTACCCTGACGACCAGAGCGAGAAAGGGGGAAGAAGCTCAGGACTGCTAGGTCAGTACTTACTTGTGCCAGCCAGCTTTAAGTTGGGTCCTTGGGTCTACGTGGCTTCCTGGACGACTCAACGCCCATAACAAGCCTTCTTTTCTCTGAGATGCAGCTCGTCCGACGCTAGTCATTTGACCATAGTCACGCTCTTCAAGATCGCGGATTCCCTTAAACTTAGCATTTTGGGTCGCCGCCGTAGCTGTGGCTTGGGTCAGGCTGCCGGGTGACCTTGAGAGCTCGGCGACGCTCACTGGACCACTGGTTCCAGGAGCGGCAGAGTTACTTCCTCTCCACTGGGACCCAGTACTATCAGCGCGGCCGAGTTCGCTGTCGGAATGAGACTGATAGCCTCCTCCGTTCGACGCCGTGGAGGCCGGAGGCGGGAAGTTGACGGCGACCGGCTCTGGTTCTACATAAGCCAAACTGGTCTTTTCCAGTAACCGCCGCTTCTCCTCACGCTCCCGCCTCTGGTATTGATACTCCTTGTCGGCCTCTTGAACCTCATTCGACAATGCCTCGAGTTGCGGGAGTAGCGAGTCAATCTTCTTTGCTGCTGCTAGGAAACCCTGTGTCTGAGCATCAGCATATCTCGTAAGGTGCGAGAGCACCTCCTGCTCCTTTCGACCGCCATGAAGATCTTGCATGAAACTCGAGTAATCGAATCGTTTCAGCTCAAAGTTTCGCCGTTTCGATTGGTACTTGGAGTCACTCTGCGCAAGCTTCTTAGCCTTGACAGAATCGTGGCGTTGGCCGAGGTACCGAGAAACGTAGCTATAATAGTCTTTGCTTTCTTCTTCAAAATCTCGCTTCTTGGAGTCGGCCTGCTTGATATCGCAAATATAAAGCCTGTTTATCGGCTCTATGATGATCTTTTGCAAGTTTGCAGTGTTTTGCCGCTCATAAATTAGGATTTCTCGGGCAATCTTGTCAAAGTAATGATCGATCACCGGCTGGACAGCGTTGGCATTGGTGCTAGAAGCGTCGCGCAGGGCGTCCATGAAGGCCCCAAATGCATCATTCGCTTCAACCTGGGCATTATAAGCTTGCTCAGCCCGCTTGAGAACGCGCTTCAATTGGATGCGCATGTTTCCCGTCTTTTGCTCCAGAGCCTTGATGGTGGCTCGGAATAAAGGGCCATCGTCTGCCACAGTTACATCATCCACGGGCTTCGGACACGCTACATCCACCTTTACAGGTTCTCTCGCGGTGGGACCGGCGGCGGATTGCGGCAGCGCAACAGAGGGAAAGCCGCTGACACTTGGTTCTTGGATGGGTGCCAGAGGCGATGTGGGCTCGTCCTGATCGACGGTACTTATGCGAGAGTCGACGGTTTGCGATGACACGGCTCTCACCTTGGGTGGCGATGCTAGGAGTAAGGGTGGTATGGGCGAAGAGGGATTGCTGATGGACAGTGGAGGACCTAGGCGGGCTTTATTTAGCACAAGAACCACCGAGCGAACGGCGAGCGGAAGGACGTACTTGACACCCAGTAAGAGAAGCTTGCCAAGGTGTTGAAAGAGTTCGCATGCGGATTGTACTCGACAAACTGAATCTGGGTCAGTAACAACAAAAGGAAGAAAACCACAGGCGAAAGCGGCAAAAGGATAGTAGATAGAGGCGACATGCGAATACATACGCTACACGAGTTTCTCCAGCCGCCACTCCAGTCATCGTAAGGCTTGGGAGGTTTCCACTTCCACTTCCACTCAAAGGTGACGGAAGGGCTGCCATCGGTCGCATAGTCGCCGACAAGCGCGACATTGGAATTCTTGTGAAGATTCGGATCGGCGTTGAATTCACGAGTGACTAGGTTCTCGACCTCTTTTGGTGTGGACGCATATACGTAGGTGAGGGCGTTGATTCGTGTGTCGAGAGGAGATGCGCTGGTATCTGATGGGTTCGTAGGAGAGCGTCGGATTATGAACGAAAAGGTAAAGATCAGCTCGTCTTCATTGGTGACTTTGAGCAGAAATTCGGGGATGCCATTCGATGGCTCGGGATCCTGGTTTTGTCAAGCAGATGCAGTCAATATCAGGGCCGCCCGTCGATGGTGTGGCATTAGGGATAGGCAACGATGCGAGGAGCTCGAACCTGGACAAACTCAATAGGGCTATTATCGCCAGCGGATCGAGTGACAGATAGGCGCGAAGCGGGAAAACCATTCGGGACAATATTTATAGTCGAGGGGCGTCGGCGACTAGATATGACGAGAGAGGATAGGGTGACTACGAAGCCAGAGCCTGTCAGTAAATGTCATGTTGCTACCTCCCACACCGGGATGTAGAACCCAGAACGAAGGACAAGTCGCAGAATGATACAAGCTCAACGAAGCAGCATCACTCCACAAAGGGTAGAACACTTACAGCGATTCTGATCACTGAGGTAGAGGGCGCCACCCCCATCGGGCCTGCTTGAGATGTTGCCCATGGTGAGGCCGTGAGCAGCTTGGTAATGTCAAAGATGAGATGTGGGTAAGTTGGCTTTGACAAAGTGCAGGCAGCAGAAGTGGGCACGGCTTTGTACAGTAAAGTGCAGGTGCCGCCAACCAAGGAGACCAAACACGGGGATAAATAAGCGAGCGGCCTCGAAAGACCAGGAATTGCCCAACTATATCCGGCGTAGGAACAACAAAGGTCCAAGTCGACGAGGGGTTTGTGTTAGTAGTGTCCCAGAAACCCCATAGCCTGGAGCCTGTGAGAGGGGTTCGCTACTGCATTCGGCGTTGGGTGAATCGAAGGAATTATTTTTAGGGGGGTGAGTCCACTGCTCTGGATTGCAGATCAGTCGTTGACGGGGTAAGAAATGGCGCGGGGCAGAAGGTTGTCGCGAGAGCTGGGGTCGGAGGCGGGGCGGCTATTTGGATCGAGTTGGAACTGTCAGGGCGGTGTATCAATGTGATTGACGATTGATGGCCGGGGCGAGAGGGGGAGGAGAACAGAGACGAGACGAGGCGACAGGGGCCTGAATTCCAGGGGCCCAGGAACATCAGCCGAACTTACTTTGTTACTGCAAGGAGAACTGAGGGGTCTTTGCTTCGATGTTGTTTTACTTGTATGGCTGCAGGAATTCGGGGTGAATTTTGCTAGGGGTCGGAGGGCGCTGTTGTATTACAGCCAGGACGGATTTGAGCTTCTGGGCCCATAAGGAATGGGGAATGAGGACATGAGGTGGCAGTATTAGATAGGAGGGGGTGAATTGATGTTCAGGTGTGCCCAGAACGTGAGGGGAGAATCATGGATGCAGAGGAAAAGGCGGATGAGATGAGGCAGAAGAGGTGCTCGACTTGGAGACCGAAGAACCGTTCGTACTTTCCTTATGCTGGTTCCATCGCAATTTGGCTTCGAGGAGCAGAGGTATTAGAGAGCTCCACCGGAATAGTGCAGGTAGTGCAGGTAGTGTAAAATTAGCCCTTGGTCAATGTTGATGTGTCGAGTCTATTGACATTGATTGCCGAGTTACCTGGAGACTTGGAGACTTCTGTTGGATGCATAGTGGCACCGCTTTGTGGCTAGTGCATAACTACCTGTGTATTTTCAACGCCCTTGTACCTTTGTACTATGTAGTGTGCGGAGGCAAATCTTGCTGTCCTCAGTGCTGCATCAACCAAGTGACCTGGGCAGCCAGCCAGCTGAGCACAGAGGACAGACATTGACGCGAGGCGCCAGCGATCTAAGAACGCACTTGACAGTATCATCGGACTGGAGTATCATCAGGCTGCAACTTCAAAACACCGTCCATACGAGGTCGTATTTACTATTATTATTTAGTCGCCGAGAGGTGGAGCGACGTTACAGGCACTACGGGTTGATGTAGATAACAGTGTATTCTTCAATAATAAAACTGTGGTTTACGCATACTATTTGATCCTTTGATTTTGAAAGAAACGTGACAAGATGAGACGAGTGAACACTGTATTGATACAATTGTCTTCTTTCATTTCCACAACACATCTCACGAGTCGACGGCATTTCGACTGACCGAATCAACTTAGACAAATGTTACACACTTCTTAGTCATTCAAATAAAGAAATAGATACAGAATTGTTATTAAAACCTATTTCAAAAAAAGCACCGAAGGTCTCCAGTCTAACTAGATTTTATCTAGGACATCACTACGACGTAGAAAAGTAATATCCGAAGCATTATGAAGCAAAACCCCAATCAGACAGCCACTGGGAACTCGCTCTATCCATCATAGTATGGTTGCAGGCGAACGGTTCCAAATCCGAACGACTACTTTGTAGATTCATTCTCCCTGTGTGCCAGGAGGCCGGATTTGGCAGGCAAGAGGCGATGCTCTGTGGGAATGGGCTATCAACTCAAGCCGACGCCATGACAGCAGGACCAAGAGCAATCCGGCGCAGGTCGACAAGGCGGTTGGCAGGTCACACGAGCAGTGCGGGATCGAGCACTTAAGATTTGATCCAAGATTACTCACGTTACTTCGTACTTCATGTAACGAATACGCCAGGCGACGGAAATGACAGTGATGTCTGCGCCAGCCAGGGAGGGCAAAGCGATGCTGTTAATGGTAAGTGGTTACGACTGACCGTATTCGTCGATTACGACTTGCAAGTGATGGGGCAACGTCCGGGTGACTAGCAACAGCAATGCCTGAAGGCAGCACAATAGTTAGTTGACAACTTTAACCTTGTGACGGCCCTAGTTGTTCATCCACAATTTCCTTCGTAAGTAGATTATTACCTTGAAAGTGAACCTCGTCGCACATTGACCCATTACCTCGAGGGGAGGCGTCCCACTCCATCCAACTGGAATCTAGAATCCAGTCCCAATCTGACCAAGGTCCACAGGTATGTGGCATGTGCTCTGTCTCCCCCACCTATTTACATTCTATCACTTGATTAATACGCGAGGACTTGTACGCATAGATTAATCGACACGATCCACTAACCCAGATCTCTGCTGCGAGGGGAGGGGAGAAAAGGGGCCTCTATGAAGGACAAAGTAGATAGCAAATAGAGGCTTGACTTGATACATTGCATAGATGGTATCCATAAGACACGCCGTTCTTCACTCCAACCGCCCACTGGCCAGTTGACGACTTGCATCTGCATGTATACATATTCGTCAACTCGCCTGCGTGACAGCGGCGACATAAATTTAGGGACTGTATGTAGTATCCGACAGACCATCGTCCTTGGTTAGTCGGGAAGGTGGTCGTGTTTTATCTCCATCTTCGTCCACCCTCATCATTATACGGACTTCTTCGAAGAGACGAGGCATGCCGCGTCACGGATATGGTGGGGCAGTTCAACCGAGGACAACTTGGAGCCACCAAGACTGCCTCTGGCTGTCATACCAGTGGCCTGACCTTTTTCGATTTTTTTCTTTTCTTTTTTTTCTCTTTCCAAATTGAATTGGTCTATTCTCTGTGAAAGGGGGCAAGGACAACTATTTAAATTTGACGGAATAGCAGCTTAAGAAACACTAATTCACAACATGGATAGGGGATTTGACTTCGATAAAATCAAGGCCCCAAAATGAAGGTTTAGCACTAAAGGGTCCCTAATAATATTTGCACTGATGCTCATCACATCAATGGTCCCTTCAGTGTCTATTGACTGCTGACTTGGCGTGATCCCCTGATACCCCTGTCTGTGGCTGATGGCTTGAGATGAAGCGGCTGTCGATGACGTTCATGTTGATTTTAGTTGGTACTCTCTGCTGCATTGATGCACTGCACCTACCTAAATCTAGGACCCCGCTAATCAGCTAATCATAGTCTCAGGTTGGGCAACTACATTCCAACACATTTCCCGAACTGAAGTCATCATCAACACCAAACCCACCTCACTGTTAGACTCTAGCATCCCTCGGTATTTCTTATACTCCCAACCTGCAACTAAGCGAACAAAAAGCCTTGGAGTTTTGTGACTTTGCTGTATCAAATTCAACAAGCTTCCCTTTGTCTTGCACCACTCTCCTTCACCTCCTGTGGCTATCCCCTGTGTCTTGCGTGCGCAGTCCTATTGATATTCTGCCTTTGTCCAAGCCTCTCATGACGCGACAGCTTCAAGGGTCCTGGCTGGTCCTTGATATTGATACTTCCATTGCTTCCAGGATGAAAATCCCTTATTATTGACATCGAACTCCACTCCTCTTCCCAGCATCCCCTCTTCTCGCTGTCGAGTCAACCGCGCCGACCCCCTTAACAACAATCAAGCCGCCACTTTGCCGCCGACACCATGTCGACCGCTTCGAATCGATCATACCAACCGAACCGCCACCTCAGTAGCAGCCGTATGCCGAGAAGGTCTAGGGCCGCCTCTAGGGCTCAACGTGCTGCTGTCGTCGATCGCGATGAGGCCTTCACCTATGCCCTTCGAACGGCATTCCTCCACCACCTCCTACAACCTCGCGCTAGGCGAAAGCAATATGTCAACGTCCCAACAAAGCCCATCCATCGATCGCACTCGAGCATGGGACACCTGCTCCAAGATTTCGTCTCTACTGGAGGTACTACGGGTGGTAGCATGAAGCTGCCTCATAGCTTCCGCGGTGCCCTCTTCGATCGGATGCAGGGAGTCCTCAGGGGTACCGAGCGAATGCCAGGCTATAATGATGCCGCCGTAAAGAGATGTTTCGCAGAGGCGTACACGGCGTTTACCGAGAAGAGCTTCCAAAAGACCATTGATAAGGAGAGAAAGATAGAACCCCTGGTCCTCATATTCTTCTCTTCTGCGACTAAAGCCGCCCAGAAAGCTGCTGCTCCCGGCGATGAATCCTGGAGGCTACTGCCAGATCGCCATGTGGCTCTATTTGTGCGCCTTGTCATCAAGATTCTCAAAGACCACGGCCAGGACCGGGACAGGCCAGATCTGCTCAACAAGCTTGCGAGCCTTGAGAACAAGATGCTGACCAACGATCAAAATTTGATCGACTCTGGCCAGGACAATCTCGGCAAAACTATTGAAGTTATAATTCCCTTCAGCTACGAGGTAAAAGATATGCCAATGGTACAGACAGTCTGCAGGATTTTCGGCTACCCAGACTCTCACGCCCAAGCCGAAATCGATGCTCACAAGTCCGTTTGGACCGAGGAGGCGGCTCTCCGTGATTTGAAGGCTTACCAGCATCGCCTAAACTCCAACATGGTTGGGGCGCTTAACAGCGGTGATTTTGAAGTTGAAGAGGCCTTTGAGGATTGGAAAAAGTCCGAAGCTCCTCACCTCTCACGAATGATGCTTGATATCCTCACCGCTCGTCCCGAGTTGGCCAAAACATCGACAAGTACAGCGGATAAACCGCTTCCCACTCCTTCTCCTGCCGCCTATGATGACGACCAGGCATATGCGGACCTGGCGCGACTCATTTCGAGTACCGATGACACACCAATCCTAGGTTATGACAGCGCCCTCGGGATGGGCTCGGTAGGCCCTGACGATTCTAGCAGTATCCGAAGCGTCGATGAGCCTAATTATACATTCATCCCCTACGACCCTAGAGCTTTCTACAAGGCTGTTCTACAGCAGGCTATCGTCAACGATCAGTCGCTCTCCGATCCATCAGCCCCGTACTCTCCCTTGTCAAAAAGCTCCCAGGATCTCCTCCTGGAGCTCGCTGTGCACTGGCGCATCCCCCAATCGTCGCGATTGGTAGCACTCGCCGAAGTGTCAGTAAAGCGATTTAGCGACGGTGAGATAACTTTGGAAGACCTAGACACCGTTTTCGATATTGTCAAGTCTGAGGGCCCGGAGATGAAGAAACCTCCCCACATCACGAACTATACCGCCCCGCTGACGGCATTCAATCCCATGCACCTGACGGTCTACGATCGCTCGGTTTTGCTACGCACACTCCAGACTCTTCATGAAGCTCTCCTCCGCGATCTCTACAATGCCCTTGTCCAGTGCTACGACCCGAAGCCACCTTCGATTGCCGTTGTTATGCATGTCCTCCTTAACCATGTTGTGGATGACCCCAATTTCTCGAGGACATCCGAGGAGGATGAACAATTCACTGAGGTTCTCTATGGTGGCCTTCGTCGAAAGGCTGCTGACGTCTACAGAGCTTTCCTTGATAAGGAACTACCAGCGAACCGGGACCAGTGGGACTTTGGCCATGTCGTACGGCTCGGCCAAGCCGTTGTGAAGCTCTCGGAGAAGATTAGGAAACGCTACAGGAGAACCCCCGAGATAATGGGAGCCAACCCCCTGAGGGCTTTGGTCGAAACCATTTTTCCAAGCTTCCAGGCTGATTGCAAGGCGATTATCGAGCAAATCATGGCCTGTGCAAAGGAACAGGACAAGGAGATTCCAATCGACGAAGGTTTCCTTCTTTACAAGGAGCTCATTGAAATTCGCAAAATCCAAACGGACACTTTATCCACACAATCCTTTGCGTTTGATATCGAGGACCTGCTAGTTAGTTTTGTCTGGAGGTGGATCGATGTCGTAGGTGACAAGGTCGAAGAGAATGTCGAGACTGCCTTTCGACAGGACAAGTTCCAGGTCAGGACCGACTCGCCTGACCAGACTGCCCCTGATTCCCAGCGACACAGCCTGTCCATTATCGACGTCTTTACACTTTTCAACCAGACGGCGAATCAGGTTTTCCAGCTCGAGTGGAGCAACGAAGTCCACTATGCCAGGTTCATGACCGCCCTGGCGCGGGTGTTTGCGAACGGTATCGGCCGATATTGCGAGCTGGTGTGGGAGCAATTTGCGAAGGAGATGGACCGACCGAGCGCCCAGGAGATCGCGGCGGCTTCCATGACGGCGCAGGAAAAGTTCCTTCAGTATGCTAAAGATGCTTGGAACAATAAGGAGAGGATTGAGCCGTTCCAGTTCTACCCCGAGGTATGTCCTTCATGATGTCTTCCTTTTGGCATGGGGAAATATTTCTCGTCGTATAGTGCACTAACATCGAGCCCCTTTCCTTAAAGTCTTTTGTAAAATTGAACAATATCGAGTTTGCCATGCAGGAGTTAGATAAGCTCGAAAAGGCTATGAATGTAGACGCCTGTGCAGCGCTTTTGGAAAAGGTGGACGGACCTAAGAGGCACCTTCGAAAGCCCACCAAGTACGTCTTCACTGTCAAGATCATCGAAGCGGAGGACCTCAAAGCCTGCGACGCAAACGGCTACAGCGACCCGTATGTGGTGCTCGGTGACGAGTATCAGAAGCGCCTCGCCAAAACGAGGATTATCTACAGGAATCTGAATCCGCGATGGGATGAGTCCGTCGATATCACCGTTCAGGGTCCTCTCAATCTCATCGCCACGATTTGGGACTATGATACGTTCGGGGACCACGACTTTGTCGGAAGGACATCGCTTAAGCTGGACCCACTCCACTTTAGTGATTACCTGCCCCGAGAGTTCTGGCTGGACCTTGACACTCAAGGCCGTCTTCTAGTGCGCGTCAGCATGGAAGGCGAGAGAGATGACATCCAGTTCTCCTTCGGAAAGGCCTTCCGGCATTTGAAGCGCACAGAGCGAGACATGGTCCGCAAGATTACCGGAAAGGTAACGCTTCACACACACACACCCTCCTCGCCTTATTCTCAATGTCTTCTAGTATCGCTAACAAGCATGGGCTCAATACAGCTTACATCCTATATTGATGCGACACTCTCACGAGAGACTCTTCGTAACTTAGCAAAGACTGGAGGTATCGGCGCATCGGTCACAAGCCTCTGGAAGAAGCGCGTGTCCGAGGTCCCGGCCTTGAGGCGTGAAGACATAGAAGGCGCACTGGAAATGCTTCTCGAGTACTTTAACGATAACTTCGCTATCATGAAGCTGACCCTAACCGACGCGACCATGATTGCCGTCATGACCCGGCTGTGGAAAGAAGTTCTCATGGCCATCGAGGGTCTTCTTGTCCCACCCCTTTCGGATAAGCCATCGACTCAGAAGCCGCTCAATCAACGTGAGCTCGATATTGTGTACCAGTGGTTACAGATTCTCCTTGAGTTCTTCAATGCCAGGGACGCGCAGAGCGGCGAGCAGTTGGGAGTTCCGATTGACGTTTTGAAGTCGCCTAAGTGGCATGAGCTGGCATCGCTCAACTTCTTCTATAACGAGGATACTAATAATTTGATTCGAGAGTCGGAGAGGATGGCAGCCGCGACGGCGCAGCGGGCCCAAGCAATGATACGGCAACAAGCACACTCTAGCCACCGCCTCTCGGCGCCGGCATCGTTGGGTGCTTCGTTTGGCGGAGCTGGAGCATTTGCTAGCATGGGCACGATTCGACGCGGCAAGAGCATCATGATGAGCCGCAACCTAGGCACGATGAGGAAAGCGAAGGAAGAGCGACGCAAGGACGCACAGGCGGACCCTAACGATGATATGATCCTCCGTATTCTCCGCATGCGTCCCGAAGCGGCGGGTTATCTCAAGGACCGCCACCGGCAAAAGGAGCGGCAGGCTGCTGCTTCGGCCGCTGCACTCATTGTTAAGAACAGTGTTGGCCAGGGCTGGAATGCTGGCGGCGGCGGTGGTCCCTCGGCCTTCGGAAGGAATAACCTTCCCCTCCGTTAAAGGCTACTGAGTTTCATGGACCAAAACCGCACTTCGTCCTACGCTTTCATGTTTAGGAAAGCAGAAGGTCATTTCTGTGTGCGGTCCGTATCATTTACGCCCTTTTTTTTTTCTATTTTGTTTTTGTGGAGGGCTTTGAACTAGGCCGGACTTACAACAGTTCTAGGACGAAAGGGGGGATGCAGCCAGGATGATATATAACCCAAAAAAAAGGCATAAGTTGCCTCAGATTTGTACGAGTCTAGCATCCTACTCAAACCGTTTAAGGAATCTGTTGGAGTCTGGAATGAGGGAGTTTGGCGGGAGGTTTTTGCAAGGTAGTTCTCATACGACTAATGACTACGGATACCCATTTCAATGGAGCATGCACAACAACATTGATATCTCGTCCCGTCTGTGTGAAGCCGAGGAGCTTGGAAGAGGTTCCCTAGTGCCCCCTGATATCCGGTGTATATGTGCCCCGCCAGACTAGACAAGCTTGGCTGCAGGGGCTCTTTTGGTAGCTCAGAACGTTATGGACACACCAATGCCGGGCAATGTTCTCGAAGGCCGTGGTGAAGGTTTCTTGAAGGCAACAATTTGCCGATCGGATGAACTAAGTAAGGGTGATGGCGTGGGGCCCGTCCCCAAGACACGGTGGATGTTGCTACCCCAGCACAGTTCTGTTCTTCTTCGAGAGGCGAGAAGCCTAAAGTCTCTCTCCGCCTTCCACCGAACCACGTTCGCGAAGCAGCCTCGTTTACAAACCCGATGACGCAGAGGCTCGTAAATTCGGAGCTACCAGGAGCCTATACTAGGAGATCGCTATCCGAAGTAGCCCTCGTGGAAATCTCCCCCTATATATTCTATGCAAAATGTGTATATTACTGGCATGTGGAGGGACTAACTGGCTGTTGCCTGGAATAATACGCATATTTACATCAATATACGTGGTGATGTGGTGTATTTCCCGATAAACTTGCCTTTCCAGGGTTTCCCCAAAACTCTTTTCTTCTTTTGATTTTCCCGCCTCGCCTCTTAGTGTAAAGTTTCCTATTTAGAATCCGTTCTGCGCGTAGTCTAGACATCTCCGGGCCGACATCAATGATTGTTTCACCATCACATCTTAGACTTCATACATGAGTTTAATATGAAATCCGTTATTGCGGGTTCCGCCTCTTGATTGGTCTGCTTGATCCTTTCGTGGGGGGGGCATCTTGACCGGCGTAAAAGCTGAACCAAGCACCGTGGATTCCCCCATCTCGATCTCTTTGTGCCGAGTTTGCCGCCCGCCTGTTGGAGGAGAAACTTCTTGTGGCTCTCTGCTGAGTATTCCTTCGTTCCGCGTTGTTATCTCATCTGCCTAGAGTACCCCGTATCGTTCAACAACCTCGAGATGAATCGCGATTGACAAACCTAGAAGGGAGTTACACGTAGAATACGCTAATGGGTTTATTTTTTCAATATTCTCCTCTAAGTGTACTTCGTACTAGAGATATACGAAGCCATTTCGTGAAAATTAAGGGTCCAATCGCTGTTACGAACTGGACCAGACGAGCCTTGCCAGGTTCAATTTGATTGATGAATGGGTCGCGTATCAATTTGGTACCCATATTGATTGATCGATGGGAAGATGCTATTATACGAGCATCGAACTATTGCAAACAATGAAGTATTTTTAGAGATCCCCTTGGAGCACTTGGAGCACTAGAGCAGTCGCCTCTACGGTCAACCACGAACAGCTCTTTCGGCCCTATCCATCCATATCACCGTGATCCTTGCTGTCAGCTCGACCTGGACTTTGGTCCCCGTTCCACCACTTCGGAACCACAGAAACCTGCCCGTGTTAAAGCCGATATTCCAGGTCCCCTTCCGCCTAGAAGTACGAAGTAGTGTCATAATAGTATGTGAGTTTCCATAGTACCTTAAAATTTGGGTTCAGATAGCGCACTACAACCAAGATTTACTCCCCCGTACACACCAATTGATGTACGAAGTAAATTTGTCCTGGCGGATCCCCTCTTGAGGACTTCGACTAAATCTCCGATCGAGGACGGTCTGGTGGGGGGAAAAGGGGGAAGGCAACTTCAGATGCATTATTGATCCGCGAACGCCACGGTCCGTGTGCCCAATCTTCTTCTGCCACTCAAGAGGAGGAGGGCGGCTTCTTGGCTCGGTGCCCGTGTTAGATGCGTCTTGTTCGTTCTGTCGGAAGGCTCTGATTGTTACCAAGAAATGCGGGAAAGAGGAGGGGCGGAAAAAAAGTAAGTGTGCTCAATTATCTGGTTAGAAAAGACACACGACGATTGGATGTATCATATCGGCGAGAGCTTGGTAATGGCTTAGTCGCATCTGTAAATGCCCAACTGCAGGCGGTTTTGAGTGCTGATATCAAGACAGGTTCGGTTGCGAGTGCCATGGCTGGAGGCTGGAAACTGAGGCTCGTTGGATGCGAGGATTAGCCCAGACCGGGCTGGGATTTGGCCAAACTGCATCTCCTTCCACTTTACTTCATAGAGGCCATATATAATATAGATCTATCTTTTTCTGTACTTTCTTCTCATGCCGCAAACACCCTGGCCGCTTTCCTCCAGAGAAGAGCATCGGTTGTGGTCTCGAGCCAAGGCACTGTAGCAATCGTGCTCAGTAGCCGTTAATCCCCCAGCCTGGTGTTTTTAGGAAAATATCAATCAATTAATACGCTAGTCCCAAGGGACTATTCTCCGATTGGGGCCGTCAACAACCAGGGGCAGTCGGGATCTCAGCGCGAACAAGGCATCAATATACAGTTTATGAAGTACTTTGCAAAGTGTACCTCCTAACAGTTCAAGTCTCGATGCCCATCGATCCTTGGGCCCGTCTCGACGGGTTCCGTACTTTTGTCGACACTCTCGAGCGAGACAACACAATTGATCTAGTTGGTAAATGCAGGAGACGGACTGCGGGGCGCCCGTATTCAAGTACTCCGTACTTCGTAACTGTACAATTGTAAGGCCTCAATTCTGCTCCACACCAACACTCCACACCAACGCTGCATCAAATCCAAGACTGCAAAAACTAGGATTGAATTGACTTTGACAATGTCCCCAGCCAAGCCTATGTCTCACACCAGTGACGTCAATGGCATTGGGGGTTGCACCACTGGGATTGGATGATCCACTTAGGAGTAGCACTACGGGAAAGGAAGGGGGCAATCTGCATCATCGTTTGGGGCAATGATTGCCGACTGTATCGAAACCTGATCGTCAAATACTGTGTGCTCTGAGCTCTCTGAAACGAGGGCGGGTCCATCTGCAGTGTGTGCTGCGCTCATCTCATCCCCCCAAAGGCAAGGCTCAACGGTGTAAACTACAATTGAACTTGCACCCCTGCCAGGTATGCGAGATTCGAGAAACGATTGCCGCTCTTGCTCCTCTGCATGGCATGTGGCGATGTTGAGAGAAGTGCGGCTACTAAACTACCAAAGTCGTCAAAGTCGCCAAAATCACACGATAAAATGTTGAACCTCAGTGGCATGGTTGTGGCGGCGTCGGTAAATGGATAACCGAGAAATCAGCATTGAAGAAAATACGCATACTCCGTACTTCGTACAGATCCCGAAGCAGGTCAGCAGCGAGCTGCGGGAGGGGGAAAGACGTGGAGTAAAACAGCAATCAAGATTGACCAGCCATACCTCACCAGTCGCCCAAGGTCTTACATGAATGTACTGGGTATGTGTCCGCACTTGGACCTCTGCAGCCTGTACGACTTCGAGTCCTGATGCTGCGAGTGGGAAATGGCACAGCATATGCGACCTAGTCAGAGATGTCCAGCACATCACCAATTCAGGGAATAATTCAAATTGCATGCAAGGCTGGAGTCTCTCTCTGTTCTAATACTATACCAGGGTTTGAGATGTTATTTTGAGAGATCAGATCCACCACATGACCTATCTCCTGATAGGTACTAAATACGTATTTTCAAATATAAATTATTAGAGGATATACCTTCGTAAAACTTGATTTAAAATATACCCGGTGGCGGCGAGCATCTCTCGATTTAACATTTCAAACCCTGGTATAGGTTTATTTCTCAAACTGCCAAGCTAATGAACCTCATGGACCTTAGAGGAGACCAGCGATGATCGATTGATGTGTTGTGTGACGACAAGTCCACTTCGGCTAGACATGGTATACGGAGTAAACTACGAAAGGAGCGAAGACTCTCTCACCGCTCAGTTCAGCAATAGTTTAGTTCCATCACATCGCCAGGCTAAGCCTTCTCCCAAGTCCAAATCTAGGCTGCGAATCATCGCAGGCAGGAGGGGTTGATGCTATGATATGAGAAAGAGTGATCTGTGTCCTATTCATTGGGGGAAAATTGACATCTTGCTCTTCTTCCTCGTCTTGTTTTCTCGGAACTTGGGAATTCAAACGTTCGAACGGTACCTCTATTTCGTAAAGAACATACTGTCCCCCACCGCCTTCCTCTTTCCACGCCTCTCAAGAAGTAGCGCGACGCCGATCCTGGACGAAAACCTGGGGATGAGCACGGGACTTGAAGCGTGAAGTGTACCTGAACCTCGAGTGCGTGCGCTAGACCGGCTGCATCTGTTACATGTCACTGTGCGAGATTCATCGATGTATTACTTCGCACTCCCACAAGTCCCACGAGTCCCGCCCTTCTGCCTCCAATCGTCGAAGCCGCCAAGGGCGATGGCATCCGAGCTGGGCTTGGCTTCAGAACCTTGGGACCCTTGGGACCAAGATCAAAACGCCCATCCTCGTGATGCGTTCGGAGTACGAAGTAAGTTTAGTTCTCGTCGCGACGAGGAGTGCCTAGCCCTGCTACCACTAGCGATACTTCTTTGTAAGGCGATTGCCGTCGGTTCCTGCCCTGGCCACTAGCCCGAACTCGCGGGCTGGACGGGGTTTTTTCAGGTCGTTATTATTCGGTATTCGGAGGGCCAAGAGATTCCTGACAAGCGACGTTGCTACACCACTTCGCAGTCTCGTATGCACTCTTTATTCTGGGGAGGGGGATGGATGTATCCCAGAGGGTCCCAGACGCTAGCTGGCTGCCATGATTTGTTTGCGGTGCAGCGGCTCCCCCGCTCCGTTTTCATCAAGGCCTCTGCGATCTCACTCTTGCTCTACAACAGACCCGACCTACTTTCGTAGTCAAGGGCTACCATACTATGCCACCTTATATAAGTCGGACTATCGATGTCATGCTGCGAACCATCGGGCGAAAGGCAGAGCGGACTTTGGGAGGTAGTCTGCGTACGGTTGATGGAGCCTGAAGAACTTGCTCTACACAGGTAGAGTCGGCTGCGAATTCTCCCGAGGCGGAAGCGCGTCGGTTTTTCTTCGATTTATCTCTTCAGCGAGATTTAGGGACATACCGACGACCCATTTATATGGTCCACTTATATCTCAGTACGAAGTAAGTGCATTAATACCTCCAGGCTCTAGCCGTTCGAAGAAGAGCTGGGCTCTCGCTAAACGCCTCGATGGGATTTCCAGGTTAGGATGAAGGCTCCGCCTAAGCTTTAAAGTATTACGAAGTACTTGATACTTCGTACTACCTGTAGTATGAGGGTACCTCTACACGAAACCAGCAAATGTGATCAATGTCACCCTGTTCACTGGATTAGTTTGAGGAGATAGGCTGGGCGGGCTTGTAAACTTATCACCGACACATTGGCTGAAGATCTCCCAAGTTCGCCCCTCCTAACCAGCGACCTCGGTGTGTATTGGTGCTGGAACAGGAGCAGAATGAGCTTCTGCCATTGATTGACCCCATCCCCCAACTCTCGGGTGACTTGCTAAGTACTAATATTCACCCATTCTTACCTTTGTACAAGAATACGAAGTACTTATTAGCATATACACTACCAGTACAAGGCAGTCAATGCACCAAGCACAAAGTATTGATACTTTTGTGTGAAGTCTTGGCTGAACTACCTAAAATACTAAAATACCCAACCCCACTAAAGTCGAGGAATCAGACGCCAGGCGGATTGGCAGCTGTGGGCAGAGAAAGCCAAGTCATCTGGTTAGTTGGTTGGTACTTTTTTCTTCTTTTCTTTTCTTTTTTTCCTCCTTTTTTTTTTCCGGTATTATGTTCTATGATACTTCTTGTTTTTCTCCCTCCGCCTTTCCCTCTTTTTGGGTGTCCTGTATGATCATTGGTCCCCTTTCCCTTGTCCCTTTGCCCCTTGCCCCAAGCCCTTGGCTCCCTGGCTACGCTCCCCTCCTTTTCTCACTTAGCGAACCCTGATTGGCCCTCTTTGCACTTCGTACACAGGTACAAAGTACTACTCGAACTTTGCCCCATGTTCGGTACTTGTAGTCTTGTCGTTGTGCCTTCCACCGTCTGTTGCGACACGCCTGCCAATTTCTCCGTTCAAACCTTCGACCTCGACAAATTCGTAGGCGGTCTTTGGAGGAAGAACCCTTTGCTTTATTCACTTCGCTTTTTGTAACCCCTGTTTTGCATACAATTGTATCTACTATTTGTGCCTTCGCCTCGAACCCCTTGGGAGCAAATCCAAGAAGCAGCGCAGCCAATTCCCCCGCCCCTCATCCCTAAAGTGCTGCTACTGCTTAGCATGCCGCCTAGCCTGACTCTTTACTTGTGCTGAAACGGGTGCAAGATTGGATTGATCAATTCTGTCTCTACATCCCCCCAGCAAAACCCAGACAACAAAGCACGACTACACGCCTCCTTCCTCGAACACAACGAGCCGCCTTCGAGTTCCGACACCCCCTTTCCTCGTTATATTTCGCCGTATATCGTTATTTTCTTGGTGTTTCGATTGAATCCTCCAACGCCGTCTTCATCGGCGCCATGGTCGACGACGGCGCGTTAGCCGCCGCGGCGGCCTTCGTCCAATCGCTGGCTATTGACAGTAGCCATCTCGACCCTCTTCCATCCGATTATCAATATGACTTCAAGCTCACCGGCCGCGAGACACCCGGGAAGCGTGCCCTCGAGCAAGAGCTAGCCAAAGTAGCAATTAGAATCCAACTACTAGAAGATCGGGCTCGCGCCGCATCCGCGTTCCCCGACACTCCAAATGAGACTTCAGACTCCGTCTTTGGCGATGACTCGGGTTCCTCGCTATCGACAAGCAGTCGGCCTCCCAGGCCCGTCGACTGCAAACAAGGTAGCTCGGACGATTCCTGCATTATGGCTGGCCGGCTGACCGAAGATGCCCTCGAAGGCTTGCAAGGTTTGCAAGAACATGTCAAGGACCAGTCGAAGCTGATCCTTCACCAACGTCAAGAACTCGATGGCATCGGTGCCAAGCTGTCGGAGCAAAAACAAATGACCGAAAAGGCCATCGCCGCTATTGAAAGGGAGCGTGTCGCGGCTCTCGAACGGGAGCTATGGAAACACCAAAAGGCCAATGAGGCCTTCCAAAAGGCACTCCGAGAGATTGGCGAAATCGTTACTGCTGTGGCCCGTGGAGACCTTTCGAAGAAGGTTCGCATGAACTCGGTAGAGATGGACCCCGAAATCACCACCTTTAAACGAACTATCAATACCATGATGGACCAACTGCAAGTCTTCGCTAGCGAAGTGTCGAGAGTTGCGCGAGAGGTCGGAACTGAGGGTTTACTTGGCGGACAAGCTCGCATCGATGGTGTCGATGGCACCTGGAAGGAACTTACAGATAATGGTACAAAACCTGCCCTTTTTCTGAGTCGACAGGTCTTCATTTTGTACTGGTGTTGTGGGATGATCATACTGACGAGAGTTTGTAGTGAATGTCATGGCCCAGAATCTCACTGACCAAGGTATGTTTACTTCTTTTAAACTCCCAGACTCCTGCTGATCCACTCCTCCCTCGATGCAAGTTGAAGCTAACAATACCCCGTCGTTTAGTGCGAGAGATTGCATCCGTTACCACTGCCGTTGCCCACGGTGACCTGACGAAGAAGATCGAGCGACCCGCAAAGGGAGAAATTCTCCAACTCCAGCAAACGATTAATACCATGGTGGATCAACTGAGGACCTTTGCCGCCGAAGTCACTCGCGTCGCCCGTGATGTCGGAACAGAAGGTATGCTGGGAGGTCAGGCCGATGTTGAAGGTGTGAAGGGCATGTGGAACGACTTGACCGTCAATGTCAACGCCATGGCCAACAACTTGACGACACAAGTCCGAGATATTATCAACGTCACTACCGCCGTCGCTAAGGGTGATCTGACGCAAAAGGTGCAAGCCGATTGCCGAGGTGAAATCTTTGAGCTCAAGTCCACTATCAACTCCATGGTAGACCAACTGCAGCAATTCGCACGAGAAGTAACAAAGATCGCCTGGGAGGTCGGTACCGAAGGTCGACTCGGTGGTCAAGCCACAGTCCACGACGTCGAAGGTACCTGGAGGGATCTGACGGAGAACGTCAATGGCATGGCCATGAATCTGACAACCCAAGTGCGAGAAATCGCAAACGTCACATCTGCCGTCGCGAAGGGGGACCTTTCAAAGAAGATTTCCGTTCCCGTGAAGGGAGAGATTCTGGACCTGAAGAACACTATCAACACCATGGTTGACCGCCTTGGCACCTTCGCCTTCGAGGTCAGCAAAGTGGCGAGAGAAGTAGGCACGGATGGTACTCTTGGTGGTCAGGCTCAGGTCGAGAATGTCGAGGGTAAATGGAAGGACCTAACCGAAAACGTCAACACCATGGCTTCCAATTTGACGGTTCAGGTGAGAAACTAATGTTTGAAGTCGGGTTTACCATCATGGCACGGGTTTTTAACTAGCATGGTTCTGTTCTAGGTCCGAAGCATTTCCGAAGTCACGCAGGCTATTGCCAATGGCGACATGAGCCGAAAGATCAAGGTTGAAGCCCAGGGTGAAATCCAAGTCTTGAAGCAGACCATCAATGACATGGTGGATCGTCTTTCCAACTTCTGTAACGAAGTCCAAAGAGTCGCGAAGGATGTCGGTGTTGACGGCAAGATGGGTGCTCAGGCTAATATCCTCGGTCTGGAGGGTCGATGGAAGGAGATCACCACGGACGTGAATACCATGGCTAGCAATCTGGTAAGAGCCGACATGTCCTACTTACTGAAGATACAATACGGACTTGACTGCCCGTGTGTGAAATAGGGCCCATTGCTGACACGCAGGTTGCTTTTAGACAACGCAAGTGCGAGCCTTCTCCGACATTACAAACCTTGCTACCGACGGCGACTTTACAAAGCTTGTCGATGTCGAAGCCTCTGGAGAGATGGACGAGCTCAAGAGGAAGATCAATCTGATGGTGTCAAAACTCCGAGAAAGTATCCAACGTAATACCCAGGCGAGGGAGGCGGCTGAATTGGCCAACAAGACGAAATCCGAATTCCTGGCGAACATGTCCCACGAGATCCGAACACCGATGAACGGTATCATTGGAATGACACAGTTGACCCTTGACACCGACTTAACACAGTACCAGCGCGAGATGCTTAATATTGTCCACAATCTTGCCAACAGCTTACTAACGATTATCGACGATATTCTGGATCTTTCCAAGATCGAGGCGAGGAGGATGGTCCTCGAGGAGATTCCGTTTACCTTACGTGGCACCGTCTTTAACGCACTTAAGACTTTAGCGGTCAAGGCGAACGAGAAGTTCTTAGATTTGACGTACAAGGTAGACAGCTCGGTACCGGACCACCTCATTGGCGATTCTTTCCGTCTCCGCCAAGTCATCCTCAACCTCGTCGGGAATGCTATCAAGTTCACCGAGGAAGGTGAAGTTAGCCTTACCATCCGGAAGTATAAATCAGAGACGCGCAAGGGCGAATACATGATCGAATTTGTCGTCACTGACACGGGCATCGGTATTGCTCCGGATAAACTCGATCTGATCTTCGATACATTCCAACAAGCCGATGGTTCAATGACCCGGAAGTTTGGTGGAACTGGTTTGGGCTTGTCCATTTCGAAGCGTCTCGTCAACCTCATGGGCGGCGACTTATGGGTGGACAGCAAGTTCGGTACCGGAAGCGAGTTCCACTTTACCTGTAGAGTCCGAGTTGCTCCTGAAGATTCGGTCTCCAGGATGGACTTCAGCCAATATCGTGGACACCAGGTTCTCTTTGTCGACAAGGCGCAGACGAACTTCGGTCCCAGAATCAAGGATATGTTGGAGGAGATAGAACTGGTACCCGTCGTTGTGAAGTCGGAAGAGAGTCAGTCTATTTCGTCGATGAAGGGCCAGGCAAAGATGCCGTACGATGTGATACTTGTCGACTCGATAGACACCGCCCGGAACCTACGGGCCGTCGACGACTTCAAGTACCTACCGATTGTCCTCCTTGCTCCCGTTGTTCATGTCAGTCTAAAGTCGTGCTTGGATCTCGGAATCACGTCCTACATGACGACCCCGTGCACAACGACCGATCTAGGCAATGCTATGATTCCAGCATTGGAGAACCGCGCCACACCCTCGATTGCCGACACGACCAAGTCATTTGAAATTCTACTAGCGGAAGATAACACAGTCAATCAGCGTCTCGCGGTTAAGATCCTCGAGAACTACCATCATGTTGTTACAGTGGTAGGTAACGGTCTCGAAGCTGTCGAGGCTGTAAAGAATAGGAAATTCGATGTTATTCTCATGGACGTGCAGATGCCTATTATGGTATGGATACCTACCCTTTCCGATCCCATTCCCATCCCCATACCCACACTCAACACTCACCCCAAAACCAAACAAAAAGATCAACGTCAACTAATCTCTCCAAACACAGGGAGGATTTGAGGCTACGGAGAAGATTCGAGATTATGAGAGAATACGAGGCGGCTATCGCACTCCGATCATCGCGCTCACGGCTCACGCTATGATGGGTGACCGTGAGAAGTGCATTCAAGCACAGATGGATGAGTACCTATCCAAACCGCTCCAGCCCACCCACTTGATCCAAACCATCTTCAAGTGCGCAACCCTAGGCTGTGAACTCCTTGAGAAGAACCGGGAACGTGAGCTCAACCGGCAGGCGGAGACGGTAGAAGCAGCCAAGCACGGCCTCTCTCACAGGCCATCTCTTGAGTCAAGAGCCTTCGCATCGACGGAGTCTGCCAAGAAGGGAGCTAGTGCCGCCGCGGCTTCGGCCACTTCAGATGACGCCTTAGCAAGGGTAAGCAAGGCCGCCGCTTCTCAAACATCGCGATTTTCGAACAGGGGTTGCTGATACTGTTCCCATTTAGCACTACATGCGGTCTCAGGGCAGATAGTCCCGAGTATCATTCTATTAGCGCCATCATGCTCGATGAGACACCGATGGCAGCCAAGCGCTTCCTTGCTCTTGCTCTCGACCTTGCCATTTTCTGGCTCTTTTCTCCGACGAGTGATCTCGAACGACCAATACCCCCACTCTTCCTCCCGTTGCCTATATGGTCTTACACCACTGAGGCCTGGCAACATCTTATCACTCGGTCATATTTAGTGTTCACTGGATGATGAAACATCTGATGCGGATATACGGATGATTTTCTGGTTTAAAGCGTTGTGGGCGTCTCTATATACCTAACTAACCCTTGTTTACCACGGCTTTTCATAAGTTGTCGCTTTTGGAAATCTCATTTGCACGCATATCCTTGTATTTTTTTTTGCCGCAGGGAAGGGGCGCATTTATACTGCTTTCTTTTTTATTCTTGTTTTGGAAATACGGGATGAAGCCTGTACTCCTTTCATCAAGCCGAGGCGCAGATCTCGACCTCGTGAAAGGCGAGGCAGGGCTTTGGATTGACGCAAGCAGATGAGCAAAAAGGACCCATCATAGGCATTTCATGTTTGGATGTTTTCTTCCTCTTTTATTGGTTTACCTTTTTCACGTTTCATTATCCTCTACACACGCTTGTTTCTAATGTCTTTTTTTTCTTCTTCTCTTGGACCAGGCTACGGGGACGGTGGATACGGTGTTTTGGTTGTTGATTTGAACTTTTGCGACGTATCATGTTCAGGATATTATTTTTTTTTTTTTTTTGTTTGCTAAAGAGCGAAAATTGGCAAATGAAAACAGTTAATTCATCTTATACTTTTTACATTTCTTACTTCCCGGATCTTGAGATATAAAATATCTCTGTTGGTTTATCGGGGTTTTAGTTGGGGTTTATGGAGATCGATTGATCTGTTTCTTAGCTGATTTGGACCTTCATATTGTCGCGGTTACCACCTTAGGGGTTACTGCGCATGCGGAGCTGGTCGAATTTCCAATCGCAAGAAGCCAAGAATACGCATGTATCACAGCTCTCGGTACCATTCATCTCGTCTTTCCTATAAACCCAAGCGCGTTTCTCTTGACGAGACTCGATACAGAGAGAAATTCACGAGAGAAGAAGTCTAGACTCGCACGAAAGAAGCAAAGATGGAATAACAAAAGGTATGAGATATCAAAGCTGAATCCTCCACCGTCCCAAATGTCACTGTTTCTCCTCCTCCTCCACTGATGAGCTGCCAGGAGGCGCACGCCCGTCGACATCGCCCTGGTCGGAATTTACGCCCCTCTCCTCAGCATCAGGGATCTCGGCGGCGGCGAGGATGGCATCTAGTTTGGACTCTAGGGCGGTTAAGCTAGCCTCGAGAAGGGACGCTGTTTGTTCGCCTCTGCAGAAACCCCCGTCGCCAACGTGTTAGTGCATCTGGTGCATTTTAATTTGGGGAGAGAAGGGCTTCGATAGGAGAGAAGGATGATGTTGGCAATAGTCACTTTGGGCAACACGAAAAGGGAAAGGGGAAGGAAGAAAAGGGAAGAAAGAAGAATCAATACCTGGCGATATCCTCGAATGCCTGGAGGTTATCGGGAGCTTAGCATCAGCACGATGTATATTAAATGGCAACTGTAGGCTCTGGCAGGGTGCAGTGGTAATGGGAAAGGTCTCCCAGTCTCCCAGTCTCCGCCAGCGAGCCGCAGCGGGGTTCGGTGATCCATCCCGCCAGCACTAACTAGGGCCTAGTTGATGCTATCATCAAAGCAAGTGGAAGAAGGAAGAGTATAGGGGTCTTCGAGCCACGGGAACAGACTCTAGCTTCCAGAGGGAGGAGATGAAATGGAAGAGCCCGCGTAGTCGACAGGAAAAAAGGGGGGGGGGGGGGGGGGCAACAGAAAGACAGAAAGACATTCGAGATGCAACAGCAATGACTTACCCGTTTCAGCTCACCGGCTACATAGGCGGTAGGGTCTGCGCTCGGCGGTATCTCTGGGTTGGTTGACGAGGCTGGGGGTACGTCGTTGGACTCCTCGTTGGACGCCATCGTTGACAGCAGGAAAAAAGGACAGGGGGGAAAATGGTGTTGCCTGCAAAGGACCAATCCCCGCACAGCGCAGTAGTCTAGAACGAGAAAGTCTCGGTGATAAGAGAACTTGAGAAAATGTGGTGGCAATCAGTCTAGTACTTAGAAGAGTCGGATCGGGAATTAAGAACTGGGCACGGCAGGGTTGCGGGTGCGCTCTACGAAGTTCTACGGAGGGATGACAGAAAACAGACAGCCTGGCAGGACAGAGGGAGAAGGGAAATACACTAGCACAGGCAGCAGCCAGTTGGGGGCAGCGTCATCATCATATGGCGTTGAGGGGAAACTGGACCTTGCTGGCGGGGATTTGGAGCTTGCCGTGGTTTTGAGGGCAAAAATTGTACGAGGCTAACGGCTCTGGTGCTGAGGGACAGAGTATTGATCAATCAAATATGTTCTAACCAAGGGACCAACCTTTGAGGTTAGATGGATCATGGCTAGATTGATGGATTGGGGGAACCAAGAGGTTGGGAACAATTGAACTCGACTTGTCGGGGTCCTAATGGATCAATACGTAATGTGTTGGACCGAATCTTGATTGATGATGGTTCTTTTCCTGTTTCCGTTCCCCCCTTCAAGAATTGACTTCAAGAATTGACTCGCAGTTCCACGACGAAGCCAGCAAAGTCGCCAAATGATGGAAGCATGTGCGTTGACGATTTCAAGTTTCAAGGCATCAATGATCAATGCAACGCACCTTGACTACTTCGTAGCTTGGGTGATTCAGCCATTTCACGAAATGCCAACCTCAACCTTAGTCATCCTGAATGGGTCAGAGGTACGACAGGACACAACAGAACGCACCCACCAACACAATTACAACTCAAAATGTTCTCTGTCATTGTTCACAGAGAACATTGACCGGACCAAATGCTGAGGGCGGCTTGGATTTGCCTTTGTAGTACGCATACATTTGATACCAGGTCCGGAATCACTTGATATCTCTGCTTCCACCCGAATTGTCTCGACTATTTGCGGTCCCTCGATCACACATCACACCGAGACGTAGACACCATCACAACAACTCGGCTATAGTTTACACACACTTCGTAGTGTATGCGTACAGAGTACGAGTGGCGGAATGGAGGCGGACATATGGACTCCGTATGCATCGACGTTATAAACTAGGCATGCATGCAACCCCACGCCAAGTTTCTAAGATTATGTATATCGTCAATTTGATATATGTACGAAGTACCTGCGAAATGGCATCTACAGTGTACTGCACTCCCTTGTACCCTTCGCAATCAACGGCCAGTGATGCGTTATCAATATCAAATGGCAGCTCGGTGATCTGATGATACCGCTTCATTGTTGGATTGTTGGGGACGAGAAAAGTGTGAGGGTACGGAGTACCTCTTATACGAGGTACAAAGTATTCGACAGTATCAGTATGTACGGACCCCCATTGCTCGATCCGTTGGCCAAATCGAATGAAGCTGTGATGAGCTTGGGAACTTGTACTTCGTAATCTTCGGCATGAGCGTGAGGGTGTACTTGTATGCGTTACTTCGTGCCGGTCATTCCATGTCTGTCTTATTGTGATACCGGTGTGCTAATAACCCTCGAGCTCAAGGATTCTCCCAGCCAGCAGTCCAGATCAAGACAACAATGGACAGGGTGACAGGGTGCTTACCGATATGGCGGGTGATCGCTCGGGAGACTCCATGCTAAACTAGACTGCCTATGGTCTAGTGTAGCGTGTACCCAGAGAATATCTATCTGCCTTTGTACCTGTGTAGTTTAGATTTAATCTAGTTTACGCAACATCAAATTGATCAGTAGATCTGAGATCCTACATATGTGATCCCTCACAAGGTGGCTTTTTCGTACTGGGCATTTTGACTTCATGCTAACGCGCGATGGTGGCCCACGTTGCCATTATCGAAGCAGGAATGGGAATGCAGATTGATCTACCTTTGTAAATCTATTGGTTGCCTCGAGGAACGGAATTCGCGACATTTGTACTGTTACGATAGCCATGCCATTCAATAATCAATGATCAATATGACGTCCCAAGCTGCTAAGTCCGACACAACTACTACACGAGTACGCTCGTTGACGCTGTAGCTTTATATGTATCGATTCCTTTTCAGGTATGATACATAAATCGGTCTTGAGCATTCCCCATTCACTAGTGTGTGACTAGTACCGTGACGACTGACGACTGACGACTGACGACTGACGACTGACGACCTGGAGCATAATGGCATAATATGTGCCGAATGCGTGCTCGACCTCTCTCTCCTAGACTTCAAGCGGCTGGTGGACGAACCCCCAGAAACGTCGTGGCACATGAAATAGACCTGAAAACTCATATTCATAGGACACACTTGATCAATGATCAATGCGGACTTGGATGCACCTCCGCATAGACGTCTACGCCTACACGCACCTACATATGTCAATAACCAATGCGGAAGTGATGAAAATTTCCAGAAGCAGGATGCTCCCCAATTCGGTCAAGCCCAGTTTGCGTCGACATCAACTCGCCATTCATAGGCAGATCCCTTTCTCGTAGTCACGAGAAGGAGGGCATCAACGGAACGGCCGAGAACTCACCCATTACGTGCGCTTATGTTTTCCGAATCCCAAGGACCCTTTCCTCGGTACAAGGAAACGTCTAGATGCTTGGAAAGAATTATAACTCGAGGCGCGCAAATATCGATTGCCCCGAAACAAGTTGGCCGGGGGCTTAGGGGGATAATGTAGCCATGAAAGGGAGTTGAACTATTGTTGCTTCTCGTCAACGTCAACGTCAACGTCAACGTCAACATCGAGATCAGGATCAAGTTCAAAGGGATTAAGACAAGGTAGAAGGATGAGGATGGACGTAGACGATCGCTGATCGAATCAAATCGATGGCTAGAGTTGCATTGACGTGTTCTCGGCTGCTTATGGCGTAGATATCATCTAAAGTAACTTGCTGCTATATTACATTAGCTCCTAATGGTCCCTCCCAGCTCACTTGCTGGCTCACTTACCGCCCTTCTTTCCTCGAGCCTCAAGCCCACTTTTGCCTACGAAGGAGTTATAGAGTTATACGAAGTACGACTACGCAACCGGGCCTTGTTAGGGCGTGAAGCTTGTTAAATCTTCCCAACTCGTAACGAGGTGCTTATCGGGAGTGCCGACAGGAGTAAGGGATAGTAAGCCCAAGGAAAGACGGAGCTGATATACATGTACATCGAAGTGGAAGAACGGTGAGAAGGAGAGAAGGCCAGAAGCAAGCCATCGACTAAGTTGGGAAGAGGGTGAGCCTTAGATTCGTTGATGGGAAGGCCAAGGGAAAGAGTGAGCAGCAATGAGCAATGAAGCTACCGCTGCAGTCGAGAGTCGGGGAGCAGTCTCTGGTTGAATTTGATTGGCGTTCGCAAGAGCTGAATGCTCCCCCACCGTCCCCTCCCCTTTCTTGATCGTCATCCTCATCTGGTCAATATCAATCGCGGCCTAGCTGTGTCCATCTCGGCCCTAACATTGCACGGTCGCTTTCCGCTCTCCGGGAGCAAAGCGCCGTCCCGTTCACCAACGTGTCTAACTT
Organism: Scedosporium boydii; assembly: GCA_002221725.1. NCBI lineage: Eukaryota > Fungi > Ascomycota > Sordariomycetes > Microascales > Microascaceae > Scedosporium > Scedosporium boydii. Next base: position 331,412 of record NJFT01000015.1, read on the forward strand.
CCGCTCCCTCGTCCTGCACTCCTCCGGCCCACTACTTGCGTACTCCTCCACTCGACTCCTCCACCCCTCCACACCACCTGAAGCTAGTCTTAAGGGATGATGGAACTGGCCCACGTTGGAGATGGGCTATCTCTACTTCGTACAAAGGTATCCAGAATCAGGGATTAGAAACGTCAAGGGGAACATTGAAGTTAGGACGACCCGTACCTTCGCACTTATTTCCGCTCCCCAGACTTGTTGATCCCCCTCCCTTGTCTTCTCTCTTCGTCCCTTGTTTCTTCCCCCTGTCATTTTCCTCTCTTCTGGAAACCTTTGCCTCCTCGTGCATCCTTGCATCTTTGCATCTGTGCATCTTTCCATCTTTGCACCTTTGCATCGCTTCGTCACTCGCTCATCTTCCTACTTTCGATCGCTTCCTTTTTCCGTCTCCCAATCAAAGATTCTTTCCACACACGCCTTCGACCTGCCATCTATGAGTCGCATGTTGGTCTAGCCATCAAATTGTGATTAAGGGAACTCTCCCAGGCGCTGTTATCAGGCCTACACGCATCCTAATCCATACTTGGCACTGGTTGCTTTTAGTCACTAGCCATCTCTGTCTGGTCCTTTCCAAGCAGGGTTCTTCCACATATCATCATCGCGCCCTACTTACATCAAGTTACTCTTCGAGCCCTTCCCCCGATATACCGTGTCGGAGCCCTCTAGATTCCTCACGCACCTGCCTATGCCCGGGGCGAAGCTAAGCTTGAAGAATGGTCGTCTGATGAGCACACGACTTGTTCATTTTCATGGCTCAATTTTTCTCTAATCACCCAAATGTCGCCGCTCCTCGAGCAATATTGTGCCGCTTTGGCTAACACGTTCAGCAAATCGACGAAGTGAGATTAACCAGGATCGTGGATCATACAAACGCGCCGTCCGACTGTTACCCGCTGCCATCACCTCTCTTGCGACCAAGAATCTATCGAGAGCAAACTAAAACAGCAACTATTGTGTGCACGATGCAGGAGCTGACCGAAATCCTTTCCGGCCTGGGAATGTCCCAGTATCTGGGATCCTTCATGGAAGAAGGATTTGACTCTTGGGATACAATCCTTGACATTACTGAGTCAGACCTGTACGTATGCCAATATGAACTGCGACCGTTCCACCTATAGAGATCTAGTAGGTGTGAAAAGTCTGTCCCTTGGAATCGGATAGCTAACTTTATGGTCTCGGTATGGTATATAGCGATGCACTTGGGGTCAAACTTGGCCACCGTCGGGTAAGTACCGATGATCAGGCAGTTGTACTTCGTGTAGTTGGAAAACTGGCACAGACTGGGAGAGGTGTTTACGACGGAATCGCCATTAACATTCATTTCTGAGACTATTTATAGAAACTTCAACGAAGAATCGCCGAAACTCGAAGGATTTCCCCCCCTGTGGCACTACCACCATGGATGAACAAGGAGACCAAGTCGGATTCGTCAAGACCAACGCCAAACGGGCCGGAGCCTGTTCTAGATCGTGAAGGAGTTGTGGTAAAGAGGAAATATCGCAGACATCCTAAAGTGAGTTATCCTGAGTTCCCTTTTCACCTTGATGATATAGTAGTTGTAAACTTCCAGCCACTCACCGACTATGTATATAGCCCGATAGGAATGCGCCAGAGAAACCACCTTCAGCTTATGTGGTATTTTCTAACAGTAGGTTCCTTAGATGACGCAAATTTAAGAAGACAACTCTGTATCTTCTTTTCGGGGGGATTGTCCTGCTGCGTCGAGGCTGGCTTGGCTAACACAATGTGTTTTACTCCTTAGTTATTCGAGAAGGCCTCAAGGGGCAAAATCTGTCTTTCACCGAGATCGCCAAACTGGTGGGAGAGAGCTGGAAAAATCTCCCCCACGAAGAGAAAGAGATCCTGGAAACGCAGGCACAAAGGGCCAAGGAGAAGTACAGCTGCGAATTTGCAAAGTATAAGAAGACTCCCGAGTACCAGAAGTACTCCCGATACTTACAGGAGTTCAAAAAGAAGCAACAGAAAAGTAGCAAAGGCCAAGGCGATGATACGCAGAGAAAGGTGGAGGCAAATCTACCGCCGGGGCAGTCGATGTTGGTAGCAGGAAATGATGCTTGGAGGCAACAGCGCCCGGGCCCAGGTCCTGCTCAAAGCCGTTGTGGAGGCATCTTGATAGACGGCGCCGCCCACCGAAGCGGAAGGAGTAGCATCAGCGTTGGAAGTAATGGAACAGGCAGCGGCAGCGTCTACACGACGCGGGGAACGTCTCCAAGCAGCTCGAGGCCACGAAGCGGGTCTTTCGATACATCAGTGGAATATTTGTGTTCTACTGCAAGTTGGACCATTACACCGGGCAACGACGCCGTGGCAAATAACGTTCCTCTTTCTTCCCATGCGACAACGGGTACTGGCTCTCCGGGGAAAGAGGTGCCTGCTCCCGGGAATATCGAGACAGCCAAGCCGCAAGCTCTTCCCCCCCTATCCGATATAATTGATAGCCGGATGACGACCCCAAGACTTGATAGGGTCGACTTGGGTCCGCACCTGGGCGACCGATATAACCGGAACGGGACCTGGGGATTGGCCGCGACGATGCCTACAACTGGGGCGTCTGCTATGCGACGTGGAACTTGGCCGGACACAAGAGGGAGCCCAGAATTATACAGTACTGGTTCTGGCCCTAAAAGGGACGCCGGATTCCCCATCAGGCCATTACCATCCAACAATCTCGCTCCGCCAATGTATCAATAGGCCCTTTGCGTCTCGGAGAACTGCGATTAAGCCCTGGGCTGGTCGAATTGAGAATCAACTTCATCGTTGTGTCTTCGTCTTGCACGAGTGGCCTAAAAAGGGGGGGGGGGGACGAGATGTGGACTCGACGACGACGGACACACAGCCGGCCACAAGATCGTGCGTATCATATACTCTTTTTGCCCTCGCTTTTTGCAGACGAAAAACGAACTTACGAGTTTGCTTCCCTAAAATGGGGGAAAAAAAAAGTTTGAAAAAAAAGAATGAGAATGAGAATCGCGGTAATTTAAGACGCGGCTTCTTAGAAGGACATGCATTTTGAGCAAAGGGGGTTGAAAACATGTCATTGTAATCCAAAAAGGCTGGAAATCCCTAATTTGATCTGTGAATGGTTGGTTTTTGAACCTTGGAGAGAACTCGGCTTCGAACATGAGAAGGTGCTGGGCTCCTACAGAGTTTGCTTTTCTTCCATCGGGCGGATTTTGATATAATCTGTAATACATCTCGACAATCTCGACAAGCACTGATATGACCACCATCCGGAAGCCTTAACGCTTTCGGGTTAACCGACTATAGCTTTCGACTTTGACTGTGTGTTGCCCCCCTGAGTTAGAAGTTCTATTGGATATTGATCCGACAGCACGACGAGAAACTCTTCGTGTACAAAGAGATATGACACAAAAACGCAATGCAATTAAAAAGTCGTCTCAAATCAAAACTGATTTATACAGAGTCCAGCCTGCCCAAACCCGAAACTCCCAGTCATCCCAAACTCACAGCCTCGTCAGATCATGTCCCTGTTTCCTATTTTTGCAATTAACCAGCCTCCTTTCTCATAATTAGTCACCGCCCGCCGTAATCTCAGCCGTCCAATCCTTCTTGATGTCGAGCTCCGTCAACTCAGGAGTCTTGCTGATGACAAGCCCCTTTTCGTTGGCCAAGTGCAGCAGGCAGATGAAGCAGTAGCTCGTCGAGATGTCGTTCATGGCCTGCTTGGGATACACTGATTGGAGGTTGTTGACCACATCGGTGAACTTGAGCGTCGCGTCGGCTGAGGCCTTTGCGTCCAAGGGGAGAGGATCGTTGGATGAGGGTGGTGGTGTGGGGAGTCGTGAGGAGTCGGGATCGTGGGTCTTGTTAAGGCCGTGTTAGCTTTCCTCTTGTCCTCATAACGGCTGCTAAAAAATAAAAAGGAAGAAAATGCAAGGAATTTTGCGAGGGGGAAACGTACATTCTTGAGGCTTTCAAAGCCCATACCCTTCCAAATCTCCTCCTTCAACCTCCTGACATCGACCTTCTTGGCTACGCGCGCATACTGCACATACTCTGGCCTTACCCTCCTCGTCTGCGTCACCAGGGTAGTGCCAAACGGTCCAACAGTCGGGCCCATGAGTGTCTCCCCGTTAAACGCCGCGGTGAGACCCACGCCCTCCGTCATACCAGGCGCCAGGTCAGCACCAGGCGAGAAGTGCTCGCGGGCGTCAGCGAACTCGAGGTCGTCATCATCGTCATCCAAGCCCCCAGCGAAAGGCAGGTCGTCCTGGAAGAAGTTGGCGTCGTAGTCGCCCTGGGGTAGCGCCGTGTCCTCGGTGTTGTGGAGGGGTTCCTTGCGCTGCGCCCAGAAGGCCTCGTCCATGTCGCCCTCGGGGACGTCGTCGCGGTCTTGCTGCGCCGCTGCTGCGCCGAAGCCGTTACCGAGTCCGAATCCCGTGCCGGCGCGACCGAGGACGCGACGTCTACCCATGCGGGCCTTGGGCTTGAGGAAGAGGGTGAGGAGCTGCTTGGAGCTGAAGTGCTTGTCGTCGGGGAGGAGGTTCCTCGTCTTGGATTTCCAGTCCTTCTTGGGCATGCAGATGGCTGAGTTGCTCGAGGCGGGGGTGTAGATGACCTCGGCGAGGACGGGGTCGAGGGGTGAGAAGAAGTCGATTTCGAAGGGCTCCTTCTCCTTGCGCGTACGCTTGGCGTCGGCGGGCTTGTTGACGTCCTTGATCTTGCGGATACGCCAATGCTCAGCGCTCGTCCAGTTCTTTTGCAGGGCCTGATCGAAGTAGCTGAGGATGTCTTCGTGCATCTGGTCGGGGTTCTTGGAGTGGTTCATGGTGACCATGTACTCGCCGGAATCTTGATCGAGCATCTCGAGACCCTCGCCTCCGGCAGCACCATTTCCGGCGTCATACACGCGCATCTGCGGCTCTAGGGCGGCTTCGCGCGCCCAGGCCTCTCCACCCTCACCAAAGGCAATGTCGGCCCCTAGATCGAAGGCTCCGAGACCTAGATCATCGTCGTCGAAGCCCGGTGGATGGTCGTCATCGATGAGCATACCCGACTTGTCGCCAAAGGTGCCCGGGCTCTTATCCTGATCCTGGCGCCAGTCCTCGGGTGCCTTGAGGAAGGGGATGTCGAGTGAACCCGAGGGGTCGCCGAGGTCAAAATTCTTGAGAGAAGGGCAGACATCTAGGTCATCGAGACGGCCAAGATCGGGGATAAACCTTGCAGCGAGGCTGGCAAGATCAATCTCGACAGGGGGCTCCTCTTCTTGGGGCTGGACAGTGCCCTCGCGAGTGGGGGGTTCGATTCCTTCTTCGGGAATCTCACCGTCCTCCTCCTCGGCGTCGGCGTCGCCCTTCTTCCCCTTGTCTACGGCCCTGTCATCCGCGTCGTCACTGCTATCGAAGACAATGCGACCTTCAGAGTCGATCATGAGGTGGTTGAGCAGTAAGCCCTTGGCGCCACCTTCGTCGAAATCGGCCGAGGCCTTCTTGAAGAGAGGATCCACCGCAAACTCTAGTTCGAACTTCTTGAGTTGCAAGGAGGCGAATGAAGGCGCTAAGGTCACCTCGGAACGTTGGCTCTGCATTGGCGAGTCAGCAAGCGTCGTCTGATGTTGGTGGCCCTCTGCTGGGTTGACTCTACCTTCTTCTTGGCCTTTTTCCTCACGGTACCGTCTTCGTCGACCTCTTCCTCACTATCTTCAGCCTCTTCGTCTCCGTCCTGGCTCTTCTTTTTGCTGTTGCTATCTGCCAATCCACTGAGTAGTTTGCCGGTCTCTGTAGCGACACTGTCTACACGACTCGTGTAAATTTTGACACACCCATCAAGGGTGCAACTGGCCTTTTGAAAGTTAACACCATCTCCTTCCTTTAGGAGAGACATGTCATGAAAGTAATCGATAAGGGCGAAATTCCACGAATTCGCCGCATTGATCTTGTTATCGGTCGCCATCTTCATCCATTCCTCGAAGTTGGCTAGGATCGGCACCCTCTTCATAGGCGTGACCGCGCTCCCACTTATCACGACATCATCATCGTCGTCGTCCCTGAAGAGGTGCGAACGGCCACGGGGCGTCCGCGGATTAGAGCTGGGCGACAACGTCCCCATACTTCGTATACTTCCCTTGCGCACCGGAGTAGCAGCAAGCTTCAGCTGGTTGATCTGGGCTTCTTGGAGCGCTTGTCGTGAGAGTAATCGCCGCGCCTTCTCCTCTGCATCGTCATTGAGGGGGATCCTGCCGGTGTTTCAGAGTCAGCATTACGATCCCTGGTCCGTTGCTAGGTCGAACGAGGGGAAAAACACGGTGAGAACGCACTTGATGGGGGACTGTGTCTTGAATGGGGACGCGATCATGGACCCAGAGGCCACTCTGGAGCCCGCATTTCGAGGGCCCTGTGCTACTCGCGGCATTTTGGAGAAGGTGCGATATTTTGTGGCGGATCGTGAGAAAGATGGTGCGGTGTTGGGTCGCTGCTGTTGGCCCCGTCGCGTCCTCCAGCTTTACGTATTGGGGGGATTCACCGTGTGTGTGGATGCTCATGCTCCTTCAATTTGTTACTGTTGCTGGTGCGCAACGCCCAATGTAAACAAATAAAGTGAGCTGCATTATCATCACGTGGAGATACGTGATTGATGTGAGGGACAATGCTCGAAGTACTGACCGAGGTACCGAGCTAGTATGCTTCCAGTTAGGTTGGGGGAACTGTGGCTTGACCAATCAGGAACCGGCGCCTCGTTTGATAGTGAAGGACGCGATTGAATGCACAGCCCCAGTCACAGTGACAACCATTTCCGCTTTCTGTTCCATTGCATTCCCGGTACCGGGGCCAACTAATCTTGGCGCAGAGGGTCTTTTGTCTTTCTGGATTCCAGTATCCACTCAATCATGTCCACGACATTGTGTCAAAGTGAGCACTAACTGCCTGATCCGGACCACTGTCGTCGTCACTGACTTGATTCGGCCAGTGCAATACTTCATAATCCCCTGATCTACTGCGTAGGGCGTCAATTCGCCCCTTGAAATCCACTCTTCCCACAAACAATCGATTTATATTCTTGATTTCCCCTCCCAGATGGAATTGGGATTCGGAGAGGGACTGAGCACTTCAACGACCCTGCCCTTTTCCAACAATGGCAATGGCGTCACCAAGGCCCAGATGATCTCACCTTGTGAATAATGTCTCTTATCGCCACATCTCACGGCCGTTCTCGCCCGTGGCGCCGGCTCTTTCGCCGGTCGTTCTACTCGGCATTTGCGATCGCCGCCTTTTTAATCGTTGTCTCGTACCTTCAGGACCTCGTTTCAGACGATTCTATTAGCAGTCCTCGGCTGAGCCCGAGGTATGCTGAGCCTGTACAATGTCGAGACGTCCACCGCACCCCCGATGTGTGCTCCTTCGTCAAGACGAATTGCGACGATGAGCAACCGGGCCTAGTTCCTTACCTGACGGTGTATCACTGCGCCTTTGGATATGCGAGGGTCGTGGGGTTTCCCCTCCTCGTTATCTGGTTAGGTCTGCTCTTCTCCACCATTGGTATCGCCGCAAGCGACTTCTTTACGCCGAACCTCCAGACAATCGCCAGCGTGCTGAACATGCCCGAGAACCTCGCCGGCGTTACCTTCCTTGCTGTGGGGAATGGCTCTCCAGACTTGTTTAGCACCGTCATGTCCATGCGATCTAACAGTGCAGCGCTGGCTGTTGGTGAGCTAATTGGCGCGGCATGCTTCATCACTGCTATTGTGGCAGGGTCTATTGCGATGATTCGCGAGTTCAAGGTCGACAAGCGCAGCTTTGTTAGAGACCTCCTCTTCTTCATTGTTGCTGTCTGCCTTACGCTTGTGTTTCTGTTGGACGGCTACCTTCACTTATTCGAGTGTGTTATCATGATCGCCTATTATGCCTTCTACGTCATTTTCGTGAGTGTCTCACATTGGTACACGATGAGACGATCCAGGCGTGCCGCATTAGCGGAGAGTAGAGCCCATGCCATTGAAGAGGCTCTCCAGGCGAGTGGCCAAGAGAGATATGAGGACCACCCCGGCGCTGCGGCTCAGCTTACTCGCGTGCAGGCGTTAGCACGTCCGCCGCGCCCGGAATCGACAATTTCGATGCCTAGAATCGAAATTGAAGGCGACCAGCTGAACGAGGCGGAAGAAGAGGAGGAGGGTGGAAGAATGCGTAGGGAACAAATGGCGGTTGAGATCGCCAACAACATGCGAGTCAGACAACCAACAGCTAGTCGACGGCCGACCGCGGCATTCATACGGCCAAGTTTGGTGGGTGCGTTGGAATTCAACTCGGCTTTGGAGCATTTCAAGAAAGAAGGCCTTTCTCCCCCGGGACGTATCGGGCACTTCCGTCGTCACTCTGTCCAGAACATACCAAGGGCCGCGAGGTTTCGATCCGAAGCTCCTCCTGGGCCCGTCATTTCATTCGATAACACATCGCCACCCCTGCGGGAGCGCGCACACTCTCATACTGGAAATGTTAGAGACGTTTCAGACAATACTCCTTATGGCGGAGGGCCTGGCTTGCCACCGCATGTGCGCGAAGCTAGACAAGAGCAATTACCCGGTTCGCCTTCGCCATCTCTGTCCCCGTCAAGGGCAGCGAGCTCTACGAGGTCCTTCCAACTAGACGGCAATCTAGCAGTGCCCCCAATTCATCCGTTCGGTCCTAGGCAGCCCTACTTAGACACGCAGACAGGGGGCTCGGGACGTCAATCGCTGGCGCCTGAACCGTTACATCTACATATTCCCAGTCGTCGAAGCACCACGAGCGAAGCCTCGGACACCCTAAGCCCATTTCCCGGATATGTGGAATCTCCCATGCCAATGTCCCCAACGTCAGAGGCTGCACCGCCATCATTATTTGAGCCTTCGCCTCCCATCATCCCCACCGATGATGGAGTCTTGGTTGAAGTCGATGGCGGTGTTGGCCTTCTCCAACCCTATCGATGGTGGCCATACTCTATGCTCCCCCCTCCTGAGAGCATGATGGCGACGCTGTTTCCGACACTACAGAACTGGCGAGAAAAGACCTTTGCAGACGCCTTTGTCAGCACACTCGCTGTCCCGAGTGTGTTTTTCCTATCCATCACGCTACCCGTTGTTGACGCGAGAGACCCAGAGATTGAAGAGGCTTCCCAGTGTTCCGAGTGTGAAGAGGAAAACGAACCGAGCCGGCAATCTGCGAATGGCCAGTGGGAGATGTTTCGTAGATACAGACGAAACACGGTTACTTCAAACCGGACGTTGAACTATGACTCGGCAACTCCAAGCTCGCCGCTGATCGTTGACGAAGGCGTGGCGCTAGATATGGACAGGCCCGCAGTTCCGAAACCGGTGGAAACTCCAAACCTCCCACTTGATGAATCCGGGCAGGTGGACGCTGAAGATGCGGGTTGGAACAAATGGCTGGTCATGATTCAAACTCTAGCTGGCCCGCCATTTTCCGTATTTATCATATCCTCTGTGCTCATGGAGCAGCCGGCGGAGGAGGTGGTGTCCGATGTGAAATGGTCCCTGGTCGCGTCAGGCGCATTGTTCCTCATCGTCTGGTTGACCACGAGATCGGATCGAAGGCCCAAGTATTATACTCTCTTGTGCTTCCCCGGATTCCTCGTGAGTGTCTCATGGATTGCAGTCATTGCCGGCGAGGTCGTCGGGGTTCTGAAGGCGATTGGCGTGATCTTGGGCATATCAGACGCGATCCTAGGGCTCACGGTGTTTGCGGCGGGCAATAGTGTCGGTGATTGGGTTTCTGATTACACCATCGCCCGATTGGGCTCTCCGGTCATGGCGTTGTAAGTCATCTAACTAACACCCCTTGAGCCCTTCGAGAGGGCGTGTCTCACTGCCGCGTGCCCACGTAAGCTTGGCGACTAACTTTAATGGTTTCTTCATAGCTCGGGCTGTATCGGGGGACCAATGCTCAACATCCTGCTCGGCGTTAGCACCGGGGGTCTCATTGGGATGGTGTCCAAAGCGCGGCGCAAGCACGAGAAGCACCCCGACCGGCCAATTGTGTACAAGCCGTACAAGATCCACATCAGCGGCAGCCTCGTGGTGTCGGCAGTGACTTTGCTAATTACACTCGTGGCTCTGCTAATGTTTGTATCGTTGAACGATTGGGTCTTTAGCCGGCGGCTGGGCATAGGGTTGATCGCGCTCTGGTGCGTCAGTACCGGGGTCAATCTCGTGATTGAGATGATAGGCGTGTGGAGCGAGGTGTCGAGATGAGAGGAGTTGGTGTCGGCGGGGGAGCCTGGTGCCGAACGTGGTACGTATACTACTCTCTATCACACATCATTATACTACATATTACAAGTACACTACTTCGTACAAGTAGATTACTTTGCGCAGATCTGGGGACGGAGTTCTTGTTTGCATCCTTCGCATGTATTTTTTTTCCTTTTCTAGTTGCATCTTTGATACCCATGGACCATGGTGCGGGGGAGGAGGACCTGTGGTGAGAGAGAATATGGATTTCCTTGCTTTTCTTTTGTACGCTTGTTGGGAACCTATTGTTCCTCAATGCACATTTGGAAGGGGTTTCGATCGGCATAGACTACTTCGTACGGGGATATCTTTTAGCTATGGCAATGGCATTTGTTGTTTGCGTTTCTCATCGCAAGAGCGTTATGATCAATCTTGGCTAGATGCCGTTACACAGCTTACGCGTCGTAGCGATCGAGACTATTCCCAAGACGCACTCGCGTACAGGTCTAAATCGACGCACCGGACACGCCGTTGCCGAGGACGGGACTAGTTCCGTAGCTCGAGCTCGAGACTAGAGGTGACGTTTTCGTTTTCCTCAACATCAACGGCGGATAGGAGAGGAGGCCTGGACTCCATCCAGGCACGTCCTGGCGTGCCCCACCGACGGATGCAGGTATCTCGCCATGGCAAAAAAGCTTGTCCTGCTGAGGGTGGGTCTGGGAGGAGATGTCTGGACGAGTCTTAACTCAGAGGGGGACGCTTGCGTAGCTGAAGTCATCATGAGCAAGCATGTGAGAGAAAAAAGACACATCTAAAAAAAAAAAAAAGCAAGCTGCTACCCTCCCAGAAGCGAAAGCTCGCCGATCAATTCCTCAATTTGCGGCACGAGGGTGTTCGGTCGAAGGCGATGGGCGGGGGTCGAAAGGTGAGGGGAAACAGGAGGAGGGGAGGGAACCTGGACGATTTCGACAGTTTCGGAGGATCTAACGCGATGTGATTGTCGAGGACGCCGGCGTGATGAGGGAATGCACGGCGTTTCCATCGTTGTTAGTGTGTGTCTATTGGAGCTGAAAGTGATGTGGGTTGAATCCACGCTAGAGTTGGAGCTGCTTTTTCCTTTGCGAGAAGGGAGGGGAAATCGCTAGGCAGTTGGGAACCGGTGGGGTGGATTTGCGCTCAGATGGGCGTGCGTGGTGTGGTTGGTGGTGAGGCATTGCGGGATTATTATTGGGGAGCTATGGGCTGCGCCTCTGTGGACGAGCTGAAGCTAACGTACTTGCGTAGCTTGGGGAGCTACAAGGCCAAGGTACGTACATTGATGAGGGGCCAGGGTGGTGAGGATCGGAGAAGACGGATATGAACAATGATGAAATGATGAGAAACAGATGGGAGGGACCAGTCGAGAGGTGTGTATAAAAGGAGTGAGAAACGCTGCCAAGATGGAGAAGAGGAGGACCATTGGATCAAGATCAAACTCACAGTCACACAATCCTAGTCCCAGTATCTCGCTATACATTCTCCTACACTCTTGCACGTCTTCATTTAAGTCTTTGCCTTTTCTTAACAAACATTCTTCATCATGAGCAACTATCTCAGGGACGCCGCCAACGAGCTCTCCAATGCCTACGGCAGCGAGAACCGTACCCAGGGCCAGGGCTACGGCAACAACAACTCGCGCCGCGAGGAGGGCCGCGAAAGCAGCCGCCTTGGCAGCGGCAACGACTACAGCAGCCGCACTGACCGCGATGATGACAGCAGCAACCGCTTCGGCAGCAGCGGTAACAGCGGCTTCGGCTCCAGCAACAACGACAATGACCGTGAGCAGAACCGCTTCGGCTCCTCCACTACTGGCAGCAGCAGCTACAACAAGAGGGATGAGGATGACAACAAGACCTCTTCCTACGGCCAATACGGCAGGTCCGACAACGACTCGAGCTCCAACCGTCGGGACAACGACAACAGCTACGGCAGCAACGAGAGCCGTGAGGAGGGCCGTGATAGCAACCGATTCGGCGGCAATGACTCCTTCAACAAGAGCGAGCGTGAGGACCGTAATAGGCGAGACAATGATAACGACAACGACAACTCGACCTTTGGCAGCAGCCGCCGGGACAACGACAACGACAACAGCACCAGCAGCTACGGCAACCGTCGCGACAATGACAACGACACCAGCTTCGGCAGCCGCCGTGACAACGACAACGACAACAACAACAGCACCAGCAACAACAGCAGTGAGAGGAAGACCGGCAGCTGGCAGGACGTAGGCCGCGACGCTAAGGACGCTTACTCCAGCTTCCAGAACAAGAACAAGGAGGGCGGATCCAGCGGTGTCGACTACAAGGAGCTCGGAAGCGTTGCTCAGGGAGCTTACAAGGCGTACCAGGGTGACGAGAAGAAGAACCTCACGGATATTGGCAAGAACCTTGCTTCTGGCTTCCTCGGCAGGAAGGACTAGATTAGTGTTGCTTGTATTTCCTGCCTGTAGCGTATTCAATTTTAGGTTAATGGGATCTGGGACTGGTATTGAACGTTAACTAAATTGATGAATTAATTCATTTTTGGTTCCTGAGTTAGTGAAAGCCGGTAAAACCTTGAGAAAAAGAGAGAAAGAATAGAGGGAGACAGACGAAGTAGTATTTTCAATCTAATTGTGAGATTGTGAGGATTGAATGGCATCCCAGGCCTTCAAGGTTCTTCCACGTGCGTGACCAGGTGGGAGATGAGAACCGCCTGAGGTACGGAGAGAGGTACACACCTTTGACCTCGTATAAGCCGATATAAACTCGTTTTGCTAATAATAGTCGACGCATCTCAAATAACATTGAATTACCCACTAAAAGTCCCCACGCCGTGTCAGATCCCGTGCCGTACTCAGGTACCCCGCGACCAGGGTTCGAGGGGCACCTTCCGCACCAGGGTCTCGAAGGACCCAGACATTTCGGCCTCTCACCGTGTTGTCTGGCTGCCACTCTGCCACTCTGCCACCCACCTCCTTAGCTTTGTGCAACCCCTCAAACTTGACCGCCTCTTTTCCCCATCGAGACAGTTCAAAAGGGGGGGCCACGATAATTATTCTTTGATCATCTACCTCTGTGCTCACAGAGATTCTCTCCTCCTTCACCCTCAATCTCAACATCTTTTTCTCCCCGACACCTTGACCTTGACCATCGCCTAGTTTACCCACCCACCTTTCGTTACGAAACCGCAAAGATGGCCTCCTTCATCCCTGTTGACCAGCGTCCCCTCAAGGACACCATCTGCCTCTTCGATGTCGACGGCACCTTGACCCCGGCCCGTCTGGTATGTGCATTGCTCCCTCTCTCCTCCTTTCCTGCGAGGAGCCCCTCCATGCCTGAGTGCTGGTGTTTGGTGTTGGGAGGTTGCTCTTGACCCCACCATCGCCAAGGATCGACGTCTGCCCCGCCATCGACGTCGTTTCTCGCCGCCCAAGATCGCATCAAGCACTCAACATGCAAAGAAGAAAGATGTCTCAACGACAATTGATTCCTATACCTCAATCCCACTTAGCAACGCTCAGCTACCTATGCTCACCCTATAAGAAAAATGGAAACTTCTGAACTTGGCTAACCCCCGCCTCAATCCAGCCCGTCACCCCTGAAATGCTCGACCTCCTCTCCCGCCTCCGCGAAAAGTGCTCCATCGGCTTCGTCGGCGGCTCCAACCTCGCCAAGCAGCAAGAGCAGCTCGGCTCCGCCTCCGTCGACGTCACCACCATCTTCGACTGGTGCTTCGCCGAGAACGGCCTCACTGCTATCCGTCTCGGCGAGACCCTCCCCTCCAACAGCTTCATCAAGCAGGTCGGCGAGGAGCCCTACAAGGAGTTTGTCAACTTTTGCCTGCGCTACATCGCCGACCTCGACGTCCCCGTCAAGCGTGGTACCTTTGTCGAGTTCAGGAACGGCATGATCAACGTGTCACCTGTGGGAAGGAACGCGAGCGTGCAGGAGAGGAATGAGTATGAGGCGTTTGATAAGGCGAATAATATTAGGCCCAAGTTCATTGAGGCTCTCAAGGAGAAGTTTGGCCACCTCGGCCTCAAGTGAGTGGATTCCCCCCCTCTTTCTTCCAAGGGGCTAGTATATGTTTTCAGGTGCCTAACAATGCGTCTTCTTCCCTGCAGCTACGCCATTGGCGGTCAGATCTCCTTCGACGTCTTCCCCGAGGGCTGGGACAAGACCTACTGCCTCCGCCACCTCGAAAACGAGGCCAGCGCCCCCGGCGGCGTCACCTACAAGACCATCCACTTCTTCGGCGACAAGACCTTCAAGGGCGGTAACGACTACGAGATCTACGAGGATTCCCGCACCGTTGGCCACTCCGTCACCGGCCCCGAGGACACCGCGAAGATCCTCAAGGAGCTGTTTGACTTGTGAAGAAAGAGTTATAACGAGGCAGAGGCGTCGAAATCGGTCTATAGAGAAATAGATGAAGTAATGAATCAATGATAGAGCGCTGGCAATGAAATGATATTTTCGGGGTCCGTTTAATAATAATTCGAGCCGAGAGCCCATATTGTGCAAGGAAGTCGTTGTTGTTTCAGGGGTTGGGGTCTTGTGTGGACGACTTGGAGATATATAAAGTCATGTTCAAGATGGAAGAAGATGCACCGAATTCCTTCATAGAAGAGGAAGCAAAAAAAACAAAAGTACAAAGCAAATAGACAGCTTGATTTAATGATCTTGTTTCTAAAAAGTTTGTCTAGTGTCACGGTTGGTTTGCATGTCGGAAGCCCGCAGGTCGAATGCTCTAGTTTCGTGGCTAGATTAAGTATGGAACTTGGTCCAAAAGAGAAAACTATGTCAAATATCCCAAACTACCGTATCGCTAGCTATATGTAGATAGACATAGATTTGACAGCTAGAAGGAGAAAAAAAAAAAGAGAGAAAGAGACGACGTTATAAGAAGAGCAAAAATCACATATAAAAAGCCCAAACTTAATCTAAACTTCATATCTCTCTCGGCGCAGTCAGTCACAATCGCCCCCACCATCATTACAACCCCGGGACAATAACAGGTCCATACTTCGTCGTCGCCTGGAACGCTCCATCACCCTGCACGACGAAATCAACAGCAAGACTTAACTTCGACAGCCCATGCTGCTCAGGAGACAGAAGATGCGGCTGTCCGGGAATCTGTCCGGGGAGGACGGCCCCGGCCGCCGCAGCAGCCACGGTATCGGGGTCGTACGCCATGACGGCGACGTAGTTCCTCCTACCCATGAGCTTCTTGAGCTCGCGAGGGGCGCCGCTGGCGTCGGTGTGGAAAATCTCCATCATGTCCTCCTTGGTGTCGGAGACTTCGTGCGTGGACTTGTGCCCGTTTTGCGGCACGTAGAGGAGCTTGTTGTTGTGGAGCAGCTTGAGGATGTAGTTGTGCTGAGGCGCCGCGACGATGGGCGACGTGATGAGCTGGTACATGGTCTTGGGGTCCGAAGGGTGCGAGGGGTCGTGGACGAGACCAGCGCCGCAGCAGTTGACGCCGCCGGAGAGGAAGGTCATGCGCACACCCTTGTCTTGTGCGATGGTCTGCAGCGTGCGGATAAAATATGTGCGCTCGAGGTCCTTGCTCGAGTGCGTCCACAGATCCTTGAGGACCTCAGCGAGATCCAGGTCACCGAATTGGTTCAGGACGTTGCCCATAAGTCCTGACTTTCCGACGGCCTTCTTGACGTGGGAGAAGCCCTGCTGAACGACCTCTTTGCCACCAACGACGCCCGCGACAGAGCTCGTTACCTTGCCGAGGATGTTGTAGCTCGTGTTCACGGCCTTCTTGCCCGTTGCCATCGCTCCCGCGAGACTCTCGACTGCTTCGAGACGTGGGTAGATGAGCGGTACCGAGATCATCCAGATGCAGTGCTGCACGCTCGGTGGCAACGACGCTACTCTGGGGAAAATGCCCTGGTACGTTGGGCCCGCCATGACGTGCGCCTGATCTCTCTCCGACCTACAGTCCGGGCCGACGACGGCAACGGCAGGTCCTAGGTACTTGACGAAGTGCCAGCCCTGTCCCGTGACTGTGAAAAGATCCATGTCGTTGCTCATGTTTCGGAGAATCTCGACGGTCGTGTGATGCTGGAAGAGAAGGTACATTTCAATAGCAAGTCGGCCAATGTTCTTGAACATGGGAGAGCTCTGCATATAGTCGGGGTAGCTACCATAGCCGTCGAAGCTGCAGAGCGCGTTCAGTTAGCATCAGGTTTCCTGATACAACAATGGTTGGAGCGGAGCATTCATCACTTACATGTCGTGGTCATCGATCTGCAGGATGTGAGGAATCTGCGCGAAGGCCTCCCGCAAGAACGGCTGATCGAAATGGCTAGTGTAGTAGTGGAAGTAGGCATGCGATACATCCTCCTCGTGTCTCGCCGTCCACTGCGCATTCTTTCGATTCTCCTTGCCGCGCATCGCCAACCACTGCCTCAACAACGGCACTTCCTTCCACAGTCGATCACCGTATATCTGCGCGCCCAGACCGAGCTGGACGTGGAAGCCGCCACAGTCGACATTCTTCTGCAATACGTCTTTCCACATGAAGCTGACGCCGCCGAGCTTCGAGCGCTCATTCTGAGAGGTCGTGGCCGCGAAATCGTTGCCCGAATGCGCGATGAATCGCCAACCGAGCTCGCTGCGTCCGGCGACGACGAACTCGTACCTCGTGCAGCCGAGGTGCGATGTGACTGCATAGGTCCAGCGCTCGGTGCCTTGCTCGCCCATCGGAAGGTCGATCTCGTATTTGTAAAAGTTCCATCGCTGGTGGGTGTGGATGACGTGGGGGATAAGCTGCCTGGGGTTGGGAGAGAGATCGACGCTGAGATGGATGTGGATCGTAGGAGGTTGTGGAGTATCGGTTACAATCATAATGCTGCCGTACCAAACGCCTTTCTCGATATTCATGTTGCCGTAGCGCAGGTATGGGCCAAAATAGACTCCATTTGTCGGCTGGATCTTGTACATGTCCACGCCAGCGGAGGGTGGCGGGCCCGTGAAACCGGCCGTGGGCGCAGTAGAGTTCGCAACGCTCATGATGCTCTCGGCGTATCCTCCAGGGGTATGCGGCGGGAACATGGGAGAAGCCATTCCTTGCTTGCCCCCGAACAGAGGAGATGCCATACCCTGCTTCCCACCATATAGGGGTGATGCCAGAGGGTTTCCGTACGTAGAGGCGGCGGGCGACAAGGGAGCAACGTCATGGTGGATGGGGTTGGGTCCCTTGGGGAACTCCCATTGTGTCGCCTGGGTCGCGAGATGGATGTAGTAATACTGGCCAGAGTTCTGGTCGAGATGGGCAATCCATCCCTCGGGAAGCGGTGGAGGCGAAGCAGGGCCCGCAGCGCCGCCTGGAGCCGCTGCTCCAGCGGCGAAGGTTTGCGACGAGCTGGGGATGGCAGCGGCTGCTTGAGGTTGAGGAGGAATGCTCTCTGGCCGGGGATCATTGGCAAAGGCAGGATGTCCAGAGTTCAGAGCAGCGGCAGCAGCGGCGCTAGGCTGTGATACGCCGAGGCCGGCACCCGTAGCAACAGCGGCAGCAGCAACGGGGGCCTGCTTAGGAGGGGCGGAGGCGGCATTATTGGGCGCAGCGGGGGCAGCCGCAGCCGCAGCCGTAGCTGCCGGCCGTTGCTTCTCGTTGGGGTAAGCGGAACCGGCGTTCGGATTAACACTCGAGTAGGCAGGGGGTGGGGTCTTGGTGCCTAGGCGTTGGAAATCTTGCTCTAACACGCTCACTTGGAGGTTGCCGTTGCCTTCGGCATTTGGAGGCTTGGGAGCCGGCGAAGCCACGTTCTGCGCAGGCGCGGTCGACACCGGAGCAGACCCTTGGTATACTGTAGGCGGTCCATGTGGCTGCTGATCGGGAGACTCCGTCGGTGTCCACGGACGCTGAGGTGGCCGGTGGTTTCCGTATTGAGCAAGCCTCTGCGCCGCCGCGGCGCTCTGGGCCTGAAGGCTTGTTAGAGTAGCGGTGCCGGATATGCCACTAGCAGCATAGCGCGCCTCAATACCGCCGCCAGGCACTTCACCGGGCTCGACGATCGGAGTCTCGGGAGGAGGCGGCGATCCTCGACTTGCTCGGGTGGTGGAGGTACTAGCAGTCGATGCAAAGCGATTGACCATATTTTCATTCGGGATGCGCAGTGACTCGGGTGGTCGCGCCGCCGCCGCCGCCGCCGCGGAGCTTGACGAACTACCACCCGGAGGTGGGTAGTATTGCTTCTTGTTGAAGGGAGGGTAGTTGGGCGTGGAGCCGGGCCTCTGAGTGAGGTTATTTATCGGCTTCGCAAACAGACCAGATTGATCGTCGTCGATCGGACTTGTCGGCAGGGGTTTCGGCGTGGCACCGCGTCGCTCCGCAAGGCCGGGACCTTTATTCTCTAGGGGACTGGTAATGCGAGGAGAGGTGTCATTATAGGCCGAGCTCGAGGGCACGGAATAGGGCTTGACAGTGGGCCTCGGCCTATTGCGACTACTATCGTCATCGTCGTCTTCGGGGTAAGGCAGAGGAAGCAAGTTTGCAGAGCTCAGCGCGCCAGGCGGCAGGAAAGCTGGTTTGGGTTTGGAGGAGGAAGAAGACGAAGAAGGCGTAGCGGAAGACGAGCCAGGCGGGGGATACTTGAAACGGTCGGCGGGTTTCGGGCTCTGCGGTTTGAATATTCTCAGAGGCTCAACTGTCGGGCTATCGCAATCCTCAGTTGGCGCGGGCTTACTGAGGAAGAGCTCCTCGTCTGAGATTCCCCTGCTCCGTTCCATTGGGCAGGCCTTTGGGAAAGGTGGATCTTGTGCTCTGTTTTCCTGATGTCTTCGATGATTCTGTTCAGGTTCAATGACACCTGTACAGATCTATCGTCAGATAGAAAGCAATCGAGCAGTTACGTACACGACAGCTAGGGCGGGTTATTTTTGGGGTGCTGTCGCCAGATCAAAGGTGCAGAAGCGGGTGTGTCTTCCTGGCTAAGCCAGATGCACGATGGCACCAGAATGAGGGGGGCGGGGTGGTGGTCGCAGAATGGGCCCCCAAGGGCCACGTCCAAGTCGCAAGGAATAAAGGAATGGTCCAGAGACAGGAAAACGGGCACAAACAATAAAGTCGTGAGTATAAACAGAGAGAGGATGGAGAGATTCGATCCCGTTAAGGCAAGTATTTCTATTCTGCGAAGAGTTGGGGCTTTTGGGCAGGAAACACGTAACACGGGGAGGCAGGAGAAGAATGAGGGAAAGAGAGCTCGCGTGGAACTCTTAGATAGAAAAAAGAGAGAGACTTGAGGCGCACTTCTTTCACCTGCAGCTGCACATCAAGAAGCGAGCTCGTCCAGTACCGTTCGCTGGTCCAGGTCCAGGATAACATCACAGCACAGCAGGGTGGAACCGGGCGGGTGACGAGGGGGAGGGGACAGGGGGTGAGATGGGGCAGATGGCGACGAGGGGCGCGACATGGAGAGAGCACAGGGCTTCCCTCATTGAAGCCAGGGTGAGATTGGGGGCCGATTTGATGCTCTTAGTGGCGGCATGCCAGGCAGGCCAGACCAGTCCATTGTTACTGGACAGCCAACAGTGGCATCAATTTGATTGAGCTCGTCCCGCTCAATACAGGTCGACTAGGAGGCCTGCAACTTCTGCAGGGAGGGGAGCTTGGTGATTGGTTCCTGGAGCTGGGCGCTTAGAGATTCAATGGACCAGCAAATGGGCGTGGTGGAACGAGACTTCGAAGCGCCCACAGGCCGAGGACTCGTCATTGAGCCGTGAAGGCCAAGACCTGCCATACTGGATCCCGTCTAGTAATATCTCCTCGGGTGCATGCGAAGTAATAGTTGGCAGAAATGATTGATGAATGATGATGGATAATCAGGCACTGAAGAAGATGTTGTTGGGGGCGAAAAACGGGCGTCGCTGGCTTGGGATTTATGAGCCTCGAGCTGACGAAGACATCAAATTGATCTTATTGATTGCCGCTGCCTCTTCTGTAAAAGATCAATTCGAGTGATGATCAATGTTGCGTGTCCATATACTTCGTAGGAGTAGAGTTGTCTCTTCATGATCGATTGACAGTTGAACACAGTTGCAAGGGTTTTGTACTTAGTCGCAGACGTCAGATACGATTGTACTGCCAGAAGACGGCGCTGACTCTCGGACCCCAAAAGGACTCATGCCAACTCACGAAGTCCATCGTAAGTGGGTTCGAATAATTCAACAGAACGACTTCAAACTTGGAGGGAAAGTTGTGGGCTTTCAAGCCAGGAAAACCTGTCTTCCGAAAGCAAGACGCCTCAGTGGTCCCAGGACGAGAAATGGGCAGCAGCGGACATAGAAATCTCCAGAATTCACCGATGAATGCTCACGTAATTCACCCAAGCCCGACTGGAACATTAAAATCACCGTTCGGCTACTAAACGAGTACTCTTCACACACTTCGCACCCGAACCCGAGCCTCTTAACTGTTCCCAATTTCACGGTTATAGAGCTTCGGTGAATCTCCCCCGCCACTGTCCGCCTCGCCGAACGTGCGCGAGCCTTCTTCTTCATTCGAAACTACCAAGCGCATTCGTCATCCAATGTTTTAGCTATGTCCGACCTCGAATAGGCATCCATCCCCCCTCCAACTGTTTGCGTTGCAGAACCTATTAGATGTAGGTCGAGGACGCGTGGCATCGGCGTATATCGTACCGTCCACCGAGGCCTTGATACCCGTCAACCCCGTTAGCCTCAGCGAATGTTGCCCCCTCCTTTTCACTTTCCAACGGTCGTTTCGCCCCTGCTGCCTGCCTAGTTAGTGGTACGTAGGTAGAGATGGCGACGCCATATTCGGTGGCAATTTGTTTGATATCTCCGAGTGACGATGACCGATGCCCGCCTGTCCAGATCAAGTATAAAAGCGCCAGTCCGCGACAGTATCAGTGAATCTACTCCCCATTATCTCTTCACCAACAATCATCCCTTAAACACATATCACGACATTCAGCCTGTCTGAATTACATTTTTGTAAATAACTCTCATCTACTCCATAGAGGAAAGAAAAAAGAGAAATACAAAGTCTTATTTCTTACCACACACACGCACTATCTCTCATTGCAATCATGGCATGGCAAGGTCAAGTCCCCGGAGCCTTCCCCAACGGTGGTGATCGCTCTTCCTACCCATTCCCCCCCCCTCCTCCATTCGGAGACTTCTTCCGCTTCATGGAATCCGGAGGTGTAGGCGAAGGAGTCGACCATGTAGGTTCTGCTCCTCACGCCGGCCCCCAATTCCCTCCCGGCTTCCCCTTCAACGCCTATTCCCCTTGGGGTGGTCGTGGCGGCCGGGGCTGTCGTCGCCGCGGCGGTCCCTGGCGAGGAGGTCACCCCGGCCGTCGTCCTGGCTCTCGCCCAGGAGACGATGACTCCTCTTCTACGCACGACCCCCAGGATACTCCTCGAGCAGATACTCCCGAGGGGGATGACGATACTATGAAGGACGACCCCCCGGAAGTCCCTCCCGAAGATGACGAAGGCGAATGCCCTCCTCCCTACGGCGGACCCCGCGGCCCCCATCACCACCCCCACAATGGCCCGCACCGAGGAGGCTACGGCCACCACCGCGGCGGCCACCACGGTCCCTTCCGCGGTCCTCATCATGGACCCCCTCCCCACGGCGGTCCTCACCACGGAGGTCCTCCCCCCTTCGCCTTCGACCCCTCCACGGTCCTTCGCAACCTAGCCCACCACCCCTTCGCGCAGAACATCCGCCAATGGCTCGACGCCTACGGACCTCCTGCCCAGGACTCTGATCACTTCACCCCGCCCCTCGACATTTTCGAGAACGATCGCGAATACGTCCTCCACCTCGCCCTCCCCGGCGCCAAGAAGGAAGACATCGGCGTAAACTGGAACGCCGACAAGAACCACATCGACATCGCCGGCGTCGTCCATCGTCCTGGTGATGAAGAGTTCCAGCGCGGCCTGCTCTCTTCGGAGAGGAGGGTCGGCTTGTTCGAGAGGACTGTCAAGCTACCCCCCGAGGGCACCGAAGCCTCTGGATCCGAGGCTGACATCGACGGCTTGGGCATCACTGCTAAGATGGAGGATGGTGTCTTGGTAGTCATTGTTCCCAAGATGGAGAAGGAGTGGACTGAGGTCAGGAAGGTTGATATCGAATAGATTCCCAAGGGAATATCGATTTAATTTGTTAAAGTTATACACTGGTGGAATATATGAATAGCTCGGTCCGAGTCTGGTCTGCGAATTCGTTTGGCGTTCCGGTTTACTCCTTTTCATAAAGCACAAAATCAATAAAAAAATAGCTATTTGAATTAAACGTCTCAGTTTTTCTCATCTCCTGTGCTTAACGATGTGACATGAATGTATAAATTCTCGTCTGTCTCGGACGAATGCTCGTGTAGTAAACCCCCAATAAGTTCGAAGCCCATGTAAGTCAGAATCATCCTCGCCTTAATTCCAAACGCCTCCTTTCTTTCCTATTCATAGAGGCGGCCTTCCGTACCAACAATACAGCGCGTGATACGTATCAATACTTGACACAAGAATTTCCAGGTCCACTGCTCTCCTCAGTCCTTACTCCTAAAGAGCGTGCACCATATCATCCTCTGTGCCACCCCTGGCGCGGTGCCCACTCCCCGGACTCACAGCACCGGTCATGACATGCTCGTGTTGTGCAACACTACCACCACCATTTCTATGCTCGTCTTCTTCATCAATGACGGGGTCCTTTCCCTTGTAGCTGCTAGTGGGACTTCCGCTTTCGGGTGTACTATAGGGATCAACCTCCGGTCGCCAATCGCGTAGGTCGTCCTCGGCATCGTTGAGGATCTGGCGTGCCTGTGAGCCGTGCTCATATGCGGGCCGTCGGTCACCGGGAACCATTGGGGTGTCGTCAAGGAGGGCCAAGAGGCGACGGCCATGCTTAGCAAGGATTATCTGTTTTTCGGCACGTTCTATCGTTGCGAGGAACTCGGCGTTGAAGGCCTCCTTGAGCTTCTGCCGGGTCTGGGAAATAGAAGCATTAGTAAACGAGAGTCGAGAGGCTCCAAGAATGAAGAGAAGAAAGAGGAATAATAATAAGGAGACAG